>CM043019.1:135925173-136274633 GCA_023690525.1 Holotrichia oblita | reverse complement strand
AATTTTAATTTTCTAAAAAAAAAACTGGAGGAATGTTGCCAACCCAGACAAATTTTGGAAAAATGGGGCGGGTTGGAACTGCAAAATTTTTTAACTAGATTTATTTGACAAATTTTATTTCCGAAATTTTGGAACAATGTTTGGAACTTGAAAATTTTGCAACGATGTTTAGAGCAACTTTAAAATTTTAATTAATTTTCTAGAAAAAAAAATGAGACACTGAGGCTGAGGGTGACAACATTTTTTTTAAATTTTTCTTAAGAATCTAAATTTAAAAATTTTGGAAAAATATGTTTGGAACTGGAAAATTGAGGTAAGCTTCAAAATTTTAACTTAAAAAAATGGAGGAATGTTGCCAACCCCCACATTTTTTACAATATATTTCTTTTGAATAATTAAAGTTTTAATTTCAAAATACATGTTCGAAACTTGAAAATTTTGGAACGTTTAAAATTTTAATTTTTAAAAATAATGGGGGAATGAGACGGGGCTAGGTGTCGCAACGTTAGAGTTTCTTGAAAAATTCTAATTTCAAAATTTAGAACAATAGCTCGAACTTGAAAATTATGAACGATATTTTGAACAAGCTTCAAAATTTCAATTAATTTTCTAGAAAAAAATGGGAGAATGGGGCGGAGGGTGACATTTTTATTTTTTATTTATTTGTTTTGAAGAATCTGTTTTAATTTAAAATTTTGGAAAAATATGTTTGGAATTGGAAAATTACGGCAAGCTTCAAGATTGTAATTTTCTAAAAAAAATGAGAATGTTGCCTACCTCAACATATTTTGCTATATATTTTTTTTGAATAATGTAAGTTTTAATTTCAAAATACAATATGTTTGAACCTTGAAAATTTTGGAACGTTTAAAATTTGAATTTTCAAAAATAATGGGGGAATGGAGGGGCGGGGTGTGGCAACGTTTTTAACTAGATTTTTTTTTGAAAAATTTTATTTTCAAAATTTTGGAACAATATGTTTGGAACTTTGCAAAGAACAACCTGAAACAAGCTTCCAAATTTTAATTAATTTTCTAGAAAATAAAAAGGGGACTGAGGCGGAAGGTGGCATTTGTATTTTTTCGAAGAATTTAAGTTTTAATTTGAAAATTTTGGAAAAATATGTTTGGAACTGGAAAATTTTGAAACGTTCGGAGCAACCTAAGGTAAGCTTCAAAATTTTAATTTTCTAGAAAAAATGGCAGAATGGGGCGTAGGATGCCAACATTTTTGACCATATTTTTCGAAGCATTAATAACAAGATAAATCAAAAAATATTAAAACAGCATTAGAACAGCGTAGACGATAGAAAAATCCAAACAAGAAGCCGTCTTATAAGTTGAATGT
Organism: Holotrichia oblita; assembly: GCA_023690525.1. Lineage (NCBI taxonomy): Eukaryota > Metazoa > Arthropoda > Insecta > Coleoptera > Scarabaeidae > Holotrichia > Holotrichia oblita. The sequence continues at coordinate 136,273,286 of CM043019.1, read as the reverse complement.
TAAAAAATATTTTTCAAAAAATTAAATAATTTATAAAAATAATAAAAAAACATACTCACACTGGGACATAATTCAAAACACCTATAATACAATTAACCAAGACGAAAAGTTTGAAAAACTCTCTCATCTTGCACAGTCTTATTCAAAAAAAAAAACAAAAACGCTAAACCTATAAACTCATCATTAATATAGAATAAACGCACTATAAACGCAGAGAAGCCAAAACAAGAAAAGGAAAGTTAAGCTAAGAATAGGTGACAGCTACTGTTAACAGCCAACCTGAAACTATTCCTCTAGAATGCTGCAACATTCTTATATGAGTTTCGGTTCTTGCGTTATCAGCAATCTCAACACAATTCCGTTTTTAGTTTACAAAGAACGGAATCGTGTTTACATAATGTAACTATTTAAGATACTTCGCTAATCATAGTGTTAACGATGATTGCACTAAAATTAAGATCTCGTACACATTTGTGATTCTCGAGAGAAAGGATGTGGATAGAGATAAGACGGTGGTTAAACTTATCAAGTACAAAATTAAGCAGAAAATCCATTAAGATAGTAATGTCATCAAGTAAATGGTAATATTGTGTCAAGGCTAATATTTAAGAATTTACAAATCGAATAATAGGGGAAGTGTGATAGATAAATATAAACATGCAAATATAATTACTTATAAATAAACTTGGTAAATATGCTTATATTTTGATTAAAACTTTTGATATACCTTGTATATTGAGATTAAATCATAGTTACTTTTTTTATGTGGTTAAGATTAATTTTCCAGGAATGTTAAATAAACAAGAAAAAATTATAAATTAGAATGTAGTTTTTATTTATATAAATAAAATAATACAGAAAATTAATTATTAAAAAATAAAATTAAAGAATTGCAGTCTGTACAGTTTGTTCATAAAATATACTCAAATATAAATAAAAGTATTGGTTATTAAATTAATAATAATAGTATTAGAATAATGTAAACCTATACTCAGAACCAGTCTATTTTAGTGTCAGGAGACATCCCCTCTATGTTCATTTTTTGATCACCCGTTATATATTGTTAAGGTCATTTAATTGGAATTTTCTAAAAAAGTTGAATAACTGGCGGAGTGCGATGAGGAAGTTGAAAATTTTGAAATAATGTTCAGAACAACCTTCAAAATTTTAATTTTCTACCAAAAAAAGGGGCAATGAGATGGAAGTTGGCAACATTATTGGCCATATTGTTATCATTCATAACATGGAAAAAACTAAAAAAACTGAGTTGACTCTTTTGTAACCAACTTTAACTCATTTTGTTTTCAGAAAAAGTACAAAAATGTTTGGCGACTTCAAACTCCCATTTTTTTTGATTATTTTTATTTTTTTAAATAAATATTTCATTTAATTGGAATTTTCTATGAGATGAGATGGATTTATTTTTTATTTTGCACTTGGAGCAGGGAGAAGAAGCAACATTTTTCATCATATCTTTCGACATTTAACTTGAAAGAATATTTAGAACTAGAACATTTTGGAATTCAACAATCTCAAACAATCCTCAAAATTTTAATTAAAAACAAAAATGGAGGAAGCAACCGGAGAATGACTACTTTTTCAATCATTTTATAACCTAAAATCAGAAGAGGAAGACAAAATTGTTGCCATGGAAAACCAGGACAGTAATTGCAAGACTTTCCAACCCATACTCATTTTGTTTTCAGAAAATTAAGTACAAAAATGTGGACTATGGCGACTTCATCCCACTCCCCATTTTTTTTATTATTTTTAACTTTTTTTTAAATAAATATTTCGAACAGGTTTCAGATCATTTAATTGGAATTTTCTAAAAAATGAGATGAGTACCAACATTTTTACCATTTATTTTTTATTTTGCACTTGGAGCAGGGAGAAGAAGCAACATTTTTCATCATATCTTTCGAAGAATTCCAGTTTTAACTTCAAAAATTTGAAAGAATATGCTTAGAACTAGAACATTTTGGAATAATATTCAGAACAATCTCAAACAATCCTCAAAATTTTAATTAAAAACAAAAATGGAGGAAGCAACCGGAGAATGACTACGTTTTCAATCATTTTATAACCTAAAATCAGAAGGGGAAGATAAAATTGTTGCCTAGCAGGCCAAAACCAGGACAGTAATCAACCTGCAAGACTTTCCACCCTCTACTCATTTTGTTTTCAGAAAATTAAGTACAAAAATGTGGACTATGCCGACTTGATCCCCCCCCCCCATTTGTTGATCACCTGTTATATATTTTGTTTCTTTATTTTTCACTTTTTTGTACTTCTTTTAAATAAATAAATGTTTCAGATTATTTAAGTGGAATTTTCTAAAAAAATGAGATGACTGTGGGAGTGGGATGGGAAGAGGGGAAACGAGGGAGGGAGGGAGGGGAGGATAGAAGGCTGGTAGCAACATTTTTAACGTTTATGTTTCACTTTCTTAGTTCTTGGAGAAGGGTAATGATGGCTGAGAAGGTGGGGGTAAGAAGCAACATTTTTCATCATATCTTTCGAAGAATAATATTCAGAACAATCTCGAACAATCCTCAAAATTTTAAATAAAAAAAAATAGAGGAAACGACAGGAGGGTGACTACGTTTTCAATCGTTTTAAAACCTCCTAAAATCAGAAGGAGAAGACAAAATTGTAGCAAAAATAGCAGGTCAAAACCAGGATAATAATCAACCTGCAAGACTTTCCACCCTCCTCCTCCTCCTCACCGCCCTGCTCCGATTTTGTTTTGAGAAAAATAATCAATCAAAAATTTGGTTAAATTGCTGACTATGTTCATTTTTTTTGAGCACCCGAGCTCTGTTACTATCGTTGTATTGTTTATACATAATAGACTGGTTCGATGTATGTGCGCGAAACGTCAAACACCTTTATTTTTCAATAAATTTAAACTTAAACATGGAATGATATAAGCGATAAATATCTCAAATTAATCTTCAAACATAATATCTTAATAAAAATACCCAAATTCGCCTCGATTAATTCAAAAATGATGTTTTTCCCCCAAAATTTACTTAAAATTGAAACCTAACCTCACTCTAAAACGTCAAAATTGACATTTAAGTATCTGTCACCTGTCAGCTGTCAATTTTAACACAATTATAGCAATAGAAAGCAACTAAATAATCACAACAAAACAAAATTTTGATCACAACCACTACGACATCACAATCTAGATAAATCTACAAATTAAGCAACAAATTGGCTCGGAATTAGAATACTGTAGAGTTAAAACATATAAAAAAATCTACAATAAAGCGACAAATAAATTTACTAATTCGCTAATTACAGGAGACGAACCTATCGATAATCCACTTTCTTGTCGCGCATCTCTTTTAAAAATTCCACGGGATCATGTACCAGATCTTCCCAGATTTTGTAATATTCCTCTGCTGATACGTAATCTTTGGTGATACCTCGTTCTTTCAAGAACGACTTCCAAACCTGTTCTTCGGGTATCGGTGTGGATGCTGGCCTGTTTCCAAGATTTCCGTCGTGGAATACTTCTAATTGATAGAGTAGGTAATAATACATGTACATTTTATCGGCTTCTGTAGCCTGAAATCAAATGTTTTTAAATCGGTTTAAAACAAGAATCATTTCCTGACCTGAAACGTTATCGATTGCGAACTGCAACAAACGACGGGGTAAATGCTCATTCGATAATAATTAGCACTCGAGAAAAATTCTTGATACCAATTGTACGAATGAAACGTCGTTAAACCTAATGAATCTCTCGTATCTTGCGGAAATATGTTTAAAGTCGATAATAGTTTCCCTAAATCGTTAATTATATTAATACCGGCAAATTAACGTAAAAAATTGTACTTACCGATATAAAAATCTTCCTGATTTAAATAGGTAATCTCCGTAATACATGAATCGTTGTTTAATCTCTTCTGTAACTCTTTTATACTACCTTGACTTAAAACGTAACCTGCTAAACCGGTGTTATAATTAATACTCCAGAATTGAACGGGATGTCCTAGATAATAGTTTCTCGTGTAATTTAACGGAGCAGTTAATAATCTCAAGTTTTCAAGTAGAGCGAACGTGTTATCGTTTACAATTAACACCCATTGATGTTTGTTCGATATTTTCATCAGCGATTTACATAATAAACTCCACGTCGAGTTCTCTTTATTCTGTTTAACGGGCATTCTAATTTTACGATGCTCTTTATTTAATTTAACTAATTCGATATCATTACACCCTTTAGCCCAAGTCGCTTGAGCTGCTTCGAATTTTTTCATTTCGAACTAGAATCACACATAAAACCGTGACAGTATTGTATAAATATTGCGATTCTAGTAGATATTTATGTTCTGAATATCGTAAGATATCCAACGGTACTTTAACTTTTGATACCCCATTCTTATGGAGCCATTTATTGTAGTTGGAATTGTTTGGGGACTTGTGAAAGTTGTTGATGTTGTTTGTTGATTTTTCTCGGATATTCGACGTGAAAATTAATACTAAACTAGCGGTTAATACCCCGAACAGTATCCCGATGAATAAACGTATAAAAAATTTAGCTATTAAATAATACATTATCGTTAAATACTATTGGAATTTCGTTAATTAATGCGACCATTTTTTTTCATAAATTGAGGTTATGTCAATATGTCAATTTTGGGGACAGGTAATTTTTCAGGTGTGTTCAACTGAAATTTTATAGATGTCATTGTTGAAATTTTATTTAAAAAATTGATCAAATTTCTTAATTATTTATCAAATACTAATTTAATATGAATATTATTAGATTAGTGTTGGATAAATGATTAAAATTAAGATGTTAAAATTTATAAAATATAAATAAATACGTTCACCTAAAAATATTTAAATATATTAAACTATTATTAGACAACTGTTATTTTAATAGAATATTGTAAATGATCTGATATTTACAGGAAATACATATCTTAAACAAAAAACCATTAAGATCATATTAGGAATTGCGGTTTGTAGGTTACTGTGTGGTTGATAATAGATGTTAGAGAACATATTGCTACGGTAATTTACATTAAACCTAATGTCACGTCATAAAACGACGTTCCCCATTTTATCGCAATAATATCATTTAAATGCAGTTAAAATAACATTCATTGGTAATATTAATTAGTTTTAATAATGAATGAATTAAATTGATTGTAAATTCATGAATTAAGCGATAAGATATACTAGACTTCCTGCCTATTTAGGTCCAGACGCGAATTAACTTCCGCAATCACAGTTTACGACGTTCTTTGCGGTTTAAATCAACGAAAATATTTCGATAACATCAACAATATCTCCAATTATAAGAAACCTCCAGTTTGATCGTGTAAATAATTTCGCGCCAATTAACTTTCGCTCAAAATCCCTATTTTCCTATTCGGGAATCGTGAAACGTGTCCCCATTAGCGATACATTGGATCTAATAAGGACCTTACGAAATCGTTCAGGGGAAACACGTCCACAGTACGATGTAGCGAAAGACGAACTTTTTTTCCTATCTCGGATCCCTGGGCGGCGTTATAATAGCGGACTGTTGTCCTTTAGCCTTATATGCGAGTTTCGGGAATTCTGAAGGCAATTTTACCTCGTCGTGTTTGGTCATCGTCGCGTGAACTCACGGCCATTGCCAGTCTCAGGTCTCGATTCGTTCTAATTTTACAGCTCGTACGTGATGGAAATGCGAAAGGTGATTTTCCTCTTTATTCGTGGAAAGTTGAAATGTCTTTAGTAGAGAAAAAGATCTAATAACGTTTTAGGTGGCGTTCGTAGAATGTAGATGATTTTGCGTTTTTTTAAAATTAATTTTGGATGATTGCACAGAAGTTAATCGAGAAGCTATTAATTACATGACTGTACAGTTCAAGGTCAAAGTTATCGTAGAATATGCTATAATGTGTGGTATTTATTACGACAATAACATTTTATCAAGTGGGATATGGAAATCACCGATTTTATATCATAAATAATAAATATTGACAAAACCCTGAACCCCTAAAGAAACAGTGTTGAAACAATGTTCGAAACAATTTCAAAATTTCGATTTTCTATATAAAAGAAATGAGGTAGTGAGGTGGGAAGGGGTTGGCAACATATTTAAATAAAAATTTTGAAGTAGACTGTTCAGAAGAATTAGTACAAGATTGAAAACTCTTCAAAATTTAATTTTCTAAAAATATCTTTAATCATATTTTTTGAAGAATTCAAGTTTCAATTTGAAAGTTTTGGAACATTATGTTGGGGCAAAGTTCGGAGAAATCTGCAACAAGTTTCAACATTTTAATAAAAAAAAGAAAAATAGAATGGGGGGGGAGGGGGGGGGAGGAGACAACGTTTTTAATTCCAAAATTTTGAAACGGGGGCGTTTTGAGAGGGTAACAACATTTTCAACCAAATTTTCCGTAGAATTTAACATTTAATTCCGAAATGTTAGAACGATATGTTTGAAACAATTACTGAAGCTTGAGAAAGACGTCAAAACTTGCATTTTTCTATAAAATGGCAAGTGGGAGGAGGCAGCAATATTTTTAACCATATTTTTTGAAAAATTAAAGTGTCAATTTGAAAGTTTTGGAACAATATGTTTGAATCTGGAAAATTTTCCAGATTCAGAGAAATTTGTAACAAGTTTCAACATTTTAATAAAAGAAAAAGGAAAATAGAACGGGGGGTGGGAACGTTTTCAATTTCAAAATTTTGAAACGTGTTTGGGAAATGGGGCGGGGGAGAGAGGATGGCAACATTTTCAACCAAATTTTCTGAGGAATTTAACATTTAATCGCAAAATTTTAGAACGATATGTTTGAAAAAATTACTGAAGCTTGAAAAAGACGTCAAAATTGGCATTTTCTATAAAATGGCAAGAGGGAGGAAGCAGCAATATTTTTAACCATATTTTTTGAAGAATTCAAGTTTTAATTTGAAAGTTTTGGAACAATATGTTTGAAACTAGAAGATGTTGAAGCAAAGTTCAAAGAAATCTGCAACAAGTTTCAACATTTTAATTGAAAAAAAAGAAAATAGAATGGGGGGGGGAGGGGGAGAAACCTTTTTAATTCCAAATTTTTAAACGAGGGCAATTTGAGAGGGTGGCAACATTTGCAACCAAATTTTCTGAAGAATTTAACATTTAATTCCAAAATTTTAGAACGATATGTTTAAAACAATTACTGAAGCTTGAAAAAGACGTCAAAACTTGCATTTTTTATAAATTGGCAAGAAGGAAGGAGCAGCAACATTTTTAACCATATTAAAAAAAAAATTAAGTTTCAATTCGAAAGTTTTGGAACAATATATTTGAAACTAGAAGGTGTTGGAGCAAAGTTCAGAGAAATCTGCAACTTTAATTTCAAACTTTTGAAATGTGTTTGGGAAATAGGGTGGGGAGGAAAAGGGTGGCAACATTTTTGACCATATTTTGCGAATACTTAAACTTTTAATTTCAACATCTTACAACTACGTTCGAAACAAGTACGAAACAGTTTGAAACAGACTTCAAAATTTGAATTTTCTACGAAACAACAGGAGGAAGGGCGTAGCAACATTTTTGCTTTAAAGTCGACATATTTATTAGTAAGTAAGTAAGTATTTTATTAGCAAAGCTATTATTACAACTATAACATTTCTTACATTCTACTTAATCAACTATTTTACGCTGCTACAACATAGAAATTACATATAGATCACTCAAACTTATTCTAACAGATTTCTCTTAAAGTTTTTTAAATCACTACAATATTTTAAACCTTGTGGCAATGCATTACACAATATGAAACCATTCACAAAAACGTTTTTCGAAGTCTGAACCCTGTCAAATCGCTCTATATCCTGTACAGCAGCTTAAATAAGATGGTAACATGGAGGTTTTCATTTTAAAAACAAAAATAATGGTTTTGTAGACTATGTATTGTTTTATATTTAACAGGTTCAACACCTCGAGCATAAGCTTGATTGGTGTATACTTATTGCACTTTAATATAATTCTTAATGCCTTAATGCTGATTATGCTGAACAATACTGTTGAACAAAAGTCAACATATGATGATATAATAGCCCTGTACAACAGTAACAAAGTATACAAAGATACATTCTTACTTATTCTACTTAGGGTGGGTTTATCAATGTGAGGATAAAAGTGTTAGGTAAGTAACTGACAGATATTGCTAACTGGCAGATAAAATTTGGCAACTACAATACTTTATCTTGCAGATAACTTCTATTTAACACTCAATAAACGTTTCATTGTAATTATCTTACGAATAAAATTTTATCTGCACGTTAATTTATTTATTCGCACATTAATAAACCCATCCTTAGAACGAAAACTTTTTGTGACATCTTCTTTAATAAATATTGTACATACATGTGTATGACGTATTTCTGACGTTGTTTTGGCGATATGAAAAGGAAAAAATGCCGTAAGTATGACGAGCTTTAAAAGCACTTCATTTATATTGTATATAAAAAATTTAGACGTCATTGACGAATAATGACTTGAAAAATTACCTAAAACTGACGTCAGATAGCTTACTGGCTAGATTCACGTTATTTTGGTTAAAGGAAATTGACTAAATATTTGTTTTATTTCAAAATTTGGTCTCGTACGTATAAGTACGAGTGTAAGACTTCAAGAACAAACAGTAAAATAATACAATAAGTACCTAATGACGTATTTAAAACGTTAAATATAGGATATATGACGTCATAGACGAGAAATAACAAAAAAAGCTGTTATTTTGACGCAAATTAAAGGCTGTCTCTGACGTCGTAAGCTGATTAATAATAAACATTGTTGCTTTTTTATCATATGACGTATTTCTGACGTTGTTTTGGCGATATAAAAAGAAAAAAATGCCGTAAATATGACGAACTTTTAAAAACGATTTTAAAAGCACATTATTTATATTGTATATAAAAAAATTAGACGTCATTGACGAATAATGATTTGAAAAATCACCTAAAACTGACGTCAAATTGCTTACTGGGAAGATTCGCTTCGTTTTTGTTAAAGGAAATTGACTAAATATTTTGTTTATTTCAAAATGTGGTCTCGTACGATCGTATGCAAGAAAGGGAAAAAGCGAACCACAACAAGATTAGTTATTCATGGTAATCATGTTACATACAGTCGTAATTAATATTTATTATTCCGCTTGTAACGTTTCAAATTTAAATTGAATTAGTGATAAATTAACGAGGTAACCGCTGTAGGTACAATTAAAGCAAAACTACCCACTTCGCGAGTTACAAATTATTATATTCGTCGGTAAAATAACCCGGACGTAGCGAGGTAATTCTGATCTCGTGTTACAACCGTGAGCATGTGTTCGTGTGTATGTGTAGCTGAAGCGGGACGACATAGATGCTCTGACGATGAAACTAGGGCAAGTGCGGAAGTGTAGAGAGTCTATGGGACGCTCTTCAGCGTAAAGTCAAGTGTACTTCAACCCCAAAGCTAGGATTTCATACATTATATCTCAAGGCACACAATAGCCTAATAACTTTTTCTAAAAGATTGCACCCAGGAATAGTCCTTCAAACGTATAATATTATTATATTCTTTTTCTGCTGTGTTGGATAAGTGTCTTATTGTTAGTGTGGGATTGCAAGTTTGCCGTTTATATGAAGAGGAATTCGATTTTATCCGCTTATACATGTCTAAATTTTTCCGTTTCAAATTTATATTTTATCGAATAAATTGGACATGTTTGAACGTCAGTGTATGTATACGGAATAATGTAAATACATGTTGGCTACAACTGTAATGCTGCAATACCGCTGCACCACCTACGTATATATATCTGTATCGTTTATTTGTACAATCGATTGGCTGCATACTAGGTAATCCTCATTTATAAAAGACATATTTCAATTCCAGCATTCTGTTCGTTTTTGTGTATGTAATAGATTTAAACGAAAAGGAACTAAATATGAATACGGGGAAACAAAACCAATTACTCGTGAATGAGCTTTCGCGCTGCGTAAAATCTTTTAATAATCAATTATTTTTCGATAAAAACGCCACCGCCAACCTCCTCCTCCTATATTATAATAGTTTATTGAGTAGAAGAGACATTTATCCTGTAATTAACTGTAATTTCAAAGGAGGGACATAAAATATTGGATCAACTGTACTAAATGACAGATAAATTTAAGGAGGATAAATGTCAAAATGTACAGAAATTCAATACATTCACGTTATAAAATTATCGTTTTAGTAAATTTGGAGGGTGTTAATTGATTTTTCATCGTTAAAACATCGATTCCATCATTTTCAATTCGGTAATTTTCATCGAAAACTTCGTTTTGACAATTCTTGATATATCGGTCAAAATGGCAAATTTAGTTGTGTGTAGATTACAAGAGGGCGCGCATAAATAAAATTGTTTCACGTTGGTTCACTAGGTGGCACTATATAGGTTGGTATTTCTTAGCGGGAAATTTAAACGGATGATTTCCGAGATATTACCGGATTACCGAAAAATCCGGTTCCGATCCGACTTTGAGCGCTTATATCTCCCGAACGGTTAACGCTACGCGAAAAAATGTATATGTGCAAAAATATTCTTCTCGACGAGTACTATCCGAATATCGATACAAAAAATTAGCGTCATATTTAAAAAAATGCCGGACGGCGTCGCGCCGCCGACGCTCGACAGAGTACGACATCGAAGGAGGTCACCAGCGAATTCGCCGTATCAACAATACCGATTTCCAAAATTTCCAAGTTCCAAAGCTATTCTAAACGCGTCAATTTTTTTTTCCTCACCAAAATTCAAATAAAATAGATATTATTTATATATTGTTTTGACAGTTCTTAATATAGAGCTGTCATGTCGGTTAAAATGGCAGATTTAGTTGTGTATAGATTACAAGAGGGCGCGCATAGATAAAATTGTTCCAAGTAGGTTCACTAGGTGGCACTGTGTACGTTGCTATTTCTTAGCGGGAAATTCAAATATGGTTTTGGTGGTAGATGTTTAATTTATACGTTATTACAATTGGATGATGTACTGTATCGTTTTGAATTTATTGACAGGTAAACGGGGTCTTTGTAAATAGCTCAATTTACCGGGAATTAAGGTCTTAAAGTGGTAAAATTCAAATCAGTCATGGGAAACTCAATATTATAAAATTAGCTGTCATCTAGGTTAAAATGGCAGATTTAGTTGTGTGTAGATTACAAGAGGGCGCGCATAGATAAAATTGTTTCTAGTTTATTCACTAGGTGGCACTACATAGGTTGGTATTTCTTAGCGAAAAATTTAAATGGATGATTTCCATGGTTTTGGTGGTAGATGATGATAGATCATATAATTATTAGGAGAATATCAAAAATTAGTTTCTTAATAATCTAGCTTGTTTGTACAATTGTTGTAATGATCTAGATTTTGATTTTAACTTCCATTTTCGTTTTCAAAAACTAGAAATTCCTTCATTAAAGTGTGAAATTTGAAATTTATCAAATACAAGTGTTATAAGACGAGTTTTCCAAGGAACGAGTGCGCAGAAAGCCTTATTAGATGTATGATTTCTAAACTTTAAAAATTTAACTTTTTTGACGTTGGTTATACTGATTTCTAAAGTGACATTTCTAACTCTGTTATTTGCCACGCCATCTAGCTGAACCAAAAAAAGGTAAAGGTTGTTGTATCTGTTTGATATAATAGTACATATTTACAATTAATTTTTATAAGGGGCTGATGTCACAAATTGAGTTATTACGGTAAAGGAAGTAATAAACTTCAATCACTTTTATAATCAATACTAAATCAACATTAAACTAATTTCCGTTCAGTTTCATAGCCTATACATAAAATCGTAAATTGAATCATAAATATTATTCCGTAGATGGCGCTAATTGGACGATGGGCTTTGAACATCTTGAAAAGTCGTTATTCCCCATGAATAACTCCATCTTTAAATTTTTCATTTATACTTTCTCGATCCACCTAGAGCTCCTAGACGCCGTTTCTTTGATGCGTTATTCGACCGCAGTGTGTTTCCTCTCTCTCCGTAGACTCCTATTGATTTTTCCATCCATCTAAACTAGGGGGATCCAGTCTTCTTGCAATGTTCTTCTTCTTTCAGCGGATGCTTTTTCTTTGTTCGCATCGTTGTTGTGTGTGTGCGAGTGCACGAATGTATCGAGCAATTTATATTTATCTAGCACGAGATACGTTTAATTTATAATCTTGTCGGTTATTAACGTCGTGCTAAAACCTTTTTCCCGTTAAACGTGCGCTCTCCCTAGCTACCACCGATGAAATTAATAACCGACGTTTTCGTGCTGTTGAATATTTTTGGGAATTAGAGTTATGCGGTGGATTTTTAACTTTGTTTGGGATATCAGAGGTATTACACGTTTCTTAATTGTTTTACAACAACAATTTTAATAATCTGTCAACGTGACAGATGTGTCAATAAAAGTGTTTGCCGTTACTCAAAATAATAATGTTTCCGAATCTAAACGTATGCCGGTGGAAACAATAAATCACGGTAGTATATTGTGATATTACATTACCATAACGTTTCCAATCTCTTAAGCAAGGTTATTACAACGTTAAATCCTCCCTCAAACTACGCATAGATGTCGCTTTCGCTTTCAGGATCGCACATCGCTCGGCGGACACGTAACACTTACCTATCCTCCGGTAATGTAATCACGTCCTTCAAGTACTTATCCGGAATAATGACGGTGATCCCAGTCATAAACTGAACGCTCATTGTTAATTGAGATTGTTATAAATGTACGCTTCCCGTTGGAATGGATGTTGAGGTGGTGTCTTATTTGGGAGGGAGAACGAATTTTATCGTAAAATGTCTCCGGTTGTAGTATATACCTGTCTCGTGTAATTAACTTACTTTCGCCCTAATACCACTTTAATAGCTACCGAAATGTTACTGCGTTAAAGCTTTAGGTCTTTATATATGTGTGTAGGTGTTGGTTAATGTCTCTTTGGACGGTTTTATTTACGATGGAAATTTTGAGTTTTATTGAAGTATCAATGAAAGAATGGGATCTTTGTTTGTTTGTAGTGCATGTAATTGTATTGTAATTGTAAGATTAGATAATCTTGAACATCGAGAGATATTAAAACAAATGGTTCTTATCTCTGCTAATATAGGAAACTTCAGTTTTTACAATTACCATCCCCTCTATTAACAATCTTAAATTTTACTTCCACTTATGCTAGATTCTTGTAACTAGACCAGAATTATGTTTTATCGCATTCTAATTTGCTACCAACTGCAAATAAATTAAATTTCCTAATTAAATCTGTTAAATTTTAAGATGGCAATCAACTGAAATAAATGAATAAGTTTATCAAAAATTAATTATTATTATTATTATTAGTATTAACACTAAATTAGCAATAAATAAGCTAAATTGTTAAATAAATAACAAAGTTTGAAGTGAATATTTTAAATTTTCTTATCGTTTTCAAATTTTTAAAATGTCAAGTTAAAAGTCAGTGTAACCAACGTCAAAAAGATTAAATTTATAATCAAACGTCAAGTTGAAATCGAAAAACGCGTAAAAAAACTCAGGCGGGTGTAATACTGAATATCCCAATTGAATACTGTTATGGCGACGTAATTCTTGGTATCCGCAAGAGGTCGCTATTAATCACAAACGTCATGCGTTCAGTAGGTTGCTTACAAGAATTGTATGTACAAACGAGCTAAATTATGAAAATATAAAGAATTAGTTTCTATTTAATTTGATTTATTACGTTGTTGGTTGTTTCGCTAATTATAGATATTGTTCTGATAGTTATTTCATATAAAATTAAAATGTCAAGTTAAAAATCAGTGTAACCAACGTCAAAAAGACTAAATTGCTAAAGTTTGCGGATCAAACATGTCAGATTTCTTCCAGCATTTAATAGAATGTTTAAAAGACCGAAACAGTAAAAATAGTATAAAATATACGTCTTGTAGATAAGAGCAGATAATACAAATGAAGCACCTTGCTCTTTAAACCTTTAAACCAAAGCTTTATTTGAACTTTATCTAATATTTACAAAATAAGCTCTAAACTTGAACCATGAACTCCTTGTTTGCGTTTACGATGTTGGTCCGCCTGATATTAGGCAACTTCAAAGATGTATTATTGGCAATCCTTGTTATTTCAATGTAGGAACCAATCAAAATGTGAGATATTTCGAAATTCCGAATAATTTAGCGCCAAAATTGAGTTTAAAATTTAACGAAACTAATTTAATATATTCACTTTATATGTAAAAATATTTTATTATTGTGTGCCCTTCAGCTTTAGCGAATATATTACTTATAATCCGTATCTTTATCTTGATGTATTTGGAGGTTATAGCATCAGAAATTTCCAATACACAGATTCATTCACTTATAAATCAAAATTGTTTTAAGCTATAGTCTTTCTGTTTTTATGTATGTTGTTAGTTTCATCTGTCTCTTTTTGTATATTTAATTAGCATAATATCGGATAATCGGATAACAAACAATAACAAATCCATTTAATAAACAATGCTTATGTTCTACTGTTGCAGTTTTTTACAAAGATGACTGTCGACAATAGCCCATATTGAGGTTATATTTACATGTTAATTTTTGGTTCATATCGAAGTTCAGGTTTAAACTCTATAGATAGTGCGGCTTAAACTTAAACCAATTTCTAATTCGGTTCAGAGTTTAACTGTCACTGTAATACACTTTAAACTCTGAACTTGAACTTAAACCAAAAATTGGGTTTAAACCGACACTGAAAAGCCGTTCAATAGTTGATCAAAATCGTTCAATACCTGATCAAAATCGTCAAACTCTGTATTAGTATTATTACTACTTTCGATCGATTTGAATTTTACCGCCTTAAAATGTCATTTTAAAAATCAGTGCAACCAACGCCATAAAAACGAAATTTCTAATGTTTGCGAATCAGACATGTCAATTTTTTTACAGCATTTAATAGAATGTTTAAAATACCAAAACAGTAAAAAAATAGTGTAAAATACACGTCTTATAAGAGCAAATAATACAAATGAAACCTCTTGCTAGCTTTATTTGAACTTTTTTTGACGTTTACAAAATAATACGTCATAAAAAATGGCGGAAAATAAGGTTTAAAAACATAAATTAACGCAAGTAATTGACAGTTCCGATCGTTTACGAAAGTCTAAATTACTTTTTCCCTTCAGATTTCATTTTCTTCCGATTATTATTGGAAATAATTAGGTTAATATCCACTGCACGTCCTGTCAAAACTTTTCCCCGATACAAAACAGTAACACGAACAGGCCGAGGACGACGAAAGTAACGTCACCGACCGCAAGGCCCCCTCAGAATATAGTGCAGGCATATCTGGCGCTGTCAGATATTAATGTAATCGTCCCTATTCTACTACGGTTCACCAACACCCTCGCCGATCACCCGGGGCTGATGTACGAGCGTGTTTTTATCGTCGGACCGAGGGTTTCGTGATTCCCCAGCTTTTTCTTCTTCTTCTTCTTCCGCGTGTCTTTTTTCCCTTTTGTCCTTTCCTGCCTTCCGTAGAAGGCATCTACAGTCCGTAATGACTTCGAGGACGATTTGTCAATGTGACCGGGGTGTCCGCCAAGTTGAATTATGATACAGCGACGGACCGGTCGGGTCTCCTTCTTATTCTCCGCCGGTTGTCGCGAGTTAATCTTGTGTAGTTTCGTAGTTTTTGACGCTGGACCGACTAGTCCGTGGGGGTGGATAATTTACGGTAAACGATTATTATTGGTGCTCTGTTGAATACGCACGAAATATATGTTGATATATTTCATTCAAATTCGATTAAATTTAAATATAGATTAAGTAAAAAAAAGAGTCTCGTTTTATGTATTAGTCGAATTGTGCTTGGGAATCGGAAACTAATTTTTCGAGTTTCCGCTCCGAAAAGAATAAAAATGTTAATGATGAAATGTTACGCAGAAACCTGCGGAGGATAACGAAAGAGAATATCTTGTTACGTCCTCTCCACCAGTTCTGATTTGAGTCTGCGAAATTCAATTAGTATTCATTCTTTTTTTTTCCGCTGCCATCACCGTTGGGGCCTATCGGGTTATCCTCCCTATTTCCAGAAATAAAGAAATTTAATTTGAATACAATCTGATACCGGTGAAATAGGAAACTCAAGGAAATAAGACAGGGGGAAAAGTTTCCGACTATATACGGTTAGGAGATGCGGGTAATATTCAATTTGGTTACCCTTACGCATCCCAATCACAGTTCGCTAATGATTTCGTAAAAAGGAAAGAGGCTGCAGCAAATCGGAGATGCGATGTGGAATACTGTACGGTAAGGGATTTTGTTGGGAAC
The DNA here is from genome assembly GCA_023690525.1 of Holotrichia oblita. Classification (NCBI taxonomy): domain Eukaryota; kingdom Metazoa; phylum Arthropoda; class Insecta; order Coleoptera; family Scarabaeidae; genus Holotrichia; species Holotrichia oblita. The sequence goes on along the minus strand of CM043019.1, from coordinate 136,256,948 downwards.
AAAAAAATGTCCTCTAAACCAATATAAAATTTACAACAATTAAATTAGTGTAATATTAACTTAAGAAGTATTAGACAGTTTGTCTCAGATCCAATGTGTCAATGTAACGCAAGAAACGTTCAACACATGGCCTTTAGTATGGTAGTCGAAGTCTTTTGGATGACCGAAACGATTTCCTTTCATCGCCAATTTCAGTTTGATCGCACGGAGCCAAATCAGGTGAATACAATAACAATGAAGCCTTTCTCTTGATTTTGCTCCTCTCTTTTGGCTCTTCTGATGACTTCCATGTCTCAGTTTGACATTTTGGTTTTGACTCGTATTGAAAACACCACGTTTCATCACCAGTTACAACGGCTGACAAAAATTTGTTATAGTTTGACAGCTTTTAGAAATTTTTACAATCTGACAGCTGTCAGAGACGAAACTGATTTAGTAATTTGCCGGCTGTCAAGATTTGTTACACGTTGTTCTATTCTGGTTGTATCGTGTTTGACGGTCTTCGACGCAAATAAATTGCCTAATTAGAAGCTGTCAAACTATAATACAGGCGTTTTAATCGCTGTAAGCGTTAGAAATTGTTTTTTTACAGCTGTCGAACATGAAAACGGATATTTTCTTTCTAAGTTTCGCCCGGATAATCACGTTAGAATTTGTCTAACATCTCCAAAACTGAACTTTCGAAAATCTCTGTGATAGCTGTCAAATTACAAAAACTTTTACGTTAGGAGCTTTGATAGTGAGGAGCTATTTAGTTAAAAACAAGAATTAACTATGTCTATGTCCCTAAATAACTATTAATATTCTCTTTTAACCGTTTTTAACTCCCAAAAAAAAGCAGTTTTGACAGTTATAGAGAACTGTTAAATCAACCTTTCTGGGATGGTTTTAAAGAATTCCTGCAGGGTTAACTGAACTAGTACTTACTTAACCATCTTCGACTTATTAAACTGGGAGGTTAGATTTTTGACAGTTATAATTTGGAATATCTTTTTGACAGCTGTCAAACCACAAAACCTACTTAGAAACCACTTTTTCGAAAGCTAGACACTTCTCTTATAACATAGAAAACTCATGATTAACTTAAATATAATTTATTTAACCACACTCTAAAAACTATAAAAATTAGTAAAACAGTTTAGGATTAGGACTTTGACAGTTATCTAATTGGGTAGCTGTCAAACTATAAAAATTTTCGCTTCTTTTTAAAAGATTTAATAGTGCAGCAAGTTTTGATAGCATTCAGAACTGTTAATTACTATATAGATTCCACCTCTGCACTTATTGAATCCTTTTTGACAGCTGTCAATTCTCTAATTGTTATAATCTTTTCCACAAATGTGAAACTATGAAACAGGTTGCTGTTAAACGATTATAACACGTCTCAAAATTATTTTAAAAACTTCTCTATTTTTGAAAAGCAAAACGAAGGAGGGGAGGGTGGTAGACATCTACACGATTACGAGCGGAAACTTAACTTTAAAGTTTCTGTCTTGAATTTTGGGGATTTTAGGGCTGCGGTTTCGTTGGATGGTGTTTATCCACAGTTGTAGCAGATTGGAACTAACGTTGCTTTAACGGATTTGGTTTCTAGCTAGTTTTAACCTGATTTTGCGCTGGTGGGATTTGAACTGGCTTGTAGATTTTATTTGTTTGGTGGTTTTGGAGTGGCCAAAATCGGTTAAAATTAATGTGGAATTAGGTCTTGCATTTGGAGAAACACTGATGAGATCGAAGGAAGAGGGAGAGAGGTGAGAGGAGGATCTTTTTGGTCGTCTAGAGGTAGGGTGTGTGGCACGAAGCGCGCACAGACCTTCTGTTTGTCCAAATCTTCGTTATAAAAAGTCAAACTACAACGAGATATCAACCGAGTTAGGACAGAATGTGTATGTTATATGTTATAAAGGAGGAAAGCTGACGTTTCAGCTTAAGTGTATTTACAATAAGCTTAGTAGATCGCAAATTTCGCCTCGCCTCTCCTCCCTCCTTCTGTCTCCCATTCGAAACCCATACAATTTGTTGTCTTATGTAATTAAATCCACAATAAGTCCACGTCAACGTAAACGCTAACTGCATATTTATACAAATTCTCTATCTACTACCATGTTCTGTTGTTTGTGTGTGTGTGCGTGGTTCGTGAGCACCACTGTCTAATCTTCTTGTTCGTGTTTGTCCAACGCCCGCTCGAGGATTTCCTCGCTAGGTCAGGTCGGTAAACACCCGGCCTGAAAGTTTGTCGGGCATGAATAAATATTATTAACAATATGGTACCACGTTCAACGTGAAGTTGGCCTAACCTATAAGCATTTATACACTGGAATTTAAAAGTGTAATTGAGTAAAATTGAGTTTTTTTTTGTCCGTCAGATTTTCTTATAAGTTATATGTTATAATCACGTGTGTCTCAATCATTTATAAAAGCGTAATTTTCTTTTAATCTCAAATATATTTTTACTTGTAGGTCAAATAAAACAGGAATTTAATTTACAGTGCATTCGTCTAATTGTGACATAAAGGTAAATGTGACACTGCTCTCTCATTTTGAAAATACCTGCAATGAATTAATAAACAACAGTAGCGACGCTCCGTGGCCTTCAGTCGAATAACTGGAAAAAATGTGGCTGCGTTTTGTCGAAGCGAACGGTAAGTAAAAATCAGCTTTTATTTTCGCACAAATTATCAAATCTGCATGACGACACGTGAAATTCCATTATTCGAAAGTAGGTGATCGGATTTTTACCGGTACTCGTCCAATTCTTAGTCGATAGTCACTGCTTGAGTGTGTCAACTTCACAAAACCTCAAACTACAAAGCAAATGAATTGCAAGGGGTGTCACAAATAGACTACTGTTTTGCATTATGCGGCTAATTGTGACAATTCAATATTCTAATTGTGACACTAGTCTACTGATAATTAAATAGCTTGATAAACTTATTTCCATGTGATTTTTTTATTCAATTTCAGACATTCCACTCAATAGATATAAGATGCCTGGAACTGAAAAAGACAAAAAGCGTAAGCCGCGAATAAAGTCTTATGGCAGGGCTGATATAGAAGCGGCTAAATCGTTAATCGAAAATGGCTGGACTGTAAAACGTGCGGCTGCGGCCTATAAAATTCCTCGGACCACTTTAATTCTCCACCTTAAAGGACGGAAAAATCGAAATCAAACAGAAAACAAAAATGTAGGGAGACCAGTGGAAATGAAAGAAGTGGATGAAGGACACCTTGCAGAATGTCTGCAAACGATGAATAAATGGAGCTTCGGCCTATCGCGCAAGGAGGTCTTGAGCTTGGTCGCAACGTGTTTAATAGAAAACAAAATAAAGACCCGTTTTGTGAACAACAGACCTGGTAAAGATTGGTTTATTGCGTTCTGTAAACGGTGGAACTTTTCTTGTAAAAAGCCAACCAAGCGACAAAGTATTAGGACTGAGCAAACAAGTCCAGACATAATTTATGGTTTCTTTGATCTATTAGAAGAAACTATACAAAATTTGTCATTGGGAGACAAACCATCTAGGATATTTAATTTAGATGAAACATCTAGCTGCCATGACCCAAATACAAGTAAAGTTGTTGCTACAAAAAATAAAGCAGTTTTTAGAACTACACAGGGTACAGGACGGGCTAACACATCCGTATTATTCTGTATCGCCGTGTAATTAGATCTATATGATGGTATGAAATTGCCACGTAAGTACCTTGATTAGTTATCAAGAAAAGTATATAAAGACAAAAGTATAAAATACTTTTTTAGTAAAAGAATTGAAATACTTTTCTGGAGAATCAAAATGGTGAAAGTTTGGTCGCTACCGTTTGTAAAGTGCATCCAAGATTTGGTCAATCAAATCCTGAATTCATCTACTGTGAAAGGAATAATCGAAAAATTCGAAAGCACAGATTCGATTAGTGATGCTAAACACTGAAGAGATCGTTCACAACAAAACAACACGGCAGTTCGCGAGAGTGTGGCCCGAAAGTCTAGAGACGTCGATTCGTTATCATGTACAAGAATTGGACATTACAGCAGCCACTCTACAGCATAATATCACTAAGGATGTGCTTCTCCACGCCTACATAGTCCAATTGACTCAACAGTTTCTGTCAAACGACCATGCACAGCGAAGAGAACAATCATTATCAGTGATGAGGCTCATTTTCATCTCGGTGGCTTCGTTAATCGACAAGACTGCTGCATATGGGGCTCAGAAAATCAACGAATGATTCATCCAAAAGCAATCAAAGCATCCAAAAACGTGTCTCTGTTTGGCGTGCATTGTGCTGTAGAGGAATAATTGAATTTTATTTCTGTGGTGAATTGTGTTCTTTCCCGGTTTGATCATTAGAATTGGTCGCCATGTTCTTGCGATTTAATGCCTTTGGATTTTTAGCTGTGGGGTTATCTGAAGTCACAGTATAAAATAGAAAAAGAAATCACATTTTGTACCTGCATTTTTCTTTATGTTTATGGGATTAAACTATTATATAAAAGCGTAACATGTAAGCGTAATATCAGGATAAAACTTTCGGATATCATTGTATGCATGTACATAAATGCAAGCGTAGTAATACGGTGACAGTACAGACTATATAGCAGCGTACAAGACATTACTGTAGGAATAGCACAGAGCTAGTACTACAGCGTTATTGGAACAAATGCGTGCCATCTCCATAGTGGGGCTGTGCTACTACGAGGCCGGCCTGTGTCTGGGGCTATATCGATCGTGTAAAATGGTATAGAGACAGGAAAACGTAACGTATACAGTAGTAGTCAGGAACTAAACGGGAATATATGTATATAAGTAGTGTGCCCGTTGTTTTGCGCCACTGATGCGCCCATATCATGTTCGAATAAATTAGAGAAAAGTCACCCTCGGATATTTCTTTGACCTATTAAGCGCTGATGTCGCTGAACGATATATTAGTAAGATTGTTTGTTCGATACCGCAAAATATATACAGGGTGATTGGTGAGAATGGCCTATTAAAAGTATTATACAAACGGATGGGAATTTTAAAGCAAAATTTTGCAGTTGGATATGAACTATCACGTGAAAATATTTTTGAATAAATATCACTTCCGGTTAACCGGAAGTGGGCATCAACTTCGATTTTTTAAATAGCATGCTATAAAATAAATTGCAAATTCAGCTTCTGTGATAAATTTTACACATATTTCATGTATCATACCCTATACCTAAAAACCATTCCTTCTGAGTTATTCGCAATTAAAGAAAAAAAGTGACAGATACTGATCTTACTTTATAGTGATATTACTTCACGTAGGAGTAAATGAGGCGAATGAAATTTTGCATACGCACAGCTGATATTATGTAGTTATACAGGGTTTGATGTTTTTTTTCTGTAACATTATACAGGGTGTTTAAAAAATTAGTTGCTTATAAATAAGTTCAATCCGCGGAAAGTAGATTTTCTTAAATGGAAAGGTATATATTTTATTAGATATTATGATTCTACAAAATATTCTCTTTGAATCCGTATTAGGTGTTCCTATACCTAAAATGTAAGGTTAATAAGTTATAACGATTTAATTAACCTCCGTACCTAAAATGCTCAAATATGTCAATTTACAGAAGCAAGTGTGCTTAGCTCATTTGTTTTACATACTTACTTGCCACTTATTTTGACGTCTGTCATTTTGTTAATCGTATTTTCGAAAATTCTTCCCATTGAATTATAGGAATAAGGGATCCTTTAGGCAATTATAACACCAGATGATTAGCAAGAATTATTGGAATACGTCTCCGAATATAGAATGCCTCAATAGAAATGGCTGCCATGTCGAACCATTTAGATAACTTATTTATTTGTGTTATTATTATTGTTGTTCTTATAATTTTTCTACTGTATCTTTTATATTATCTTTTTTATTTTCTTAATTTTACCTAATTTGTTATTACTAATTATTTAGACCTTTGATGTAGATTTACTTTATGTTGATTATTCAAATACCAATTCTTGGGAGTATCTAGGAGAATTCTTAGATAATCTAAATTTTTTACTGATATTGTTACACGTTGGGTTTTACTTTACACTTTGGATTTTACTTTTATTTTAGATACACAAAAGACTCTTCAATCAACTAATATTTCATTGAGTAAAAAAACGTTCAACAAAATATTTTCTTTTGGACACACTACTTCAACTATTTTTTAAATATCTGCCTTCTTAAATAATTATAACTGTTATTATTACTTAACACGTATTGTTCTTTCATCATTGTTCTACGAACATATCGGTCGCTAAAACTTTTTATATCTTATAAATTCTTAGAAATTTTTGCTGATCATTGCTTGTAAATGTTAGTATCTTTTACTAAATGTTTGATACGTTTATTTTACTATTTGATTACATTCACTTTGCATAATAAATAAATTCATGATTACCTGATTTGGTCTATTCTCAATGCTAATCCATTCTAACACAATATACTGAGAAAAATGTATTGCACAGAAACGAAAACAATGTTATTACAGAGGTATAATAAAAATTGTAAAAAAGTACTAAGATAACAATATGTTTTATAACAAATAAAATAATTTTTTGTTGTTGTAAAGTAAATACTCTTGTTTACCCTAATTATTGTACTGGTGCAGATCTAGTTCTCACAGTGTACGCGAGAACAACTAACTAAAATGACAGACGTCAAAATAAGTGGCAAGTAAGTATGTAAAACAAATGAGCTAAGCACACTTGCTTCTGTAAATTGACATATTTGAGCATTTTAGGTACGGAGGTTAATTAAATCGTTATAACTTATTAACCTTACATTTTAGGTATAGGAACGCCTAATACGGATTCAAAGAGAATATTTTGTAGAATCATAATATCTAATAAAATATATACCTTTCCATTTAAGAAAATCTACTTTCCGCGGATTGAACTTATTTATAAGCAACTAATTTTTTAAACGCCCTGTATAATGTTACAGAAAAAAACTTCAAATGCTGTATAACTACATAATATCAGCTGTGCGTATGCAAAATTTCATTCGCCTTATTTACTCCTACGTGAAGTAATATCACTATAAAGTAAGATCAGTATCTGTCACTTTTTTTCTTTAATTGCGAATAACTCAGGAGAAATGGTATTTAGGTATAGGGTATGATACATGAAATATGTGTAAAATTTATCATAGAAGCTGAATTTGCAATTTATTTTATAGCATGCTATTTAAAAAATCGAAGTTGATGCCCACTTCCGGTTAACCGGAAGTGATATTTATTCAAAAATATTTTCACGTGATAGTTCATATTCAACCATATCCAACTGCAAAATTTTGTTTTAAAATTCCTATCCGTTTGTATAATACTTTTAATAGGCCATTCTCACCAATCACCCTGTATATGTATATATGTACCTACAATATAAGATGGAATTTTTCGAATAAATCAAGAATTTTCTTTCTCCCCTTCTGGTCTAGTTTACATTTCTGTAGCGTTATGACGATAAAACAAACCCCAGATGGTAGCAATATTGTCGGCACGTACACGCATCGCTATCAGTGAAAAAAGGCACGGGCAGAACGTAACCCTTAACGCCTCTCTTGTATGTGTGTGTGTATGCGAGTCTGTATGGTAAATGCGGAGTATTCCTGGATAAACCCTGAGGGAACTTTTAACCTTAACGCCGAAAATGTTTACGTTTATACGTAACATACATACATATATAGGATCCGATTTAATGAGAGGAACTTGGGACCGTTACAAACGAAGTTTCGGGAAAGATGGACGTGTTTTGATATTAAAATTTCTTTTGATGCAAATAATCACAGCACTTAGATTTTATTCGTAATTTCTACGTGAAGTTATGTATTAGATTATCTTGCTTATACATATGTATACAAAAATCATTCTTAGAAGTCTCAGTAGTTCGTGGTAACTGAATATGTTTTGCGGTTTAATAACACAAATCTTTAATATAGTTTATGATTTAATACCCGAAAACCACACGCACGTATTTATGATATTTTTTTGTCGAATTGGTTATGCGGTCTTCGCCGAATTATTTGATTATGATTTGAATCAAATTTTGTTGAAATATTCGATTAAAATGTATAAATAAAATGTCCGCATAATAATTATTTATATTAAATCACGATCTAAAAATGTGTTCAATCAATTTTAACGTCTAACGAAATTTGGAGGTTATTGCATGATGATGAACGATGATTGTCAGTCTACTATCTGACAGATTGAGCCTTGACATTGACGGCGAACACACATATCTATGACAGCGCCACTGCAGGTGTAGTATGGAAACAACATTTCAGGCGGCAATTTAAAAATGAATTTGGGCGACATCTGGCTGACATATTGCACAGATTGACATAGGTACTGATTTATTATATCGTGTGATGTGTCATCATTGTGTTTATATCTGATGGTGAGACTGTAATATTGCCTGCCTTAACTGGGTAACTTCTTTCTTATTATGTTTAGCTGTCAAAAATGAAAATCTTACGTCAAGATTATCCATCACTGAATGGATAACTTTTTTTTCAAAGAAAACCGAATACTAATCATTATTAAATTTAGTAAATAAATAATAAAATATATTATGGTCCTTTCTAACAAATTTCTTTAATGAATTTGGCTTCCGGTTTTGAGCTAAACCACAAAAAAGGCCAAAGCAGCGGCAGATCCTTGTCTAGAAATGAAACAAACGTCGTAATGCATTTTTGCATTTTAAAGGCCGTATAAACGAAACACCCTGTATAAACGAAAGCAATTTTAAGCTATCGCCCCCTTTAAGAATAAAAGCACCTGTATATCGCTCCCTTTCTCTAGAATAGAACATTATTTATTCTTTCTATTTACTTTTAATTACCCGATACATTATAAAATGACATAATAACGGAATAACAACAATATTGACTTAATGACATTTTTATTACTTCCGGTTGACGTCACATTGACGTCACAATAACATTTTAACGACCTAAGGTCGACAAACTCAGTTCAGTTGACCGTCGACAACGGTAGAGGTAACATCTATAGAGACGGTTGTGGTATTTTACATCGGACGAATTGAATTCTTGTAGTTTTACTGAAATTTTGGGAATCGTTTCTCCCGAAATTACGAATGGAAGTTGTCGAAAGATAGGTTGTGTTGTCCTTTCTTCGTCGTTAATTTTCGAATCGCATTATTACTGGATATGTTGGCTGCGGTGTAACAGTAGGAACTACCTAATATGAACGCTAGTTCGAACTCAAATTTTACTTTGATGCAACGAGGTGCACGTTAGTGCGAGTTGTCCCTCTACAGCTCTTTTGTTCGTCAGATTCTCTCTCCTTGTGTTGACACTCGGATTCTGTCCGGGTAGGTGCTCTAATGGCATAGTTCCGCTGACGCCACATACCCTCGTGAGGGTCTATCAACCGATTAGAGAGGTTTGACGTCCGTGGGAGACTCAAAAGGGACAGCCTCAATCTAATTTATAACCCGTTTGGGCTAACTAATTCATATTCATATTAGAACTGTTCTTATTATTGATGGTTTGGTAGGTCGATTTATATCGAAGGTTTGGGTATTGCGTTGAATGTTGGTCCACGTCTTGACATAAGTGTTAAGCTACTTAAAGAGATCTTTGTCTTATTGTTGATGGTTTGGTAGGTCGGTTGATATCGAAGGTTTGGGTGCTGCGTTGAATGTTGGTCCATGTCTTGAGATAAGTGTTAAGCTACTTAAGAAGATCTTTGTCTTACTGTTGATGGTTTGGTAGGTCGGTTGATATCGAAGGTTTGGGTGCTGCGTTGAATGTTGGTCCATGTCTTGAGATAAGTGTAAAGCTACTTAAGAAGATCTTTGTCTTACTGTTGATGGTTTGGTAGGTCGGTTGATATCGAAGGTTTGGGTATTGTGTTGAATGTTGGTCCACGTATTGAGATAAGTGTTAAGTTACTCAAAAAAATCTTTGTCTTACTGTTGATGGTTTGGTAGGTCGGTTCCTAGAGAAGGTTTGGGTATTGCGTTAAATTAAGGAACTATCTAATATGAACGCTAGTTCAAACTCAAACTGTTGCTTTGATGCAACGAGGTGTACGTTAGTGCGAGTTGTCCCTCTACAGCTCTTTTGTTCGTCAAATTCTCTCTCATTGTGTTGACACTCGGATTCTGTTTGGGTGGGTGCTCTAATGGCATAGTTCCGCTGACGCCACATACCCTCGTGAGGGTCTAGCAACCAATTAGAGAGGTTTGACGTCCGTGAGAGTCTCAAAAGGGACAGCCTCAATCTAATTTATAACCCGTTTGGGCTAACTAATTCATATTCATATTAGAACTGTTCTTATTATTGATGGTTTGGTAGGTCGGTTGATATCGAGGTTTGGGTATTGCGTTGAATGTTGGTCCACGTCTTGAGATAAGTGTTAAGTTACTTAAGCAGATCTTTGTCTTACTGTTGCTGGTTTGGTAAGTCGTCTCGTGTTGACTACTGGTAGGAATGGTGTGTTTGCTCTAATCTACATAGTGGTGGTTTGGATTATTTTGGTATTAATCGTTTTTTGTATATCTACTACCGTCTTGCAAACGACCAGATGTTTTGGTCGCAAACTGTGATTTGTCCGCGATGGCAGCTACATTTGTTTCGTCTGCGATCTTGCTGTTGATGCTGCGATAGAAGGATCTCTACAGAAGATTCGACCTTGCGACAAATTGTCAGCATCCTACGCAAATTCATCTTAATTTTAAATTGTTTTCTTAGATGTAATAGTAGAATCTATCGATTTTAACTTTATTGCAATAAAGTTAGCTAATGCTAAGTTTCATTTTCAATAACATAACTCTCCAGACAAATCGATAGATTCCACTAGTCTTTTTTTCCAATTTAACAGTAATAGGATCTACCTGATATGAACGCTAATTCAAACTCAAATTTTGTTTCGATACAACGGGGTATACTTTAGTGCGAGTTGTACCTCTACACCTCTTGTATTCGTCAGATTCTCTCTTTTTGTGTTGACACTCGGATTCTGTCCGGGTAGGTGCTCTAATGGCATAGCTCCGCTGACGCCACATACCCTCGTGAGGGTCTATCAACCGATTAGAGAGGTTGACGTCTATGAGAGTCTCAAGAGGTCAGTCTCAATCTAATTTATATCTCGTTTGGATGCGTTCATATCGGAACTGTTTTGATTGTTGATGGTTTTCAAAATGTTCGTAGTATTTTTTCGTGAAGATAATACGAACTGTACAAAAAAAAACAGCTTACGGTTAAAACGAACATGAGGTCTCTCATCGTAATATTTGGTAGAGAACATGTTGAAGATGAACACCATTCAGAGAGGCCCTCAACTTCTAAAACCGATGAAAACATTGAACGTGTCAAGACTCTAGTGAGATCAGGTCGTCGTTTAACATTAAGAATGTTGGCGAACAATTAAATATAAACAGCATGCTTTGATCTTGTTGACACAATCGCTAATGAGCAAGATTTGTTTTAGTCGTGTGATCACAGGTGATGAATCATGGATTTTTGAATACGATCCTGACACCAAAAGGTAAAGTCAAGAGTGGTGCACTGCAAACTCTCCTCGACCAAAGAAAAAATCAAAGATTAAATCAATGCTAATTAGTTTCTTTGATAAAAGGTGAATCGTTCATAAAGAATTTGTTTCTCCAGGATAAACTGTCAATCAAGTTTTTTTATAAAGGCGCCCTTGAAAGGCTTAGAAAAAGAGTAATTCGCGTGAGACCAGACATTGCAGACAAATGGATGCTCCATCATGACAGCTCCCCATGTCACACTACCTTCTCCATAACAGAATTTTTAACCTCAAAAGGCATTTCTGTGGTTCCCCAACCCCTTTATTCACCTGACCTCAGTCGCTGTAGCTTTTTCCTTTTCCCTAAACTGAAAAATGTCCTCAAAGGACGTCATTTCGGGACTTTAGACAACATCCTAAAGAGTGTTAAACGGAGACACTGAAGACCATACCGGTTGAAGACTTCCTGCATTGCTACCAACAGTGGGAACGACGTCTTCATAGGTGTGTAGCTGCCCAAGGGAACTACTTTGAAGGGGAAAACATCGATTTTTGGAAAAACTTAAAACTTTGGTAAATAAAAATCAGTCTCAAGTCGAAGCCCAGCTGTAAGGAATCCATCACGAGTCTGTAGATGAGATTAAAATTCGGACAATTTTGAAGATGACGGACTCATATCTCCTATTGTAGCAATTTTATCGAATTAAATAGATTCGAAATTCGGAGAGGAATCGCTTACGAATCCAATTCACTTCGTTGAACACAAGAAAACTCATCGTCAAGTTTGCGCGCACGTGAATCATCGGAAACCTAGAAATTATCCTAACTAATCTATTTCAACTATCATCCTTCGTATGCAATTAAGGGATTTACAGTTAACGTAATCAAGATGTACCCAATTTAAAGTTATTCGCGGATTAGAGTTCGTCTAGTTTAGCCATTTCAGGCGCGCAAAACTCTTTATTGATTCAAAACTCGCTATCGCCATGCACAACGGATAAATGTACAGAAGTGGATATAACGAGATGGGAAACAAGTTTTAAAACTTAAATGGTATTCCTCTTATACAGGTAGAAACATTAATTACATTAATAATTTCTGTACTTATGTTGGTTTCGATTTAGTTTGAACTGACGAGCCGCCACTGTTATTCAACCGGTATCCTTATCTGATTCGCGTGGTTGGTTATTTATTTCGGAAAAGGCTTCCAATACATTAAGTCGGAGAGTCGCAACCGTTCAAAAGGGAGCCCTATACCCGTTGCGATGTGATGCCTTGTTTTCTAGTTTGTGCGAGGTCGATCATGTCTATAGCTGCTGCTTGATTGCCGTTCTAACCAGCCGGGTAAATCCGAACGAATCTGAGCTATAGTAGAGAATCGCACGGAGAAATCTTACGAATTTATCGAGAATGGGGGTTTCCTCCTTTTAAATATCGCCCGGCATTATCTTTTAGTATCTCGGCGAAATCGATTTACGATACGGATTTGTTGTTTCTGCTGTTGGAAGATCTTCGGCGTCCCTTGATTGGGTATTATAGCGGCCCGTTTGATGAAATAACGCCAAAATAAAGACGAAGACTGTCGGAATATTTCGGTTCGTGATTAAACGTCGTAATTTCACGAGCGGATATCGGACCCGGTGAAAAATAATGTGACGAGACGCTACTGTGAGTTTACGGTTCGCGATCATGCACATATTAGACGGGAATCGCAAGGAGAAATCGAAGACGATTTGGCAACGTTGTCGGGATCTTTCTCTTTATGTCCTGAATATTCTGAAAAATCATATTTCATCGCTAGACGATGGTGGGGTGCTTTGGGTTGGTACCGTATTGCCTCCGCTATAAAACGATTTTAATATGTTCGAAGGAAATGGACGGGCTGGCGAGAATCATTTTTCTTAAAATTCCCCCAGCTTTGTATTTACGTATACAGATCTGCATGGGTAGGTACGAGGCGGTATATATTTACTCGTTTGAAAATAACGTGATTAATAGTATTATAATGAGACTGAAAAATGCCTATGATAAATCTTCTACAACAGATTTTACTGTTACTTCCAGTGTTGCTTATTCTGTTCATGACCTGTCATTATTATTACACTAGGTTTATGAGAAATGTTTTTTTTATACATATATGTATTAAATGTACTGTAAGTCTAAAGATATTTTTTTATGAGTGAGTTAAAAGAAATTATCAAGTTAATATCATTCTAACGGGAATGTCTGAACAGGACTTACCATGTTTGGGCTTCATTTGTACGTCATAGTTCTTAAACCACTCCCTTTTTTCTCTAGAAGATCTGTGCATATGTGAGGATATATACAACGTTAGTAAAAAGTCCCGGAACGGTCGAATAACTGTGTTATTTGAAAATTATGATTTCTGAAATTTGGTCGGCGGAACGCCCAAATTTTTTTGACACTTTTGAATGCAACGTTCAGGAAGTATTAAGATGTTTATTTTTATTCACAAGAAAACAGTTAAAAAATTAAAAAAGTGTCCTAATACAGAAAAAAACAAGGTACCTTTGAAAAAAGTTGTTGTTTAGCGTTTGCATTCTTTTTGCCGTCACATTTGACAATTTTAAAAGCGTTTTAACTTTTGCATCGCTATAAATTTACTTGTTTTAGACATTGACACATTTGAAAATGGCAGTAAAACTTACTGAATCAGAACGAATTGAGATATTAATGATGCGTGGGTACGGTGATCGTCAACGTTCTTTTGAAGAGGTTCGTATTTTGTTTAATACTGTTTATCCGGATCGTCACATTAGTACGGTATGCCGAACAATTCAAAAGTTTGAAGTCTTTCGTCAGATGAAGGATTTACCTAGAAGGGGACGTCCATTAACAGCAACAGATGAAGAAACTAGTTTGAATGTGTTACTTCCAGTGGAAGAAAATCATCAAAGGTGTCCACAACAGAATTAGGTCAAATTCATGAGATCTCTCAAAAATCTGCTCATAAGATTCTTAAATCAGCAAGAATGAAAGCCTATAAAATGTATTCCGTCCATGAGTTAACTGAAGATGATCCAGATCGTAGACTACATTTTTGCGAAACAATGACGGAATTGATCGAGCAGCAGCCTAATGTTTTAGATCACATCATTTTTTCAGATGAGGCAACGTTTTGTCTCAACGGCACTGTGAACAGACATAATTGTCGCTACTGGTCAATTGAAAATCCGCATTGGATCGAAGAAGTCCATACATAGCGTCCTCAAAAGGTGAATGTCTGGGCTGGTCTTGTTGGAAACAACATCATAGGACCATTTTTTATAAGAGGAAATTTAACTGGCAACGTCTACTTAAATTTATTGCGAAATGAGGTTGTTCCAGCACTTGCGGCCCTCTTTCCAAATGCAAACATAGGTGATCACCCTAATGCACATTTTTGGTTTCAACAAGATGGAGCTTCCTCCCCATTTTGCCCATAATGTTCGCGATTATTTGAATGAAATTTTTCCGGAACGTTGGATCGGACGTAGAGGAGCAATCGAATGGCCAGCACGTTCGACAGATCTCTCGCCATTAGATTTTTTCTTTTGGGGTCACTTGAAATGTCAAGTGTACAAAAATCGTCCCCATGATCTTGAAAAATTGGAAAAGAGAATAGTTCAAGAAGCCAATCGCATCACTCCAGAACAAATACAAAATTCAATAAGAAATTTTACTGACATTTTTGTCAAATTGTAAATGGAGAGCATTTTGAACAATTATTGTAATCGCAACCTGAATAGACAGGTATCTTGATTTTTCTGTATTACGACACTTTTTTAATTTTTTAACTGATTTCTTGTGAATAAAAATAAACATCTTAATACTTCCTGAAGGTAGTTCTTTATTATGCATTCAAAAGTGTCAAAAAAATCTGGGCGATCCGTTAAAAAAAAGTTGGACGTATTGCCGATTAAACCGGAAGTGAAAAAAATATAAACTGTATTGCATAAAATGCATTTATATTAACTATACCCCCATACCAAATTTCAGAAATCATAATTTTCAAATAACACAGTTATTCGACCGTTCCGGGACTTTTTACTAACGCTGTATAAGACTCTACAGACATTTTATTCCACTCAAATTGACTTAATGTATGGTAGTAACATTAGTTAAAGCTTTTTTGAATTCGCAATGTCCCTTAAGTGGGTACACAATCCTAACAGTTTGTGTTATGTATGTGGAGAATTCACCGTTCAACAGCATAGACGAAATATTACACCGTTAATAGAAAAATCGTATTAAACCTTTATTTTAAATTAAAAATTACAAATCAAGACAAGTTGTGGACCCCTCACAATGTCTGCGCACGATGTGCTGTTACTTTGAGGAGCTGGATAATAGGTAAGAGCATAGCTATGCCATTATTGGTAGGCCTATGATTTGGCGAGAACAAAAGGATCATTCGACAGACTGCTACTTTTGCTGTACAAAGGCCTTCGGGTTTTCCAGTAAAAATAAGGATAAAATTACCTATCCTAATTAACCTTTTGCCACTCCTCCAGTTCCTCATTCGGAAGCTTTGACAGTACCAAGTCCTATGGATGTTTCGAACCAAGAACATGTTGAAACCGAGATAGAAGAATACATTTCAGAGTTGTCGGACACAGATGAAGAATATTTGCCGTCTCAAGAGGACACGCCTCATTTAATAAATCAATTGGAATTAAATGACTAGTTCGAGATCTCAATTTATTAAAAACTCAGGCAGAAATATTAGGATCAAGACTGCAAGGATGGAAGTTGTTCGCTCCGGGTACGCGTATTTCTGTATATAGAAATCGCCAGAGAGAACTGTCACAGTATTTTTCAACTGAAGAAGATCTTTCATTTTGCAAAAATGTTGACGGTTTAATGCGAGAATTAGGTTACAAACACCAACCGGAAGAATGACGTCTTTTTATAGATGCTTCTAAATTGAGTTTGAAAGTTGTCCTTCTACATGTAGGAAACATCTATCTCTCCATTCCTGTTGGTCATACCGTGCACATGAAGGAAACATATGATAATATGACACATGTCCTTGATAAAATCAATTATAAAATCTATAAATGGTGCTGATCTCAAAGTAGTTGTAATTCTACTTGCTCTACAACTTGGATTCACGAAGTATTGCTGTTTCCTTTGTGAATAGGATTGTTGAGCGAGAAATTTGCACTATACTGTTAAGCAATGGCCAACCAGGATACAATATACTCCTAGAGAAAAGAACGTAGTCCATAATTCGTTGGTGGAGCCTCATAAAATATTTTTACCGCTATTACACATAAAATTAGGTCTGATGAAGAATTTCGTCAAAGCATTGGACAAAGAGGGACCAGGATTTCGATACCTTAAACAAAAATTTCCTAATATATCTGAGGCAAAACTTAAAGAGGGGATTTTTATAGGACCCCAGATTAATCTGTTACAACAGGATCGAGAATTTGACGTACTCTTGAGCGATTTAGAACGGACTGCTTGGGATGCATTTAAAAGTGTGACAAAGAATTTCTTAGGAAATAAAAAATCTGAAGATTACGAGGAAATTGAAAAAATACATTTCTTGCATTCGCACCTGAACTTCTTCCCCCAAATTTTGACGATGTTAGTGACTATTGAAAAACGCTATGAGGGCAAGTGGAATAGCGAGTTGCTTGCTGACTACTGTTGGACTTTAATTTCGGAATGTTCTACATCCCAATATAAAAGAAAAGTGAAAAGAAAGACTTTCTAAATACGTCCCAGAATAGCATATAGATACTTAGTTAGTGTTAGTATTGTATGATCAATATGAAGATAGGAAGATTATGTTTGGAAACCGTTTCGGAAAATTGCAAGAGATAGAGGCGAACAGGACGGCGAAGATCTTCATTTCGGATTAAAATAATTTCACGCGTTATTATCGCAATTTAAATTCGTCGACACATCTGCTTCCGCTAAGTTCACGAAATAACGAGCGCTGGGATTTAGCTGAACGCTTTCGTATGGAGCCGTTTCAGCTTCACGGCGCATTGCAGCCAACTCCGATTCGGCTCGCGGGACTTATTTCGCTTGTTTTATTAATAGAAAGGTATATTTAGAGGGATTAAGATAATCGACGACGTGAGAGAACCTCCTGCGAATTTCGACGTGGCAAATTCGTCCCCGTTTTGTATTTAATTATAATTTGCGAAGTTAGTTTGGTGTTAAAGTAGTTTTAATAGGTTGGTAACGCGTGTGAAGTTTCACGCGTTAATAAAACGCGGCGGTTATTTACATTCGAAGCGTCTTCTTTTTTTTGGTAAATTTAAACTCGATTTTAATCAATTTGGCAGTGGTTTAAAACTTTTTGATGATTACGAGACTCAGATTTATGTAAGAGTTAACTTAAATTAAAAGGAAATATATTTACGTAAAGAAAATAAATGAGTTCCTCAGATTTCTTAATTGTTGTACAACCCCAGCAATTGATCAATTTGAGGGCAGATTTAAAACCTTCAATAACAGTCTCCTGCGTGAAATTCAATTTTGCCGTAGACTTGAATGTTAGATTAGCTTGTTGAATGTCAGTTGCTCTTGTTTATATCCGTTTGTTTATTACATTGACAGTTGACACATGGCTGTCAAATATTTTGCCTTTTATACACATTTTATGTTAGGTTATGTTAGGTTGACATGTTGATAAATGTGACAGATGAGCGGAAGAGTATCTTAGCGGAATATTTAAAATCGGTATCTCCTTCATAATGAATGCCTGGATACACAAAGATCAAAAGGACCGTCGAACCAATCACCATTAATATGCTTTCTAGAAAGGAATCATTGATTCCATACCATTCTCTTGGCTCTAGCCTACCTCACTAGCATTCAACCAACCCGCAGCCGATAAGGGCTGTTTCATCTGAGAAGGAGAGGGCGCAGGAGCTTTTCTCACCCCTAAAAAAGCGTACGCAGGACCATAGTAGTACTAGTAGATAGACAGCAGTGTTCATATTTAACTTTTTGGAAGTATTGTGGATTTCTGTGTTCTTTTAAGTGTATGCTAATAGTTTTGGGTTTTTTTTTATTGTTCAGTATAAATTTTCCGTTGTATTTGAATTAAAGAAAACGAATATAGCCTATTAATTTGCTAAGTTTTGACACGTAAACAATAATTCGACAGCTATACAACCTACATTACACAACTGTAATATGTGTGCACAACATTCTACTAATAAATTGTAAGAAACGTAGTTTAATTTCGTTAAAACTTCCCGTAAAGCCCCAGGATAATACAAGAATATTGTTGCCCGGCCTTAATATAAACACATTCGCCTGCGTAAAAAATTCACTAAAGCTACCCCCGGATCGTACTGCTCGAGACGAAACGCTTCTCATCAGATCTCCGGAGGTGAGTGAACCGCTCCCGAGCAACTAGACGCGTTAAATTGCTCATAAACTAAGATTTTCGGCGGGGAATATAATCAGATGAGGGTCCGTCTCTGTCCCTGCCGGCGAAGACAAAGAGAAAGTTAGAAACGTCGAGGATGATTACTCTATCATTGCTGGGGTAACTCTACGAGGAGTAATTTTTTCGCTTTATTTATTTTTTTTTCTATTAGGAGGGAGGCGTACGAATTGGGTAATTTTGCCAATCATCCGAAATGGGATGGTGAAATTATCATGACACGTTGGTCTTGAAGTCGTCTCCTAAAAATGTTTTGTACAATAAAACCTTTGTAATTTTTGTGCGGGCAAATAAAACATTTAGTAGTCATTAGAGTTTAATAAAAATTTGAAGATCAGATATAATTTTTGCTATCCTCTATGGAACCTAGAACTTTGTAAAACAGCTTTGAGTTTCAGCTTCGTCTCAAAATGGACGTTAATAACAAATAAAGTATACACGATTTTGGACCTGAGCAACCAAAAGCCCAAGCAATCAACGGGTAAATACACTAGACCAAGAGTGCCGATGATCTTGTAGACCACTTTGTTGATTGTAGTACAAATATAGCCCATGTAGTAGGTACCTCAGGCTGCTGAATCATTTTTGGGAAACCTAAGAATCAATAACTCAAAATCTTTATATATGAAACCTGTAACTGTAAATGAAATCAGGGACATAGCAAATTTTATTAAATCAAAGCAAATGTCTCTTGGAAGGTGTGTTTCCTGAAGAATTGAAAATATCAAAGACAATTCCCATAAAATAAATAATTACAGACCAATTTCAGTGCTATTGGAGTTCTTTGAAAAACATAAATACATTGATGATGCACAACATGGCTACAGAAGAGAAAGATTCACTACAACAAGGATTCGGTACATGCTGGAGACCGAAGGCAACACACGTTTGACGTGTTGTGATCTTACCAAGGCATTCGACAGAGTTGATGCGGTGCAGTGAGTATGCGGCGTATAATGGCACAATATCTGCTAGGAGACAAGTTTCTCAAGGGGTACCCCAGGGTTCCATACTAGGAGCGTTGTTGTTCATCATATACATACACGAATGACTTGGCTCAAAATTTAAATAATGTTGACGTATGTTTATATGCTGACGACACCTCCATTCTAGTCAGAGCTGAAACGCCAGATAGTGTCATTAACAAACGAGATAAAGCAATTAAGCAGGCTGAAAAATGGTTTAGATGAAGCTAAACCTAAATAAAACACCAAGACCTAGATCTCACAACAAACATGGGTTTCTGGTCATGTGCCATATTGGTGACTCGGAATTGACATCTCGATAGTATCGGTGAAATTCGTTTTCCAACGCTTGCAAATGAGTTTCTATTTCAGATTTTAAATTTTTATCCAGTTTTTGAAGATTAATTGCTATATTAATAGCCGGATATTTTTCCAAAGTTGAAGCTTTAATATGAAACCTTGAATATGATCATAGTTACTGTCCTGAAGTTTCAAGTTTAGCTGATTCAGGGTCTCAAATATATCAGCCAAATAGGCCCAGCTTCCACTGAAAGTTTTCATCTTTGAATAGTGCCATAAAATGATTATTTTCTTTGAATTCAAAAAAGAGGATGACCTCTTCTCTTAATTCATAAAGGCGAGCTAACATGTTGCCTTTTGATAACCAGCGCACTTCTGTGTGGAATAGCAGGACCTTGTGATCAGAATCGAGATCATCGCAAAGTAAAGTAAATAACTGTTCAATGCACTACTTTTGATGTAGTTTATGATTTTATAGCGAGTTCAAAATCTGCCACAAATTCTGTGGCAAAGTTTTTGAGGCCAAAGCTTGCCGGTGAATGACACAATGTGTACTAACTAACGCGGGGTTCTTTTCCTTAATTTTTTGAGCCAGCGCAGCATTGCAGGGGCGCCGTCAGTGCAGAGTCCAATGATCGAGTTTATTCCAATCCAAGTCATTTCTTTCGATGAAGTCCGATATTGAATTGAATATATTTTCAGATTTCGTGCCTGCTGGTAATGATTCTGAGTGGAAAATCTCTTCATCAATGTGATCTCCACTGACATATCTAACATAAATGATTAGTTGTTCACAATTAGCGATGTCTGTGGACTCATCACAACTAATGGCAAAAAATTGTAGAACACTAAACACTTTAACCCACTGAACACCAAACAAGTTTTAACTAAAACACCGACGCGTTTCAACAGCAATGCTGTCATTATCAAGGCGATAATAAAACTAAGTTAAAATAAAATCTACAAATAATAGGTAACCTAAATGTTATGCACGGTCAATCCGATACGCATCATTAATTTCCGATTAACGAAAACAATGATGAATGCGGGATAGGTCCGTTGTCACAGTTCATTACACATGACTTATTTTTATATATTTCTAAACTTTCGAAAACATTTAGAAACTTACAATTGTTTATTTGTCTAATTAATTTAACATTCGTATGATCGATGTTGTGATCTGTTTCAAAAATGTGTTGCGCAACGCTCGATTTCTCGATTCTATTAAATCTAAGATGAGCCATATGCTCTTTGAATCTAGTTGAGACTGCTCTCCTGGTTCGCCCAATATATTTTTGATTACAATCTTTACAATTGATTTCGTAAATACCTGACTTTTCTAGAGGTTGTATTTTATCTTTAGGGTTACCGATGAGACTTCGTAAACTAGTCCCAGAACTGTAAACTATTCTGAGATCTAGCTTTTTGAAGATTTTACTCAAACCTTTAGTGATAAAGGGAGCGTAAGGGGGGGTCACAACGGGTGAAGCTTTAACATCCTCTCGAAAAGTCGTAGATTCTTTCACAGTTTTCTTATAATTAAACTTCCTAATTAACTTATAGATATGCTGAGGCTGGAAACCATTACACTTGGCCGCATCTTTTATAATTTTAAGCTCTTTCTCATACCTCTCCTTGTTCAAGGGAAAAGTGAGAAGTCTGTGGACCAAAAAATTCAGGCTTGCCATTTTGTGTTGAACACAATGATGGGAGTCCGAAGGAATGTAGCGAAGTGTACTGATTTCCTTTCTATACACGTCAAACTCTAATCTATTATTATTTCTAATTACTAAAGTATCTAGAAAGGGTAGCTGACCGTTTTCTTCTCTTTAACAAGTGAACTTTATGGTTTCGAACCGATTATTTAATCTGCTGAGAAAATCGTCAATATTACATTTTATAGGGTCAAATATAGCGACAATATCATCCACCTACCACAACCAAACCCTAGGAAAGTAGGTATTCGCTCTCAGATTCTAAGTCCTTTTCAAAACGGCTCATGAAAACGTTAGCCAAAAAGGGCGACAAGGAGTTATCCATTGCCGTTCCTTCCAGCTGTTCATAAAAACTCCCGTTGAATTGAAAAATGTTATATACAGATGTCAGTAAAGCGAATATATTCCTGGACACATTGTTGACTCAAACTATTTTGAAGCAACAAGTCGTCGAGGTATGTCAAGGTGTCTGGAATCGGTACACTAGGAAAGAGAGAACTAACATCAAATGAAATCAATATTTCACCCTCCAGCAACTGAATATTTTCAATTTCTTTTATAAATTCTAACGAATTTGTTACTGCAAAACTAGGTTGCTGTATTGGCAAATTATTAAATTCATTAGTCAGCCATTTGGAAACCTTATAAGTCGGTGCGTCAATTGCCGAAACGATTGGCCTTACCGACTTGCCAGGTTTGTGAATTTTAGGTAAACAATATAATTTAGGGATAACAGGATTGGAAACGTGTAGCTTACGTCTAACATCGGCAGTAACAAGATTGTTACAAGCTTTAAACACATTGTTGACGTCTCTAATCATTTTCGGTAAAGGATTTTTTGAAATTGACTTATAAGGACCACTACTCAACAGGTCATTAACCCGATCATAGTAGTCCTCTTTATCTAAAATAACAACCTTGTTCCTTTTGTCAGCTTTCAAATAAAAACAATCTTCTTCCCGCAAAGTTTTAATGATTTTAATGTTTTCGGATTTCTGAGGTGATTTATAGGATTTTCAAAAAATTGTGATAGTTTGACTTTATTTATAATTTGTAATTTTATGTATACTGATTTCATTTTTTGCTCTGATTCTTCTTCTAATACGCTCCTAAAAACTCTATTTCAAATGAAGCTTTGAGATGTTGTGATACACCTTTATGATAACTTCCTGACTTATCCAATCTCATGCGCTTAAGTAATTCAGCTTTAGAAAAAAAAACTCTTTGGATTTGTTGTTAACGTTTGTTTTTCTTACTTGTTCTAATGTTTTAGTAAAATTAAACTTTTATTTCAAAAAACTTACCATGTTTTTCAACATAAAAGTTGATTTTTCTCGAAAACGGTCAACTTTACAGTTCATGATCAACAGTACCTTTTTTGTGTAGAAAACATTGGCCGTTCAAATGGGGGTCTCAAAACCGCACTTTTTCCAGTGGTGTAGAAGTTGGGGCGGAAAACAGCCACTATCCCATCAAAGTCTTCACCAATTGTGACTTAAAAATTTTTTTTTCTCGCACACAACTTAGCTTATTATAAATAGAAAATGGTTAGAAAGGATGTTTTCTTTACGATAAACGGTTCCGGAGATATTTCCAAAAAAAACTAATTTTTTAAAATTAAATTTCAACACCCTGTATCTCGAAAATGGTGCATTTTAGAGGGTAAGTTGATAAAAACTTTTTTTCAAATTTTTGGACAAGCTATCACATCCTGAAGTCCTGCGCATATATTATGAAACACCCTATATACTAAAAAACTTACCTTTTATTCAGGGGATGAAACAATTTCACACTTAAATATCTCACTTAACGATTTGAAACGCAACTTGGCTTTTTATGCGAACGAACTATTGACAGAAGCGGGTACGGCCAGCAATTGTTTTATGAGTCATAGATGGTTGCAAGCGGGAGGGTGGGGTGGAGGTGTGCATCTCATGTCGTGTTGTGACTTGTCGAAACTTGTATGACAGCGATTGAATAGCAATTCGGAACAGTTAATTTACCTATGCCTTGATATTTCTCTACGTGCCCCCCTGATTGGGAAGTCCTGCCATAGATTAAAGATCACTCGAAATAATTTGGATTATTGGGGAATTCTAATGTATAGACATTCGAGCTCCAATCTTGTGGTAATTTTACAAAAAATTGCGGATTATTTCCTTAAAATCCGGAGATTTACGATTACCGAGAAGGTTGTGAACAACACCCTGAAATGATGCCCATGTTGCCACTTCATCGGGCGTTAAACATTTTATTAAGCTCCCATCGGCCATTAATTTTCGAATATCAGGCCCGACAAATATTCCTCCTGCGTAGGAAATAATTAATTTAATTAAATATTGATGAATCCCTTCATGCGAAGTTCTTCGCTATATTTGACACTAAAAAATATAATATTGACGATTTTCTCAATAGATTAAATAATCGGTTCGAAACCAAGTTCACTTGTGAAAGAGAAGAAAACGGTCAGCTACCCTTTCTAGATACTTTAGTAATTAGAAATAACAATAGATTAGAGTTTGACGTGTATAGAAAGGTGTTCAACACAAAATGGCAAGCCTGAATTTTTTGGTCCACAGACTTCTCACTTTTCCCTTGAACAAGGCGAGGTATGAGAAAGAGCTTAAAATTATAAAAGATGCGGCCAAGTGTAATGGTTTCCAGCCTCAGCATATCTATAAGTTAATTAGGAAGTTTAATTATAAGAAAACTGTGAAAGAATCTACGACTTTTCGAGAGGATGTTAAAGCTTCACCCGTTGTGACCCTCCCTTACGCTCCCTTTATCACTAAAGGTTTGAGTAAAATCTTCAAAGAGCTAGATCTCAGAATAGTTTACAGTTCTGGGATTAGTTTACGAAGTCTCATCGGAAACCCTAAAGATAAAATACAACCTCTAGAAAAGTCCGGTATTTACGGAATCAATTGTAAAGATTGTAATCAAAAATATATTGGGCAAACCAGGAGAGCAGTCTCAACTAGATTCAAAGAGCATATCGCTCATCTTAGATTTAATAGAATTGAGAAATCGAGCGTTGCCCAACACATTTTTGAAACAGATCACAACATCGATCATACGAATGTTAAATTTATTAGACAAATAAACAACTGTAAGTTTCTAAATGTTTTCGAAAGTTTAGAAATATATAAAAATAAGTCATGAGTAATGAATTGTGACAATGGCCCTATCCCGCATTCGTCATTGTTTTCGTTAATCGGAAATTAATGATGCGTATCGGATTGACCGCGCATAACATTTAGGTTACCGGTTTTTGTAGATTTTATTTTAATTTAGTTTTATTATCACCTTGATAATGACAGCATTGCTGTTGAAACGCGTCGGTGTTTTTAGTTAAAACTTGTTTGGTGTTCAGTGGGTTAAATTGTTTAGTGTTCCAATCCCTTCATGGTTGAGCGCTTTGTCGAAGTTTTTGATAAGACCAAGTTTGAGGAAAATATCCCGTTGGTTCACCCGTTTTTTTTTAGTTTTCCTGGCTAATAATTACTATGACTTGGCCGGCCAATCCTTTCTCACCTAATGATACTACAGGCACAAAGAGCAGCAAAATTTGGCGAATCCAAATTGCATCTCAAACAGGAGACCAATTACCTGTTGGAATTATTTGTAAATCAATTCATGTTTCAGATTTAATTGGAATAAATTTTCAAACCTTTAGATCGCCACAAATTTTCCATTGATGCTCATTATATTTTATCTTCGCCAAGATCTTACGCATTGTTTCGTAGCATTCCTTCGTTTGTACTGTATGAGTAATCGGAATGGATGGTTTTTCATTTTCATTGTGTAGCAGAGCAGCCTTCAGGCTGTATTTCGAACCATCGATGAATAAACGCCATTCATTTCGATCACACGGTGTATTCATCATATAAAACAAATAAGAATCGCCTGCCAACATGAGAGAACTCGAAAACTAGAACCAATTGTGACAAACGAATTCTGAGGAGTCTTAGGAGACGTCGCACAAGAAGGAGTAGTTTCTGCATAAATAATCTAACCTTTATCAAATATGCAATCGAAGCATTACAAATCCATCACCTATATCGGAGGAGGAAGGAAAAAAAACCCTAAAATAAAGTGAATAAACGATAATCCACTACGAACGATGAAAGCATTTTTTTTGCGTCGAATTGGGCTCTTCTGTATCTGTCCTCACGCACACATCCAAAGACGCTAAACCGTCGAAATTAATATTTAATCCGAGCAAAACGAAAATCAAAAGGAGGGCAAATCGAATAAATCCAACCGTTTTGCCCTCTTCACCGGCCAGAAAAAAAAAGAAAGATCGCCGGATAATCCATTCGTCAAAGAACAAGTAAATCATCCTTTTAGTTCCTCGTCCATTTCCGAAATTACATCAGCGCTCTTAGACGAGACTCACTCGTTCTCTCTCTCCATATATATATATATATATATATATATATATATCTAAACTAACAGTCCTTTTACGACCAGATACACTTTAGATATTAATAATTCAAACCGATAGTCGTCAGAGGAGTCCAGCTACTTCCCGGACGTCCCAAATCCTGGTTAGGATAAGAAAAAAAGAAACCGTGGGTGACACATATCTATCGGTTACCTTAAGTAGCAACGGGGAAGTGTCATCCTTTAACCTCGCCTTTATTTATTTATTTATTTATTTTCGTTTTGATGTGTTCTCTTTTTGTTAGAGTGAAGAACTAAACGGCTTTTAGCTGGACATTTCATAATAGAATTTTAGATTAGGTAGAGATTAATTGATGCAATCAATATCATATCTCAACAATTTTAAATTGCATGTTTCCCAACTCCTAACCTTTCATCGATTCATTAGCTTTCCTAAGCTAAGATCCAGGTACAATTTCCTCCTTGAAAATTTTAATTAAAAAAAGGAAAAGATTCGGCGTAATCAACCGAAGAAAGATAGGGCCCTTAATGAAAAAACTTTATTGTCGATGGAGTAAGTTTTAAAGCTACGATTGGATTTTTCACCTTAAACACAAAGAGATTCTTTTTTATGTTTGTTTCGGTTTGTTTTCTTACTACTTTTTACCCGCGAGTAATAAACACGAATCCAAAGAAGGGTGTCCTCTGCAGAGGATGCGGAATAGAATATTAAGATTCTGTAGATAATATCGATACTACATACAATAGAATCCTTTTTATACTGGAACTGCAAACAGTATTTGACCGATATATGAAAGTGATTTCATCGAGGGTTTGCCTAAGATGGCCGAAGATGCGGTGGAGAATGGGTGTGAAAAAAAGACAGAAGATGGAATCTCTTTTCCGGCCGAGACGCTGTCGAAATATTTACTTATCCACGAACAAAAAAGTGCTTAGCAGCCGTGTAAAATGTAAGAAAAGAAGTTATCCGAAAGAATTTAAATTTTATTATGGAATTTTGTGAGTCAATCGATTCCGTTTCCTTCATCTGTCTATTTTATGAAATTGTACTTCAGTGATGCAGTAGTTTTAGGAAGTTTCAATCTGTCACCTGTCAGTTGTCAAAATGGTCTGGTCTATGAAGCAACGCACTTTCGATGCTACCAAACCCTTGACCTTCATTTCCATCCTTCCATAGTTTGAAGTTCTTTCTTGTTCTTTGGCATTTAGGAATGGTAGGATTGGTGTATTGATAATAAACGTCATTGCTTGCAAGATATTTTATTTAAAATTTAACGAAATAAACATTCTCTTCAATCTTTTCTAATTCCGTTCTTATTAATCTTCAAAGTTAGGGATGTTTCCCTACCCCATCCTGTACTTGAAACTGGTTCAATCACAGGTTAAACGCCAGTGTTTTGAGAGTCAATTCCGTTATTTTAAAATATCCTGAGTTGGCCGCACTGATTTTTATAAGGCAACACTGTGTACCTGACGAACATGTTTAGTTATGTATTTTAATAGGTAGGTTGACATCACTTAAATCCCAAAGGATTTTTCCATGATCCATTCTCTTATAATATCCCGATCACAATAAACGTATCCTACAATATCGTAAAAGGCAGAAAAAGGACGAATGGCTTTGACATTGAGCATGAACATTCAGTATGAACAATTCACGGAAATAAATAAAGTTTAAAGTGCTGCCAACCCAGGACAGTTTAAACTGATCGCCTTGCTTTCAGACTTTGAGTGAAATAGGTGCTTAAGACAGACGGGACCGAATCTCTTCGGTACAACACTCAGGACGGCGAGTACAATCTTTACCACCCCTCGTAGATCGAAAATTCGACAAATGCCCGGCTAGATTTTTTCCGTATTTTTGAAATATCTCGGCTATTAAGCAAGATAGGACCGAAATCTCTTCGGTACAACACTCAGGGCGATGAGTACAGTCTTTTCCATCCCTCGGAGAAAATATCGATGAAAATTTAACCCTATAAGGCGCTAATGTGCCATGCTGGGAGTTTGGCCTATCGTTTAGATTAATAAGGTGAACCTACTCGCCGAGGGGGAAGCACGGTTATGGAGCTAGGTAATATTTATAAGATGAAAAAATTGTCCAGAAAATTTATCAATTTCGAGCGGTCACAGCGCTCAAACGCGTTAATGTGCCTTCCTGGTAGTTTGTCCTCTCGTTTAGATTAACAAGATGAACCAACTTGCTCAGCGCGAAGCAGATTCATCAAACGGTTCTCGAGAAAATTTATCTCTATAACGCGTTAATGTGCCTTGCTTGGAGTTTGGCTTCTCGTTTAGATTAACAAGGTGAACCTACTTGCCGAGGAGGAAGCAGATCCATCAAACGGTTATCGAGCTAGGTAATATTTCTATGATGAAAAAGTTGTCCGGAAAATTTATGAAAGTTTGAACGGTCACAGCGCTCAAACGCGTTAATGTGCTTTCCTGGGTGTTTGTCCTCTCATTTAGATTAACAAGATGAACCAACTTGCTCAGCGCGAAGCAGATTCATCAAACGGTTCTCGAGAAAATTTATCTCTATAACGCGTTAATGTGCCTTGCTGGGAGTTTGGCTTCTCGTTTAGATTAACAAGGTGAACCTACTTGCCGAGGAGGAAGCAGATCCATCAAACGGTTATCGAGCTAGGTAATATTTCTATGATGAAAAAGTTGTCCAGAAAATTTATGAAAGTTTGAACGGTCACAGCGTTCAAACGCGTTAATGTGCCTTCCTGGGGGGTTGTCCTCTCGTTTAGATTAACAAGATGAACCATCTGGCCGAGAACGAAGCAGATTCATCAAACGGTTCTCGAAAAAAATTATCTCTATTAGGCGCTAATGTGCCTTGCTGGGAGTTTGGCCTCTCGTTTAGATTAACAAGGTGAACCTACTTGCCGAGGAGGAAGCAGATCCATCAAACGGTTATCGAGCTAGGTAATATTTCTATGATGAAAAAGTTGTCCAGAAAATTTATGAAAGTTTGAACGGTCACAGCGCTCAAACGTGTTAATGTGCCTTCCTGGGTGTTTGTCCTCTCGTTTAGACTAACAAGATGAACTATCTGGCCGAGAACGAAGTAGATTCATCAAACGGTTCTCGAGAAAATTTATCTCTATAACGCGTTAATGTGCCTTGCTGGGAGTTTGCCCTCTCGTTTAGATTAACAAGGTGAACCTACTTGCCGAGGAGGATGCAGATTCATCAAATGGTTATCGAGCTAGGTAATATTTATATGATGAAAAGTTGTCCAGAAAATTTATGAAAGTTTGAACGGTCACAGCGCTCAAACGCGTTAATGTGCCTTCCTGGGGGTTTGTCCTCTCGTTTAGACTAACAAGATGAATCAACTTGCCCAACACTCAGGGTGATGAGTACAATCTTTTATAACCCTCGGAGATCGAAAATTCGACAAATACCCGGCTAGATTTTTTTCGTTTTTTTGAAATATCTCGGCTATTAAGAGAGATAGGACCGAAATCTCTTCGGTACAACGCTCAGGGCGATGAGTACAATCTTTTCCAACCCTCGGAGATCGAAAATTCGACAAAGGCCCGGCTAGATTTTTTCGGTTTTTTGAAATATCTCGACTACTAATTGAAGATTGAAAATTGACAAACGTGTCAAGTCTAATAGTGACAAAGTATCCAAATATGGCGGCGAAGTAGTTTCCGCATTTTACTGAGAAATGTCAAATATGACGTAAATGTCAGTCAAGGTCAGTCAAGTCAAAATATCTAATGAAACGAATTTAATATATTATGACATCAAATTTCCCGGTTTATTACAGACCTCTTCTTCGAACATATCCCCTCAAAATTCACCCCCTATCTCTCCCTCGTATAACTCCTTAAAGGATATAAAATGATTGATAACTTGCCTAATGACTAAATTGCTCGAAACACATAATGAGTCTTTTGAAGGTTTACCATTTACTTAATAACTATCAGCCTGTCTGTTCCGATTACACAGAAGATGCTACAGAAGAGGGTCTTGGTCCGGGGAGACTACCCCCGTTAAGAGAGCTGTGGCGAACGCTAACAACGTGTATAACTCCCAGTAATAGTAAACGCGGCGAAGCCGAGAGGGAGATGATGATGATGATGACTTATAGAAGGGTCGTCAACGGACTTGGCAAAGTTTGACTAACAATGCGGACGTAAATGTTAGAGTGCGGTCTGTCGCGAGGTTTAATTCGGAATTTGAAATGTGTAAGTCGTCGAAGATCCTTTAAAACCTCTCTTAAATCTCACCATGGAATTGTAATTGTTCGTAGCAAAATTATATTTTTGTAATAATAATAAACCGTATTGATACCCGAAGCGCAACTTCTGGTTTAATTACAGGTTAATCGATGGATCTCTAGTCGAGTCCAGAGCTTCAACATTCCAACTTCCTATCAAGTTTACATTGCACTTGTTGCCATTCCGCATATATTTAATTTCCCTACGTTATCACAACCTGCAGAATAGAATTGCAGGATGTGTTTGCACAAGAAGGTAGATCCTGGCCAATGTTGCAATTTTAGCTTACAATAGATTGAAAACCACCGCGAACTGTGTATGTACATTCATGCATTGGATAAAAGTGATGTTTGCTTTGATGAAATATTGTAGTTCGATCCAATTTCCAATATCTAAGTTTAAGAATAAATTTGCTCTATATACGAGATGAATATTTTTTAGTTTCAAAAAGCCAAGAATTGTTGTTTTATCATAGGCATGGGTATATTATTTATAATATACATAATAATTTATTTTTGGAATAAATAGATTTTGGAGATTTGTTTACATAATTCAACTAATTATCATATCAAAGTAGAGTAGAGAGCTCTTGGATACACATAACAGCGATTACAGTTTCAGTTGTGCTTTGAAGCGTTTTCCAGTTAAACATTACAGTGAGAGCGGTGGTAATTCCACTTCGAGCATTTTAAAACGCTCACACAGAATAAAAAAAAGCATTTTTACCGACATGCATACATATCTAGCAACAATAAACTGGCACATATTCATGCGTTACATAATATATACAACGAGATATAAAAGCAGGAGATAGACGTCTGAAAATGATAAAAAGCACCGTGCACAGGACGGGAAACGTATCCATCACGCGTTTCAAATGCAAATTGGATTATTTAGAAGTACCGTGTGTGTGTGTTAGACTGGATAATACCTTCTCTCCGTCTGTTTTCGTATAATTCAGATGAGATAATTGTATTTGCGAGGCTCTTTTAATGCCGTTAAAACGTCGGGGAATTTGTAGAAAGTTGTCGACAAGTTCTAATTTCTAAATTCGTCCACGTTCCTGTATGCATCCGGATTAATTTGTGTGTTTTGTGTGTGTCTGGGGGGACACACATAAAATTTTGATTACTGAAATTTAATGCTACTTGCGGTCACATTGGTAACGGTATTAATAGGTATAATTTAATTAGTTCGGATGGCGAAGTTTCCCTTTTGCAAACACTATTATTAATACAATGATTCTCCAGGTGTAAATGGATACTGTGGAATTAATTTATCCCAATGCTGAGTGTCATATAAGCATACCATTATGATTTTAGCATTTTTGTTAAAAGTTGTGGTCCTTATAAGTCAATTTCAAAAAATCCTTTACCGAAAATGATTAGAGACGTCAACAATGTGTTTAAAACTTGTAACAACCTTGTTACTGCCGATGTTAGACGTAAGCTACACGTTTCCAATCCTGTTATCCCTAAATTATATTGTTATTGTTTACCTAAAATTCACAAACCTGGCAAGTCGGTAAGGCCAATTGTTTCGGCAATTGACGCACCGACTTATAAGGTTTCCAAATGGCTGACCAATGAATTTAATAATTTGCCAATACAGCAACCTAGTTTTGCAGTAAAAAAATCGTTAGAATTTATTAAAGACATTCAAAATATTCAGTTGCTGGAGGGTGAAATATTGATTTCATTTGATGTTAGTTCTCTCTTTCCTAGTGTACCGATTCCAGACACCTTGACATACCTCGAGGACTTGTTGCTTCAAAATAGTTTGAGTCAACAATGTGTCCAGGAATATATTAGCTTAACTGACATCTGCATGAAACAGAACATTTTTCAATTCAACGGGAGTTTTTATGAACAGCTGGAAGGAACGGCAATGGGTAACTCCTTGTTGCCCTTTTTGGCTAACCTTTTCATGAGCCGTTTTGAAAAGGACTTAGAATCTGAGAGCGAATACTTTCCTAGGGTTTGGTTGAGGTATGTGGATGATATTTTCGCTATATTTGACACTAAAAAATGTAATATCGACGATTTTCTCAATAGATTAAATAATCGGTTCGAAACCATAAAGTTCACTTGTGAAAGAGAAGAAAACGGTCAGCTACCCTTTCTAGATACTTTAGTAATTAGAAATAACAATAGATTAGAGTTTGACGTGTATAGAAAGGAAACCAGTACACTTCGCTACATTCCTTCAGATTCCCATCATTGTGTTCAACACAAAATGGCAAGCCTGAATTTTTTGGTTCACAGACTTCTCACTTTTCCCTTGAACAAGGCGAGGTATGAGAAAGAGCTCAAAATTATAAAAGATGCGGCTAAGTGTAATGGTTTCCAGCCTCAGCATATCTATAAGTTAACTAGGAAGTTTAATTATAAGAAAACTGTGAAAGAATCTACGACTTTTCGAGAGGATGTTAAAGCTTCACCCGTTGTGACCCTCCCTTACGCTCCCTTTATCACTAAAGGTTTGAGTAAAATCTTCAAAGAGCTAGATCTCAGAATAGTTTACAGTTCTGGGACTAGTTTACGAAGTCTCATCGGTAACCCTAAAGATAAAATACAACCTCTAGAAAAGTCAGGTATTTACGAAATCAATTGTAAAGATTGTAATCAAAAATATATTAGGCAAACGAGGAGAGCAGTCTCAACTAGATTCAAAGAGCATATGGCTAATCTTAGATTTAATAGAATTGAGAAATCGAGCGTTGCCCAACACATTTTTGAAACAGATCACAACATCGATCATACCAATGTTAAATTAATTAGACAAATAAACAATTGTAAGTTTCTAAATGTTTTCGAAAGTTTAGAAATATATAAAAATAAGTCATGTGTAATGAACTGTGACAACGGACCTATCCCGCATTCGTCATTGTTTTCGTTAATCGGAAATTAATGATGCATATCGGTTTGACCGTGCATAACATTTAGGTTACCTGTTTTTGTAGGTTTTTATTTTAATTTAGTTTTATTATCGCCTTGATAATGACAGCATTGCTGTTGAAACGCGTCGGTGTTTTAGTTAAAACTTGTTTGGTGTTCAGTGGGTTAAAGTGTTTAGTGTTCTACTTCTGCACCAAGAGATCCAGTGAAGAACTTCGCAAAAGTTTAATGATTGTTTATCGTCGATTTCGGTATTACCTTCTGTTCTATATTCAACTTTCAAAATATAGCTTGAAGTTCTTTTGACTTAATTCAAGTTTCTCTTTAACATTTCTCATTATTTGCAGCATCCACTTTTCTTTTGGATCCTGATTGCATTCTAAGGGGCCCATAATGCTAGCATCGTAGTTCAAAGTAATCTTCTTAATTAAAATACTGATATGAAAAGCTAGCTAAAGCTTCTAGAATTACTTCTCTTCTTTAACATGCCATTCTCTCAATGTTCCTTTCGCTCAGTATACTACTTTCTATTAAGTTATTTCATTGACAGTATTTCGTTTGTAAACGAGTTACTAATCCTTCTTCTTTTTTGCAATTTAAACTGGTTCTCGATTTGTCATATGGACTGTCAATCATCGCTGTCACATTGACAGATAATATACTGGGGCACAGAATAGATCACAAGCGACACTGATGGTGGGGAAACGAATGTAGTCACGTGGTCAGCGGCCATTTCGAAAAGGGTTTCTAATCAATGAGTGGTGTCAAGTGGTGCTTACGTTTGTTGGTGTTTACGTGTGATTAGAACAACGGCTTGTATCAATTTTAGTTAAAAATGACATGTAGACAATCCCCTATGTGATTGAAGTGGTAAATTGCTGGTCCACACAAAGTGAATGCAATCCTCGCACAAATCTCAGATCCATCAAATGGAGATTTGCATTTGATGGATCTGAAATTGCTGTCAACTGTCATAGGTTCCCCATCTTTATGGTATGTATTCCTTCAATCAACGGTGAATGGTTTCAGAAGAATCCAATCAAACTGAACATATTTGCCTTAACGGAATACATTCACTTCGATCAGTATGAAAGAATACACCTAATAAGTATATCTCCTTGTACTTTTATTTATATTTTAAACTAAGACAGTGAATATTATTATATTCCATTCTGTGTATATAATGTATTCGTAAGTAAATATAATTTTATGATAAAATTATCGACGATGTTTAAATTGAATTTAAACTCCCATATTTTGCCGCCTTTTATTTGACAAGTTACCCTTCTCAAAATGGCATGAAGGTAATTGAAATCGTACTTGAAAGATCAAAGGCGCCGACGACTAGTGTCGTTTCTGGTCTATTCTGTGACGAGGGTGAATCCAGAAATAAGGTTCCTAAAGAGCTTCAACTGCACAGGACGGTTTCTAGTGCAGTGTTGCAGGGAGTTTAGTACGGGTCGAAAGAAAGTCCACGATGAAGAACACAATGGAAAACCGCCAGTTTAGGAGACGGTTATCGAGATGGTCCAACGCGAACGCTTCAAAACAGCAAGTGTTTCATTTCACTTCTAAAACGAAACAAATATCCAAAGAATGACGTCACTCAGGGTCATTAGTCTTATGGTCATATTTATAGTTCGTGCTTGAGGTTGTGGCATGGATGTAATCATCGCTGTCACATTGACAGATAATATACATCGCTATCTGTACAATTAACCTCCAAAAGTTAAAGACTGATTCATGATATGTAATTTTAGTTAAAACGTCAAATTTTTTGATCGATACTTCACATTCTGACTTAATATTAAAACATTCTTTGAACAAGAATTTACTAGCGTTTCTCACGTTAATGCTTACTTGTGTCTTATCAATGTAGTCTCCTTTATTATGCTGCACATAATCGAGGCCTTCTAGGAATTAATTTTGTTAGGGTTTCTAGTGATATCTTCCTGTAGGAGGGTCCACAGTACGCTACCAGATATTGGAGCGGCGTTTTTTTAGCTTTTGATTCAATACATCCCATAATATTTCAATGGGATTGTGATCAAGACATTGACGGGGAGGCGGTGGCGGGCAGTTCATAACTGTAAGGCTGCCTTCCTCTCCCTTTTCTTTCAAGTAATTGCAACATATCTTCAGTGTATGTTTCGGGTCATTGTCGTGCTGAAATGTGAAGTTTTATCAAACTTGATGTATGTAAATTTTTAGATTTTCCTGCAAAACTCTCCAAAATAATCACTGACACTTTTCCATGTTTGTCAGACGATCTTCGAACAAATACCTGTCTGCCTAAGTCATAAATTTCGAATTTAGACTCGTCGTTCCACAAAACCTTTTTCCAGTCTTCATTACGATTCGGCGATGTTCTGCTAGCGTCGTTTTTTCTGCCGTTCATTTATATTTTTGTTGGAAAAACTAGCATTATTTGCAAGTCGGACGTTGTAGTTTACTGCTTGCTTGCTGATGTTTGATTCGCGTGCAATTTGTCAGTTGCTTTTGTCAGTTTTGTGGTAACCAACAATTAGTGCACGCATCTCTACGGACAGTTCTTAATAATGTTTGACCATATTGGTACAATTACGAGGGAGCGTTTTTATATTCGCGGAATGGGGGATAAGGGGTGGAAATAAAAAAATCAAATTATTTTTCTTTTTCAATATATTCACCTGCAAGACGGATTCATTTTTCACAACTTTCAATTAATTTATTTATACCCTCATAAAAAAAAATGATTTCTCTTTATCTGCAAAATACGCCGAAACTGCCTTCTTGGCTTCATCATCGGCAGTAAATTTTTTACCCCGCAGATCTTTTTTCATTTTCGGAAACAGGTAGTAATCACTCGGGGCTAGGTCTGGGCTGTAGGGTGGGTGATGCACAATTTCGAAGCCCACCTTATGCAGGGCAGCTAACGCAACGCGGCTCTTGTGGACGGGCGCGTTGTCGTGCAAAAGCAGCACACCTTTCGTCAATTTTCCCCGTCTTTTCTCTTTGATGGCTTCTTTTAGTCGCTCTAATATTGAAGCGTAATATTCTCCGGTTATAGAAACACCTTTATCTTTATAATCAATCAACAATATTCCTTCTGAGTCCCAAAATACCGTTGCCATGAGTTTCCCAGCTGATTGTGACACTTTAAATTTCTTGGGAAGTGCTGTGCCCTTTTTATGCCACTGCATGGAGTCTTGTTTGGACTCAGGTTCATAATGATGAACCCAAGTTTCGTCTCCAGTAACAATTCGACTGAATACACCATCCTTGTCTTCATTACAGAGGTCCAAAAATGCACGCGAACGCTCTACGCGCTGTTGTTTTTGCGGCGGCGTGAGCATTCTCGGCACCCATCTTGCGCTGACCTTAGACATGCCGAGATGATCGTGTAGGATTTTAAAAATTGTTGTATCGGATACTCCAACCATTTCTGTGAGTTGTTTCTTCTTTAGTCGAGCATCTTCGAGTACAATTTTTTCAACTTTTTGGATAAGTGCTGGCGTGGTCACCTCAATGCTTCTGCCCGGCCTCGGGTCGTCTTCAATTGATTCCCTTCCTTGTTTAAATAAACTATGCCACTTGTACACCATAGTTTTTCCTGGGCAAGAGTCGCCGTATACCAATGACATCTCATTCATTATGGTCGCGGCTGATTTTCCTTGCCTGGTAAGAAACTTTATAACGGCACGATATTCGATTTTTTCCATATTTCACTTTTCACTCCTGATTATGTTACTTGGTTGACGATAGCTCAAAGACTAACTGTCTAATAACAATGAAACTTCGTATTTATACTAATTATGAGTCGCTGCACAGGCCACGCCCCCAATGCGCCTAATCACCCCCCTACAACCCGCTCATTCCGCGAATATAAAAACGCTCCCTCGTAACTAATGTAGGTATGTTAGAATTTGCAGGTAACAATTCGATTTTGTCTTTACTTCATAACGAAGATTTAAGAAATGTAAAATTCACCAATTACCTGTAATTTTAGAGAACTTTAGTCGATGCCCAAACTTCCGTGAGCGGTAGTGTAGGTATGTATGTACAGGGGAGGGAGAAAATACGATTTACTAGAAGAATTGAAACTGCGATGTAATAGCCTCACTTTAACTTTATTTTCGTCTACATATTGTAGTTCTAGCCCGTATAAGGCTATAAATTCTAAAAGTTTGTCGGTGAATTGCCTACGAGGCCCGCAATGTTAGAAACGGCATGTGGAATGTAATTAAGTAACGTAGCATAGAGCGCAGGTTTATAATTAATTATTACAAGATTATTCCATGCGGAATCTTGATTACTAACTATATATTCCCGTTCCCGTTACATAAATTGTGGAAGTTTTTTCCACTTTGAAGGGGGATGCAAGCATATTCGTATACATATATACAGAGAGATCAGTGCATCAGTCATTATTATTTACCTACCAATGCTTTCGACTGTAAATGAAGTTGTGCTGCGATGTGGATATGATTGTATTTCACCAAAGATAAATGTTAACATAGCTTTCAGTAGAAGGGTAGCTTTATCACGTCACAGGGTAAACATGGTTTTCTGTAGATACGCACGCTTTCAAGAAAGTTCGATATTATTTCGAAGTTATTGTTTGACAGTCTGCTTTTATGTCATCAAATATATCGCACATATTCTTCGTTAATACTACTACAATGCAATACATTTCCATTCTAATTTCCTATCCTCTTAAACTCGTTTAGAAAAAGACGAGGGAGGAGCACCGCAAAACTTGCGGGCGAACGTTGAAATTTTGACGGTTAAAACAGTTTAACTGGGAACGCAAGGGAGCAATACGTCTTCCTTGGAACTGACACGTTGAATTATGTGCGTCAGAGTCGCGTTAGGCGTATGCTTCAACAACGAAATGTCATTGAAATATAATTTTCTATCGTGTATGTATGTATGTGTATTGTAAACCGACAGAATTTCCTCAAACTTGACAGAGATGAGTTTGAAAAGGGAAATTAGGAAAGAAATGTAGTATTAGACGTCTTCACGTAATAATCGCGATGTAAACTGTCTATCGACGTCCTCGTATGATTGATGCTACTCCTAAATGTATCAAAAATTGAATAATATGATTTACTAAATTTTTGACCGTGACATTATTGAATTATGGGTTTCTTTTGAGATAGAGTTCTTTTTATACTAACTAATCTACCAGGATTTGAAGTTTAGTTTCTCTTGCAAGGTAAAAGGGACGGTCACGTTTAGAATAAGGTCTTCAAGCAATGTATGCAAAAAACAGATATGCTTAATCAAGTAATATAGAATAGGTTCTACAGAAGAATTAGGCATAATATTCTCATCTCTTGTATTGCAATCCCTGTATGCCTTCTTCATTGCAAAACAGCCTTTTTTGCTAGTTTCTCCAAAGACGGTTGCCAAAGTGTTGTCAAGCATATCAATCCGATCATTCTAAAATAAAATCTTATCATCTTTGTCAATACAATAACTACAAATTCAGCAAAAATCTAGTGCGCGTTTGTCAATTATACAGGGTGTTTCTGAATTGATACGAAAAATTTCAAAGGGTGATTCTTTAGCAAAAATTAAGGGGGGTCTTTCATATAACTTTTTGTTCAACACCCTTTTCCCTCCAAGTTACAGCCCTTTAAAATTAAGTGAAAAATTTTGTTTTTATTTAATATATCCACTTTGGAAAACTTTAGAACAATGAAATTTGGCAGATAACTGATGCTAATAAAATGACAGTTTTTGAGTGTTTTTGTTACCCTAAAATGTAGTTACAAGGGGCTGAAAAAAACAACCCCTATAATATTTTGCAAACAGAGCTTTTTAATGCGCCTATATTTTCCTATCTAAAAAATTGATTTAAAAAGACAAACTCAATCTGCAACTTTTTTATGTCTTGACTTTTTATCATAAAATTGTTAGTTTGATCACAAAAAAATAAAACACTGCTCAGACTCTTTTCCCATAAATTCAGTTCTTCAGAGATTAAAGAATAACCCAGAGAAAATCAGGACAATAAAACTATTTGTCATGTGACTTCATTTGACAGCAGCTTACTTGATTTTTTTAATAAATAATAACCTTTTTGTGAATTTATGGGAAAAGAGTCTGAGCAGCATTTTATTTTTTTGCCGATGACATTGTAATAACGATGACATTGTAATAATAGCAAAAGGCAAGTATGAGGGGATTCTTTGTGACCTGGTACAAACAAGCCTTAAAATCACCAGTGAATGGTGTCGATCAGTGGGGCTGAGCATCAACTCCGCAAAAACCACGATTGTACCGTTCACTAGGAAGAGAAACATTTCGAACATGAAAGACATGCACTTGGATGGAACAGAACGTACATCAGAAGTTAAATACTTAGGAATAACCCTAGATTCAAAACTTCTGTGGAACAGACACATAGAACTGACAATGAATAAGGCAACAAGGGCCTTAATGATATGCCGGAACCTGGCAGGTAAAACTTGGGGCTGCAACCCAAGTATACTACGATGGCTGTACGTCAGTATAGTAAGACCTATGGTAACGTACGGGGCAATAACCTGGTTCCAGAAGGTCACTAAAGTTACAATCAGGAATACCCTTGACAAGTTGCAACGGCTGGCATGTGTATGCATCACCGGAGCCATGAGAACATGCCCAACTGCGGCCCTAGAGGTAATTTTAGACCTCTCCCCCTTACACATAGTGGTGGAGGGAGCGGCCCTGGCGGCTATGCACTGACTGACCAGGGCGGGGACTGGAAGGGGCGAGACTCCGCACCAGAGAGCATGGACATCTCAAGCAGGGCTCTCCCCACTTCTAAGCCTACCAAATGATGAAATGGTCAAGGAATATAGCTTTGAAAGGAATTTCCTCACCAAGCTAAGTAATAAGAGAGAGTGGGTAGGAGAACACTCCACGTACTCCCTAAAGGAAAACAGTATCAAGTGGTATGTGGACGGGTCTAAAACCGATAAAGGAACAGGTGCAGGCATATTTTGGCCATGAACCAAATATTCCGAGCCAATGGGGACATACCCCAGCGTCTTCCAAGCGGAGATCAATGCAATTGGAAGATGTGCTCAACTGAACCTTGACAGGAACTATCGGAAGCAGAGCATTGCAATTTTCTCCGACAGTCAAGCAGCCCTAATGGCGCTGAGCTCTAACACGATCAGATCGAAATTAGTCTGGGAATGTCTTGATAGATTAAACAACCTGGGCAAGAATAATAGAGTTGCACTATACTGGGTACCAGGACACACTGGAATCAGAGGCAACGAAGAAGCTAATTCACTAGGAAGAAAGGCCGGTACAACTCCGTTTGTGGGACCTGAACCGTTCTGTGGTATAGGGACGAGCACCTACAAAAAAGAACTTAAAGATCGGGAAGAGAGCCTCAGAGCATCCCTCTGGGAGAATCTTCCTGGTCTGAGACACTCCAAGATCTTCCTTGGAAACTACAATAAGCATAGAGCAAAAACTTTGCTGGAACTTAGCAGGAATGGATTGCGCATCCTCACAGGGTTCCTTACAGGGCACTGTCACTTTGGTGAACACATGGCAAAGATAGGTCTAAAACAGAATAGCGACTGCAGGTTCTGCGGGGCTGAGGATGAAAATCCGTAACACCTCACATCTTACTGCACCGCTATCATAGAAACCCGAGCCAGCCATCTCGGTAAAGACGTTATAGACGAAGAAAACATACCTTCCCTGAAACCATCACAGCTAATGCAGTTTATCAAAGCTTTTGGACTGGATGGGGAGCTGTAGGAGCGGGCATACCCCCAGCAGCTTACAGCTCACGCAAGGGGGCACAATAGATCAATAGGTCGCAGCGAAATATCACCCTCATTTCAAATATACAATCTACAATCTACTCTTCACGATGTAAAAACACCAGTAAGACGCCGAAATGTCAGAATTTTTGAGATTATTGCTGCTGTAAGAGCTAGTTTTGCACAAGATCCAAATTTATCAATTCCTCGTCGTGCTCAAGAGTTAGGACTTTAAAAACAACAACTTGGCGAATTTTGCTAAAAGATTTAAATTTACACCCGTATAAGATTGTTTTGAACCAAGAACTTAAGCCACTCGACCGTTGTCGGCGCCGCGAATTTGCTGCTTGGAGTTTAAAACAACTTGAAAGTGGTCGCAATTTTTCGGAAAAAATTATTTTTTCAGACGAAGTTCATTTTTGGTTAAATGGTTACGTAAATAAGCATAATTGCCGTTTTTGGTGTGAAAACAATCCACAACAGATTCACGAGAAGCCTTTGCATCCCCTCAAGGTAACTGTATGATGTGGTTTATGGTATGGTGGTATCGTTGGACCATTTTTTTTTTCCAAAATGAGATTGGAAATTCAGTTACAGTGAATGGTCTGAAGGATACCGACAATTTTTTTATAGCCAAATTTGGATGTGCTTGATTTAGAAGATATGTGGTTCCAGCAAGACGGCGACAACTATCGTCATACTGCAAGGAAAGGTTGGAGAAACGATAATTTCAAGGAATTAAACTGTACCCTGGCCTCCAAGAAGCTGTGATTTCTCTCATTTATATTACTTTTTGTGAGGTTATTTAAAATCTAAGGTTTATACAAACAGCCCACAAGCACTTGATGCTTTGAGATTGAACATTGAAGGGTGCATTCGTAAGATTACGCCCGATTTATTGCATAAAGTCATGGATTCGTCGAATTCACTCGTGTACACGAAGCCGCGGTGAACATTTAAACGAAGTGCTATTCAAAACATAAACATTTTAAAATCATATCGTTCGTATTGGAAAATCCTGTCAAAATTCGAATTTGGACGCGTACAGCTGAATGCGATGATGAAGAAACTGGACAGGTTTGGAAGATGTTGTAGGCCGCTATCTAATGTCATACTCGTACAGCTCTCTGAGCGAATGCTACTCGATATATTGAAGAGATGTTTACGAATCATGTGACACCTGTCAGACCTCTTATAAGTCCTACTAGATTTATTTTCCAGCATGATAATATAAGACCACAGGTATCAGGCCAGACAGAGACCAGATACAATTCCTGGAAGAAGATGGAGCGTTTGTGGGATGAATTGGATCGGAAGCTCAGGGGTCGACCTGTGGCACCCGAAACTCCTCAACAGCTTCTGAAGAAGTTCAGACTTTACTGATTACTCTACGAGAAAAAATTACAGAGAGAAGATGCCCAAAGGTGGATTATTTTTGCAGAACAATGCCGCTGCGCACAAATCGTGATTTGTCTTTCCTCAATTGAAAAAAAAAAGGTTAGAAGGTCGTAAATTTTCTTCCAACCAACGAAGAGGTGGAGGCCCGAGGTAAAAAATTTCTTTTTGAAAGGTCTAGAGGCGTTGCAGATTCGTCGTTTGTTTGTTTCTACAGGGTGACATAGAAAAAAGTACATTGCATAGTGCCACACAATAGAGGACACTAAAATAAGAAAAAAAGTTCCTATAAATATGGGTCCGCAAGACCTTCGGTTAAAAGATACGGGGTGTTGAATTTTTTTTAAATTTATTTGCAAAAACAATGATTAATTAAAACAAAAAATTAAGTTTTTAGAAAATGTTCAAATTGTTGCCCTTGTACTTGAATACATTTTTCTATTCTTCTTCTTAATGATTGACGGCATCTTTGAAATATTCCTGGGTTATTACGAAATCTATCTGCCGATTCCATAATTCTTATCCACAATTGTTCTTCATTATGTATTTCTACAGCATAAACTTCATTTTTCATAAATCCCCAAAATGAAAAATCGAGGGGATTAAGGTCGG
Organism: Holotrichia oblita; assembly: GCA_023690525.1. NCBI lineage: Eukaryota > Metazoa > Arthropoda > Insecta > Coleoptera > Scarabaeidae > Holotrichia > Holotrichia oblita. The sequence continues at coordinate 136,213,733 of CM043019.1, read as the reverse complement.
GACTACGAGCTGGTCAGGGTACAGGCCTCCCTCGACCAATCCACATATTTCCAAATCTCCTGTCCAAATATTCCTTTGCCACTCGAGAAAAGTGAGCTGGCGCCCCATCATGCATGTAATACATTCTTCCAGTAATGGTCAATGGGACATCCTCTAATAATGTGTTTAAATCATTCTCCAAGAAATTTCGATACAGTGCACCTGTCAATCGATTGGGCAATCGAAATGGACCAATTAAATAATTGTCAATTATACCTGCCCACACATTAATTGAAAACCCATATTGGTGACTTCGAATTACAGTTTGATGAGGATTTTCATCACTCCAATGGTGCATGTTATGTAGGTTCAGTATACCATCACGACTAAAACCAGCTTCTTCAGTAAACAAAATTGATGAAATAATGTTTTGTCTTTGGTTTTGCAATCATTGGCAAAATTGTACACGAGGAACAAAGTCATGTTCCAATAGTGAATGAATTTTTTGGAAATGATATGGGCGGAGAAGTTGTTCTTTGAAAATTTGTCTAACTGATTCACGGTTAAGGTTTCGTACCGCTGAACTTGTTTTTCTGGTGCTTGTTCTTGGATTATTTTCTACCATTCGTAAAAGAGTTTCTTCGTTTCGCACAGTGCGACGAGTTCTGGAAACTCCACTATTCAATTTTGGTTTTCTAAAACAGCCATATTCTCTCAAACGCCTATGCACATCAATAAATGTTCGAACATTAGGAACTTGTCTTAAAGGATATCTTTCTCGATAAATACGTTGAGCTTCGTAAGAATTTGATCTAGCTTCGCCGTAACACATAATCATGTCCCTGTATTCTTCAAAAGTGTAGTGAACCATTTTTGAAAGCAAATTTGAATAATCAGTGAGAAAACCAATGAAAAACTTAATCACGAACACAAAATTCCTCAAACAACAATTACATCAGTTTGACAAGTGTCATTATGACACATTATTCAATTGTTATTTTTTGATTAATTAGCGTGCATTGTCGGCTTTCAGATGCATTTGTACTGGAACCATAGATATTCAAAAAAAAACCCAAAAAAAGAAATAAAATTCAACACCCCGTATCTTTTAACCGAAGGTCTTGCGGACCCATGTTCATAGGAATTTTTTTTCTTATTTTAGTGTCCTCTATTGTGTGGCACTATGCAATGTACTTTTTTCTGTCACCCCGTATAATAGGAGAAGAATTTTTCAATACCCCCTCGTATATACTAGGTTTGTTCATTATTTTATTACCAAAACAAAAATTTGCAGATTTCACTCGAATTAATTCCGTATTACTCTCATTAATACATCTCTATTAATTCATCGAACGTTTGACGGAGGAATCTCCGAACGCTCATAAATCTTCAGAACAATACCAGCGTTATCTGTAAACCGAATACCCCAAAGCAACATCGCTCGTATTTCATGATATGAAAACATCGAAATTGTAATTCCCACAATGGAAATATAGCCTTCTTGTAATTGTAGGGGGTCTAACCGATACTTTAAAAGTTAATTTCAATCGAATCCAATGTAATCATCTAATTCACCTTATTTATCCCTGCGTCTCCTTTCAAATTTACGCAAAAGAAATTTTATTCAACCCTTAGGTTTAGCACTAAAAGGAGCTCTACTTCGAAGTAGACGTAGTAGAAACAGAAAGGAAAAAATGTGTTCATTACGTTTATATATAGTCTATAATAAGCATATACGAAATTGAATTTTAAATTGCCACCTCACATAAAACGCAGCGCTGCTTCGCTGCCATCATGTAAAGTAGAATGTTAAAATTGAAGAGAAACAGGGAGTGCATAATGTAATTAATACCATAGACGTATGTGTATGCATACACCGAAACAAATATTAGATCAATGTGATGTGTGGGTGTATTAAATAAAATTAAACGAAATCACCATGAAAAAAAAAAAAGAGATATGCACAGGACGCTAACACAGTTAATTAAAATCGATTTTAATACACTTTGGGAATATCGACAATTAATATTTTACGAGTTGTAGCTTAACATTTATGACAGCTATAAAACGTATTCGGTGGGAATCGAATGGAATCGAACGATCAGGCTTGACAACCTAACCGGGTATTCGGGCGTATTTTCCCTGAATAACAATTTTTAATCCTGTGGGTATTGAATCCCATCTAATTTTAATTTTCTACTCAAATGATTCTTCGCTGTCGGATAGAATTTGCACGGGGTTGTGTTTTTTAAACTTTCGAAATTGATACCTACGTTTTGATATAATGCTATTGTTTCTGCCACCTTTTTTTAAAAAAGGAATATATTCAGATTTGTGTTATGTAATTGTGTGTAATCTCTTAACATCAAACGAGACCTTGTTTGGGCCGAATAGATCTAGCTAGTGTGATTAAATATCATTAGCATTCTTCTATACAAATCTACAAATCCAAGAAGAATTGTTACATGAACATTATGACTGCAATAAGTCGTTTGAAAATCACAGCATTACATCACATTATTTTAATTTGGAACCGTTTGCGAACAAATTGTAATCTATGAATGAAGAATTTAACACTCGGTTTCCAAATTTTAGTTTCGACGAAACAACTTTAAACATTTTCTTTGCGAAGTTTGTTAATGTATAGGTATACTTAATCCTCACAATTTAAACAGTAAAATTGCACTGAATCCATACTTCTCCTTTGGTATCTTTAGAATACTCGAAGACAGTAAAGACATATTGCTTCATCTTCTTCATCAGAGGAAGAACTTGATGCTTCTCTTTGACGTTTGCTAAAATTCTGTCGTTTTACTGGATTAACGTCTTTTTTCCTTTTCCGTTTCGTTTGTTCTTGTTTTTCTGTTTTCCTTTTTTCTCGGCATTTTTTGCTACCTTCAGAATTTTTCTTGCTTCCTTTTGTCTTTCTTGAGCTGCTTTATTTTCAATTTCTTCTTGTAATTGATCTCTATATGGAGTGCTTGTCAAGATTGTGGTTTTTCCTTTTTGCGTTTCGATCGAACAGGCATTGATTGCTGTATACATATTAAAAGGTTGGCTGTTTGAAACATGGTTACCACTCGTCCTGGATGACTGCGCAGCCATGAACTTTTACCTTTGCGTCATAAAATATACTTAGAGGTTTCATAAAGCTCACGTCAAGTGACTACAATGGAACGGAAAATTTAATAAGACAACCCCATGTTCTCTTGCATAGCTTTGTATTTCTACTATAAGTGTGATCTCCGTTTCCATCCACCCGCTTGGGTGAACTTCAGATCATGCCCCTACAGAACAACTGCTCATCAACTCCGGATTCATTCTAGCTCGTGGAAATACAAACATTGGAGGGATATATGTTCCAGGAGCGTTAAAATAGACTTCAATTGCCCGCTCTGCTGAAGTTAAAACACATACTTCTTTTCTGCCTTTGCTAACTATTATTTTCGATTTGGTTTTTGGGACAACTGATATAGCTGTAAATTTATACTTATCCAAAACTTTTTCAAGCAAAGCTGTCCCACCGCTATGTGGTTAAAACCCATGGCTCTTGCCACAGTGGTTTCCTAATTGACAACTTCGGATGACGTGCCATAAATGCCATTAACCAATCTTTTCCTGCATTTTTCGAATTTTCCCAACGATTACTTTTTCCTAATTTTTCAGCCCACTGGTGTGGTATGCTAGTTGTCTTAAATGTTGAGTCGTTAATCCAAACAAACGCTCTTCCATTTTCTTTAAATATGTGACCAATTGCACCTCTTCCTCTATAGAGCATCCTCTTAAGATGATGAGGTTCCTGTTCAGCCAGCTGACGAGCTTCTCGTTCCTTCACCTTCCTTTCTAAAGTCGTTTATGGAACCATCTACTCGCTGGCTGCTCTCCTGTGGCCCAAACGACCTTCAAGAACAGAAGCAACCGCATGTTGCATGTTTTCTTCCAACCAATTCTCACGGGTGGTTTTCCTTATTGTAAGTGCGAACCATGTCCTCCAGAAAGCAGTGAAATACTTTTTAAACACCCAAAGCACATTCCTGCATAAAACAACCGGGGACGTCCCCGTCTTATTAAAGCCTCCGTCTCGCCTCTTTTGCATATGCTTAACATAATAAATATTCAAAAGAACAAAATCATTTCCACTCATAAATACATGTAAATATGTGATAACTAAAATGTACAAAGAAATTCAGTTTTAAATAATTTGATACTTGCGGTACTGACGGTTGAACACCAACAAATAACGGTTTTGTAAGAAATGTGAATTTCTCGCAAAATAAGCAATATCTTTACAAGACTTTCGTTATAGCATGTAAGGATGTTAGTTGTACTATTACCCAACAGATGTTTCTCTTTTTTTTGGAAATACAACTGTGTCCTCATCTTGCCCCACCTTCCCCTACTCGGGAATACCAAATAAAGCACAGCAGGGGTTGTTTACAACAAGGAGAGAGACACTTTATACTATCGTACATTTATACCAAAATGTACGAGGGAGCGTTTTTATATTCGCAGAATGAGCGGGTTGTAGGGGGTGATTAGGCGCATTGAGGGCGTGGCCTGTGCAGTGACTCATAATTAGTATAAATACGAAGTTTCATTGTTATTAGACAGTTAGTCTTTGAGCTATCGTCAACCAAGTAACATAATCAGGAGTGAAAAGTGAAATATGGAAAAAATCGAATATCGTGCCATTATAAAGTTCCTTACCAGGCAAGGAAAATCAGTCGCGACCATAATGAATGAGATGTCATTGGTTTACGGCGACTCTTGTCCAGGAAAAACCATGGTGTACAAGTGGCATAGTTTATTTAAACAAGGAAGGGAATCCCTTGAAGACGACCCGAGGCCGGGCGGGAGCATTGAGGTGACCACGCCAGCACTTATCCAAAAAGTTGAAAAAATTGTACTCGAAGATGCTCGACTAAAGAAGAAACAACTCGCAGAAATGGTTGGAGTATCCGATACAACAATTTTTAAAATCCTACACGATCATCTCGGCATGTCTACGGTCAGCGCAAGATGGGTGCCGAGAATGCTCACGCCGCCGCAAAAACAACAACGCGTAGAGTGTTCGCGTGCATTTATGGACCTCTGTAATGAAGACAAGGATGGTGTATTGAGTCGAATTGTTACTGGAGACGAAACTTGGGTTCATTATTATGAACCTGAGTCCAAACAAGACTCCATGCAGTGGCATAAAAAGGGCACAGCACCTCCCAAGAAATTTAAAGTGTCACAATCAGCTGGGAAACTCATGGCAACGGTATTTTGGGACTCGGAAGGAATATTGTTGATTGATTATAAAGATAAAGGTGTTTCTATAACCGGAGAATATTACGCTTCAATATTAGAGCGACTAAAAGAAGCCATCAAAGAGAAAAGACGGGGAAAATTGACGAAGGTGTGCTGCTTTTGCACGACAACGCGCCCGTCCACAAGAGCCGCGTTGCGTTAGCTGCCCTGCATAAGGTGGGCTTCGAAATTGTGAATCACCTACCCTGCAGCCCAGACCTGGCCCCGAGTGATTATTACCTGTTGCCGAAAATGAAAAAAGAGCTGCGGGGTAAAAAATTTACTGCCGATGATGAAGTCAAGGAGGCAGTTTCGGCGTATTTTGCAGATAAAGAGAAATCATTTTTTTATGAGGGTATAAATAAATTAATTGAAAGATGTGAAAAATGTATCCGTCTTGTAGGTGAATATATTGAAAAAGAAAAATAATTTGGTTTTTTTTATTTCCACCCCTTATCCCCCATTCCGCGAATATAAAAACGCTCCCTCGTAATTCAGTCATTGTTCGTCATTTATCAGCACTGTACACTTCAGCAATATTGTGCAACAGGGTCTGTTGAAGATCGTAATCGACCAGGTCCTTCTTGGATAACAACGGCCGCTGAAGATTTGCGAATTAAATTACTTAAAAAACTAAAACGACGATTAACAGCGCCCAAAATTACTGCAGAAATTAATCGCAGACGTCGAAATCCTGTTTTGGTCAGTACAACAAAACGCCGTTTAAAGGAAGCCGATCTTCATGGACAGGTCGCATTGCGAAAATCATTGTTAAGACGAGGTAAAAGGTAACAATGGGCACAAAACTATCGCAACTGGACGCCAAATGATTGGGCTAAAGTGCTTTGGACAGACGAGTCCAAATTTGAAGTTTTTGGGCAAAGGTGTATGATCTTTGTCCGAAGAGCGAAGCATGAGTGCATAGTTCCTACGATAAAGCACGGGAGTTCGTCAGTGATGGTGTGGGGATGTTTCTGTACAGCAGGAACGGATGACTTGGTCAAAATAAACGGCATTATGCGTAAGGAGGACTACAAGAGAATTGTGATGCTATTTCGTTTGGACTGCGGCTAATAGGGGAAAATTTGACGTTTGTCCACGACGACGACCCCACCGCTAAAATTTGTAAATATTATTTGGATGCTCAGGCAAAAGCAAATAAATTGCAAATTATGCCCTGGCCTCCTCAGAGCCCAGATTTGAACGAATTAATTGATAAAATGCCGCGCGTGGTACAAGCTATATTAAAACCGAAAGGAGGGTTATTTTCCATCCCTTATTTGCATGCTTTCAATATTTTATTAAGTGCCCAAACTTCCGTGAGTGGTAGTGTATATTATGTCATCTTGACAGCTGTCATCGTGACATTTCGCAATTTATTCGAATCGCAGCTATCTTCACTACGATTTTAAAACTATTTTTTTTAGCTTCGGTTGGAAATTCGCTTCTATTTACAATCCAACGTTCTCCACTCTACGAAATTAACTTTTACCGAAGCAGTATACATACTATATAGTAGAGATACATACGCTATATCTCTGTAATTTCAAGTATTCTGACAGCTCAAAGGTCTAGGTATAGTTATAATTACTACAAATTATGACGTCTGCTCCCCGATGTTAGTCCCGTGGAATGATGAAATTTCTTTTTATTTACAAAAGCCGGTTTCTATATACCGCAGTGCAGGATGCAATAAAATTGTGTGCGCCCGGTTGCGAAACGAAACGGTGCTGCGAGTTCTGCAATGGAAATACGAGAATTAGGAATTGTAAAACGTAGGAAGCGGAGTGCTTAGTCGGCGTATATAAACAAAGGAAAAGGAAGAGAAAGAAAACCGGGATTATTTATTGTGAAACTAGAAATTGTAGATATCAAAGAAAAATATCTACCAACGGGATTAAAATTTCATTTAGGGCATGCGATAGACAGGAATTACTTTGATGTGATCAAATTTTTAATATCGAATCTTAGTTATCATTGTTATCATTTCTGAAATTTATATGATCCCTAATTTAGTAGATTTCCTCAGCATCGATTACTTCCTAGGTTTCGATGCTTAGCCATATGAATAAAATTTGCTGTTGTATTATAGTTAGCAATGCCGAGGTTTAAGAAGAAGCCTGAAGGTGAGGATCGAGGGAAGTGGTTTGAAGATTCTATGACGGCTACATTTGCAAGTGTTCTGGAAAACAAAATGTCCGAAAGGGTTGCTTCCGATCATTACCACGTACCTAGAAGTACACTGCAAACAAGAATAAAAGCAATTTTAAGTAATCAGCTGACGGATATGAAACTTCAGTTGGAATATTTCAAAGCAACGTTCGAAGATAGATATGAAGCGCAGCTAGTAGAACACAGAATTTCTAAAGCTTGCCTTTGATCTAGCAGAAAAATTAAATTTGTCACACAGATTTAATATACATAGGTTTCATGCAGAGACAACTTGAATTAAGTTATAGGAAACTACAATCAACAAGTTTGATGCCGGTGTAGGTTTTAATAAGCCGCGGGTTGATAGGTTTTATAAGGTTTGGGATTGCGTAAGAGCCCGAAATGAGGTGGGCACCCTAAGGAAAATAACTTTGGCCTGGGTCCCCAGCCACACGGGAGTGAAGGGAAACGAGGCGGCCGATGAGCTGGCCAGACGAGATTCGTCAAGGCCTTTCATAGGAGCGGCCCCTTCCTTCGGCATTACCAAATCACAAATTAAGAAGTCCATCTACGAATGGTCACAAAACAAGTCCAAGGAATGGTGGGAAAGATCGCCAGGACAAAGACAGGCTAAGGAGTTCCTAAGGGAACCTACTGAGTAAAGACAGGAAGACCGTCAAAATGATAGTAAGTCTGATGACCGGTCATTGCAGACTGAATAGGCATATGTTTAACATAGGCCTGGCAGAAAATGCTCTCTGCAGATTCTGTCAAGAGGAAGAAGAAACCCCAGTTCATGTTTTGTGCCACTGTGAGGGCCTAGCGAGGACAAGGTTTCCAGTAATGGGGGTAGAGAACCCCACAGCCAACGGCTACACAAAAGAGCCGCTCTCAAAAATGATAAGTCTGATTAAGTAGGCGAAACTAGAGAGCGTTCTCTAAGGTAAAGGGGATCACAATAGACCTGTAAAGGTCGCGGTGAAACAGGCCCCCATGCCACCCCACTCCTAACCTAACCTAACATAGGTTTTGTAATCAATTGCAAATCCTTCAAGAAAAATATCCCTTTCGTCCATCTAGAATGTTCAATGGCGATGAGACAGGAGTTTCATGCGTCCACGAAAACGAAAAGGTAATTACAAAAACAGGAAAACGTCAAGTCAGAAAAATTACATCTGGAGAGAAAATTACATCATGAGCGCAACTGGACAGTTTGTTCCACCACTCTTCATTTTTTCTCGGATTAGATTGAATTACCATTTAATGATAGGTGCTCCAAAGTGAAAGCATTAGTTTCCCGACTCCTAAATGATTGTGGCATTTCGTTTGTTTTACAAAACCATCAGTAGATGATCCTGTTTTGCGCATCGTCGATGGCCATGGTAGCCACAAGGAGGTGGACGTCATTACATATGCACGTGAAAACCACGTCAATATGCTCAGTATTTCACCTAATACGGCACACAAACTGTAGCCTTTCGATAGAATTTTTATGAAACCTTTCAAGAACTGTTATAATATTTCTTGTAGTTTGTGGATGAGGGCTAACCCGTGTAGATCTAGAATCAATAATTATGACATTGCAAAGCTTGTAGCTGATGTATACAAGCAAGCGTGTCGCCTTAACAATGAAGTAAATGGATTCAAGTGCACTGGGATTTATCATAAGTAATATAACAAGTGACCAAGATTTTCCGATGTATGTATGTGCTATGGGGTGATATCGCACTGCGACCTGAAAGCTCTATTGTGTCCCCTCTTTCTTGCTGTGAGGTTGAAGGTTTCTCGTCTTCATTGCTGGCTTGCTAGGCCTATCTTCTTTAGAAAATTTAGAATGTGGGATGGCTTGACTTTTGGCAGATCTCCTACTTCTATTTCATAAGATCCTAAGTGCCTGGCCCTTGAATTACGTAGTGCTACGCATTCAGAGATGATATGTATGGAAGTTTCGTCTTCCTCCTGGTAGTCTCTGCTAGCCCAATTGTTTTCATATGGCTTCGGAGCCGACAGTGACCTGATAGGATTTTTGTCAGTAAGCGAAGTTTGTCCTTGCTCATGGTAATGAGTTCATTGAATCTGTTCTGGTTATAGGTTCCCAGAGTCGTTTTCGCTTGTCTCATTCCATGTTGATCAAACCAATGCTTGGTTTTCCTTTGATCAACTTCTCTTTTTAGTTTCTCTAATATTGCACTCTGACTGATCCCGCAAAAAGGTTCAGGGCCCAAGATAGATGCACTCTCTCCCTTTTTTGCGAGTTGGTTAGCTAATCCGGTGTGTCCCGGCACCCACATGAGAGTTATTTTATTTTTCCTGCCTAGCTCGTTTAGCTTAGACAGGCAATCCCAAGCCATTTGTGAGCTGATTGTACAGGAACTCAGCGTTTTGATGGCTGCTTGACCATCGGTCAAGATGATAATCTCATGTTTCCGATATTTTCTTTCTAGGTTAAATCGGACGCATCTATTCGTGCTTGTTCCAGAGAAGTTTATTATCTAGTGTAAGACCTAGATATTTAGTCTCTGTCTTCCACTCAATGCTCTGCTCATCTAGCTTGATGGTTTTGAGATTGAGTTTCCTTTTCCTTGTGAAGGCCACTAGTGTAGTTTTGGTGGGGTTAATATTTGGTCTCACCGATTGGCACCATCTTTTTGTAAAAGTAAGTCCTCTTTGGTCAATGTCGCAGAGGGTACTTTCAAATCCTCCCCTTGCGATTATGACTACCCCTGGCAGGATATGCCAATGCCAGTCAAGCCGCAGAGGAGCTCATCTACCGTTAGGCTCCACATAAGCGGGGATGCAACTCCGTCTTGTGGACAGCCCCTGGTTGTACTGGTTGAGATAGTTTCTAAATCTACCTCTGTTTTCTAGTGCTCTATTGACTGTGCCTCGTGTGGAGTGTTGTCAAAAGCACCTTCTATGTCCAGAAAGGCACACACAATTGTTTCTTTGTTTTCCAGAGCTGTCTGAATCGCTGTTGTCAGCTGCACCAGTGCAGTCTCTGTGGATTTGCCTGTCTGGTACGCATGCTGACTAGAATGCGATGGCATTCGATTCAAGATCTCTGTTGTAATATAGTTATCAACGACCTGTTCCATAGTTTTTAAAACAAACGATGTGAGGCTAATCGGTCTGAAGGATTTCGGATCGATTTTCCGATAAAATTGATTTGGATACTTTGTATGTGCTTGGTGAGATAATAGTTTCACGAGTCCGAAGAGCAAAGGGCGAGTGAAATTATTTAAGATGAATAAGCACGAACAAATTACCCAAATTTTATCAAAGAAATAGTTTGCTATAGTAAAACCACGAGTGATTTGATCACTTATTAAAATTCACACGTGATTTTTTCGCTATGAAATGAATGTCATTGGTTGTTGCTAAGGAATTTCAACTATGTGATTGGTTGACAGAAATGTGAGTGATATAGTTCAATAAATCCAAACATTTTTGCTGATTTGGATTTTATGAGCAGTCAACTTACCAACATAACAGATCTACCACTACCCGAACAGGTTGCTGGAGATGCTACTATCGCTGCTTCTGAGACTACATCGTTTCTTCCTCCAACACATCAACAGCTATGCCATCCTCTCCTCAACCTCCGACCTTCTCCTTCCAATACATATACAAATTCCGTCACTTTCTGTGCCTACTTCTGCAGTAACCAAAGCTTCACCATCCACATCCAAACAATCTGAGTTTGCAAGTACATATTTTGAAGCAGCTCTCTCCTTTGCCCTCTTGCGGCTAGAAGAGGTTGAAGAGTCGAAAGAGAAAGGTCAACACCAGTTAAAAACATGTTAATTGAAAAAAAATGCAGTGCAGGAAAAAGAAGCTGCCAAGAAAATACCGCTTGGACAAGTAGAAAGTTCGGCCAAAACTAAAACCAAATTGAATAAATCTAAACAAACAAATCAAAGCAAAGCAAATGTACCACCAAGTACATCCGAGGATTCAGATGTAACACGCATTGTCTGCGTTTCAATAAGAATTTTATTGTTAACTTTAGCCATCTAAAGAAAACTATTCAACATTTCCACGAAAAATTTCTTGTTACTGGTTCGTCGCCGTTCCCCTACTCTAACTTTATAACATATCGTTTATACAACAATATAACTTTCTCTCTCGCATAAAACCCGCCGGCTTTACGCGATATAAAGGAGCAAACACATTTAATCTCTGCCGTTTATTACTGATGGCTTCGTGTCTGTCTGGTTTGGAGATGGGACCGCTGCTACCGCTGCCGGGATAACAAAGTGTACGCCGCAGGACGTCTGTTTTCGTTTTTATGCCATCCTACAATTTCGAAGACAAGTTGAACACTTTAGGATTTCAAGTATCCTCTTGACGTGACGCCACATCGAAACAGGGGGAGACAATAAGTCCACAGTTTTCGAATTGAGATCCATCAGGTTTCCACGTCGCCGAATCGATACGCGTACCTACGTGTGTTTTGTGTTTTGAAACGAAAACATAACGTTGATATATTTTTGAAGATTAACATTTACATGTTACAACACTGTAATGACACGAACTGTACGCTTAACCTCTTACTCATATAAATAAGAGAAGTGCCTCTTCAAATCACGACACATCAATTTTAGAAACAACATCGTCGATATATAGATATAACGTAATACATATAAGGGTGCGACAAGGGTTTAAATAATGGAATTGCGACCTTTTGCAGCGTATATAGGGAAACCACATTCTGGGGTAAAATCCGTAAATAATTCCTAAAATAAGTGGCATATGACAAGTGATAAGGGACCTAGTCCGGGACCCGTGTTAGTTGGTGGAATTTCATTTTATAGCTCTCTTCGTTTTTTTTCCCTTAACGCTGTAAAGTGGCATCTTCTTGATATCTAGATTATTACGTTCTTTAAATAGAAAGTTGGGTAGGTGGTTGATGTTTCAAGGACGCGGAAGATAGTAACGTGAGTTAAAAGCGGAAACCGGATTTTTTTAGTTATTTATGAGCGAGTATGGGAGGCAAAAATGGTTGTTTATCGTAAAATTAATATTCAATTAGAATCCTATTGAATTATGTAATGCACTGTGCGCATAAATGGACACGGATGTCCCTATGTTAGTGCATAGTTGCACGCTATATTGTGAGATTAATAATTTATTAACGTGCGATATATTATACATTAAGTGATTAATAGATTATGCTAAATTGAATTCTGTTGTATGTATAAATTTATACAGTGGTAGTCAAAACGTTGACATTATTGCTAAACATGTTAAACGTAAATGTTATTAGCGTTTACAGACATATGAGTTAGTGGCGCTCTGAATAAAACATTTGTTCTTGAGTGTTATAAGAAAAAGTTGGAACTGTTCTGGAGCCTAAACGGGGAACATAAATGTTAATACTTGCCAGAAATTCAAGACAGTCAATATCATTTTGCAGCAGCTTACACAGAAAACGAGCACTTTGAGTTGCTCTACGCTCTTGTAAAGATGTAAGATTATGCTCGTCCAATAAAAGCTGATATTCAATGTTTCGACCTGGATACTCACCAGACATTTTAAATGACAAGTATTTAATAAATCTTTGCTGAATGCGCTCCATAGCACCTATCTGATTGCAGTATAGTGGGCACTGTTGAAGTATTTCGATGTACGGATAATGAAAAAACCCAAAGTCTTTGTTGCTGAAGAGCAGATACTTGAATGATATCTGTGAATCAAATATTACTCCTACATCCTCCTAAATATTACGGCCGAATTATTCCTCCAAACCAAAATGCACACCAAACAGCGACACGTTTTGAATGCATTGCTTTCTGATGAATCATTCGTGGACTTTCTGAGTTCCAAATGTGGCCAAAATGAGCCTCATCACCGATAATGATTTTGTCCGCAAAATCGGCATTGACTGCATGGCCTGTCAGCAAAAATTGTTGATCAATAATTGGACTTCGTAGGCGCAGAGATGTTCAATTCTTGTGCGTGATGCCGAATCAACGTCTCTGGACTTTCAGCCGCATTGTCGTGATGTTTTGCTCTAAACGACATCTACGAGCTCGTGTCGTGAGTTTCATATCGCTAACCGGACCAGTACTTTCGAATTTTTCCATTATTCTCATCACAGTAGATGAATTAGGGACATTCTGTCAAGTGAATATTGGATGGTATGAATAAAACTTTCGCCATTTTGATAATAATCTTTATTATCTCAGGACGAGTAATGAAAAAACTCAAAGGCTTTGTTGCTGAAGAGCAGATACTTTCCAGGTGGCAATTGAATGATATCTGTCAATCAAATATTACTCCTAAATCATGTCAAAAGATCATTTATAAATAATGAAGGTCCAAGGTTAGAGCCTTGTGGTACTCCCGAACGAGATATGTATTGTTCGGATATGAAGCCATTGTAAAACACAAGATTCGTTCTCTCATTTAAATATGAAGCCATAAGCGTTCCCAGTGAAGGAGCAAACGCGTTTGCAAACGGGTTGATGGCCGCAGTGGTTAGGTGGGTGACTATCGTTGTGGAAGGACGATAGGTGCCGGGGTTCAATTCTCTGGATGGATCCCGGATCGACTTACCATTCGCTGTTGGGAGCAAAGTGATTAACAGCGTAGCATCATAAAAGGCGATATGGTGCTGTCACAAAGCCATTGAACACAACTTACACACACAAACTACACCGCCAGAGTTGCACTGATAGCCAGACGAACTATACAGCTTACGGAGTCACTGCAACTAAGCAGCCACCACACATTAAAAAAAAAGTAGTCGTAGTTTCTTTGTTCGCATCCTAAGGGACCAAAATGTAGTACGCGACAGCTGTCAAATACATGGGAAAATCAAAATCGTTCGTCGCTAAGTGAGTTTAGCAATACAAGAAGGGGAAAAATGTGGAGGACTTGCCAGAACGTAGCTCGATAGGCAAAGTGACACCGAACACGGAAAAAACCTTTCTAAATTTATTTGAGCGGGATCCGACCTTGACATTGTGACAAGGAGCAGCCAAACTAAAACAGAAGGGCATAGCAGTATCCCATACGACTATTCGAACCCATTTCCGTTCGCATAATGTTAAATATCTAAGCATAATGAAGATACCATGTGACAAAATACTCGCTTGGGCCGAAAATTGGAGATGTACTGCCATCCGATGTTCCTGGTCAGCCTGGTCCAATAGACTAATTCAACAGACTGTTAAAGACTGTTGCCAATAAAAAAAAAAACGAAGACTGGATCGTACAAGAAGACAACGACCCAAAACACAGGAGCAAGCTGTGCACCACAGTGATAAAGGAAATCTGGCATCGTCAAATTTGATTGGCCATCGCAGTCGTCAGATGCCAATCCTATCGAGAATGTGTGGGCATATCTTAAGAACAAGCTTCGGGGAAAAAGAGTGTTCACTTTGAAGCAGCTGACACGACAACTTCGTCTCATTTGGAGGTCTTTACCGAAGGAATACGCGGTTAACCTAGTGGAGATGACAGGCAATTATCGATGCCGGTGGTGATTGGACTCATTATTAAATGTACAGCATTTTTGTTCTCACACAGTACAACAAATCCATGCATTCACCCATTAACCCCCCTACACGTTCTTACTTTACAGACTTGATTATCTAAATTTATGTTTGGTGTAATGTTTCCTTCAGCTTCGGATACATCATTGTTGTTGTCGTTCAGTCTGATCTGAAATAGGTAGCGCTGAACATGATGGCAAAGCTTTCTTGCAGTTATCTTCAGTTTGTTTCTTGGTTTTGTGAGTGGCTATGTTTCTACCTGGGCCACTTCTTTCATATCTCGAATCTGCTAAGCAATCTATTAACAAAGACCAGTCCAAATAACGGACATATCAAGAAAGAGGTTGGCAAATGCGATGTCATTTTGCTGGAACTTATTAACAGTTATATAAAACGATAAATGGCTTGCCAAATTAACGCCCAGGAGGACCTTCCTTTCTTATAAAGTAAAGAAGAGCTATTCGGTTGAAGCAATCCTCAAATATGTTTGAATCAAACCAACCTGTTTGGGATCTATTACAGCAAGTCTGCAGCAATAACAAACATAACGGACGTTGATGTTTTTTAGAATCTATAATCCAAATATTACGGCCGAATTATTCCTTCAAACCAAAATTCACACCAAACAGCGACATGTTTTGAATACATTGCTTTCTGATAAATCATTCGTCCCAAATGTGGCCAAAATGAGAGCCTCATCACCGATTTTGTCCGCAAAATCGGCATTCACTTCTGTTTGCTCAAGGATCCAATTGGTGAACCCCCTTCGCTGTGCATGGCCTGTTGGCAAAAATTGTTGAATCAATTGGACTTCGTAGGCGTAGAGATGTTCAATTCTTGTACGTGATGCCAAATTAACGTCTCTGGACTTTCAGCCGTATTGTTGTGATGTTTTGTTCTAAACGACCTCTACGAGCTCGTGTCGTGTGTTTCACATCGCTAACAGGACGAGTGCTTTCGAATTTTTCCATTATTCTCATCACAGTAGATGAATTAGTAACATTCTGTCAAGCAGAATATTGGATGGTGGGAATAAAACTTTCGCCATTTTGATAATAATCTTTAACAATCAGGACGCGTTTTTTCTATCGTTTAATGCTCCATATTTATTAACTCCCATCTGTCATCTTTCGATCTGTCACGCCATAATCACGTGATATTATGATTGTCAAACATGGCGGGCAATTCAAATCTTGTCTCTTATTGAAACACCCCCAAATTTACTTTTTATCATTAGAATTACTTGAAATTTGGTATTAATACTCTTTGACACAATTAACAAAACAAATTCTTCAGCGTTTTAGAATTCAACCCCTGGGAGGGTGGCGAAGTTTATCATCAAAATTATGTTGGCACCAGCTGACAATTATGACACATCTTTCATTAAGATGCTAGCAATTATCGCAGCTAAATAATGCGACACCATATTTTAGGGCCTACTTAGGAATCCCCTCAGCACTCCCGACTTTAACCCAATAATAATTTAATAACTCTTATACCGTGAATAGCCATTTTTACTAATTTACCAACACGAAGATGACATAATTATTTCAGGCAAACGTATATCACTTCTTTATCATCTTCTTCCTCTTCTTGTTATCCTTAGAAGAAGGACGAGCGGGGCGAAATCATCTTTTCTTAAACCTTAATCACCGGGAAAGATATAACAGTTATTGCTGCAACTTTAGTATCCTCAGAGGCCAGTTTATGAGCCATAAAATTAAATATACATCAATATATCCCCCGAAGTTCTCTACTGCGCGGCGCGTAAGCTCGCAAAACTTACCTAGTGCTATATATTTCGCTTCTGGCGGCCCCAGCTCTTACCTATACGGTCGTTCGTTTTATTACCGGTACGGCCTACCTAAAACTTCTAGACTAGGAGTCCGAAAACTTCGCAGGTGTTATTTATTTTCGTTGAGAATGTTGCGCAAGTGCTGCCATTCACGCTCTACGATGGTGAATTTTACATTACAGTGCGAAAACCTTTCTTAATACATTTTTAAATAGACCATATTAGGGGGCGTATGAAATTTTACACGTCCGCTTTTTATACGTGGAGTATGTTAGCTAATCGGGGTAAGTAGGAAAGTATAAAAACAGGAGAGATGACTAGAAGCTGTATTAGTGCTAATTTAGTTACATTTTGGTTGAATAAACATGCTTGTACTTAGTAGCTCTGCATTGTTACGGTCCTAATGTGAGATAGAATCGGAGACAGCCGATCATAGACTATGCGACTGCGAGGCACTAGATCGCAGAAGGCAAAACCTGCATATTTAGGAGAAAGGCAGGAGAACCAAAGACATACCTTACCCACTCAGTTAGGGACCTGTACAGATTAGTGGGGGGACTACCGTGTGCGTAACCGGTGACCATAGATCGGACGGCTCTGGTACAGGGGAAAAAAGGGGCTAAATTTCTGTTAAGAAGTAAGACGAGTTCAAGAACGAACTTAAGAGTTATGGATCAACTTAAGTGTTCTTGGATCAACGTACGAGGGAGCGTTTTTATATTCGCGGAATGAGCGGGTTGTAGGGGGGTGATTAGGCGCATTGGGGGCGTGGCCTGTGCAGCGACTCATAATTACTATAAATACGAAGTTTCATTGGTATTAGACAGTTAGTCTTTGAGCTATCGTCAACCAAGTAACATAATCAGGAGTGAAAAGTGAAATATGGAACAAATCGAATATTGTGCCGTTATAAAGTTCCTTACCAGGCAAGGAAAATCAGTCGCGACCATAATGAATGAGATGTCATTGGTTTACGGCGACTCTTGTCCAGGAAAAACCATGGTGTACAAGTGGCATAGTTTATTTAAACAAGGAAGGGAATCCCTTGAAGACGACCCGAGGCCGGGCAGGAGCGTTGAGGTGACCACGCCAGCACTTATCCAAAAAGTTGAAAAAATTGTACTCGAAGATGCTCGACTAAAGAAGAAACAACTCGCACAAATGGTTGGAGTATCCAATACAACAATTTTTAAAATCCTACACGATCATCTCGGCATGTCTAAGGTCAGCGCAAGATGGGTGTCGAGAATGCTCACGCCGCCGCAAAAACAACAGCGCGTAGAGTGTTCGCGTGCATGTTTGGACCTCTGTAATGAAAACAAGGATGGTGTATTCAGTCGAATTGTTACTGGAGACGAAACTTGGGTTCATTATTATGAACCTGAGTCCAAACAAGACTCCATGCAGTGGCATAAAAAGGGCACAGCACCTCCCAAGAAATTTAAAGTGTCACAATCAGCTGGGAAACTCATGGCAACGGTATTTTGGGACTCGGAAGGAATACTGTTGATTGATTATAAAGATAAAGGTGTTTCTATAACCGGAGAAAATTACGCTTCAATATTAGAGCAACTAAAAGAAGCCATTAAAGAGAAAAGACGGGGAAAATTGAAGAAAGGTGTGCTGCTTTTGCACGACAACGCCCCCGTCCACAAGGGCCGCGTTGCGTTAGCTGGCCTGCATAAGGTGGGCTTCGAAATTGTGAATCACCCACCCTACAGCCCAGACCTGGCCCCGAATGATTATTACCGGTTTCCGAAAATGAAAAAAGAGCTGCGGGGTAAAAAATTTACTGCCGATGATGAAGTCAAGGAAGCAGTTTCGGCGTATTTTGCAGATAAAGAGAAATAATTTTTTGATGAGGGTATAAATAAATTAATTGAAAGATGTGAAAAATGTATCCGTCTTACAGGTGAATATATTGAAAAAGAAAAATAATTTGGTTTTTTTATTTCCACCCCTTTTTCCCCCTTCCGCGAATATAAAAACGCTCCCTCGTAAGAGTCGTTCGACCATAGTGCGTCAGCACAGCCCTGGCGGTCATTTACGAGATATTTTGTTTCACACATACTGATGCAGATACAACATCAGTTGATAATGTATTGAGAATAATAGAGAAGAAGA
Organism: Holotrichia oblita; assembly: GCA_023690525.1. Taxonomy (NCBI): domain Eukaryota; kingdom Metazoa; phylum Arthropoda; class Insecta; order Coleoptera; family Scarabaeidae; genus Holotrichia; species Holotrichia oblita. The sequence goes on along the minus strand of CM043019.1, from coordinate 136,194,893 downwards.
TTATTGCTAAGACGGATAAAACATACAATAGAGTAACGTTTAATTTATGTAACCAACAAGATGAGGATAATTTTGACATGTATCTTTTAAAATTAAGAAAGCTTGTTAAGAAATGTCAATATGGAGACATGGAAGAAGAATTGTTGAAAGATAGATTAATAAATCTTGACGAGGTAATAAATACCTGTCGAGCCAGTGAAATTGCAGAGGACCAGTTGAGGAAATTATCAGAATTTGCTTCAAATTCCAAAGTAAATAAAATCAGCTTCGACCAGTTATGTAGTAAAAATGAAAGCACTTCGTAAATTTTGAACGGAATGGCATGTTTTCGATAAGAAGAACTGCAAAGCTTTTGGTCAAAAGTGTAATTATTGTAATGGAATGAATCATTTTTCAAAAGGCTTGTAAAAATATCCGAAAGGCAAGTTTTATAAGAAGACGTAAAGCAGTGAAAGAGCTAACAGGATGTGAAAGTAGTTCTTCGGAAGATAATACTGGGCATATAGCCAAGATAAGAAAAATAGTAGATGACAGCAAATACGGAGGAAATTTGGAAGCTGAACTAAAAATGAAATCTGGAGAGAAATGGCAAACTGTTCCTTGTGAAATGGATACCGGTGCGAATGTATGTATTGTCATCATAGATATTTATGTGAACTATTTGAAGGTAATCCTCGGTTAAGAAAATTGAAATTTAACCTTAAGTCGTTTGCAGGTGAAACGACTAATATTTTAGGTAAAATTAATATTTTATGTCAATTGAGAAAGAAGAAGTATGACATTTTGCTACAAGTTGTAGATGTAGATTATAAAATTTTGCTATCTGTAAATGCATGTATTTTACTTGGATTAATTAAATTATGTAATAAATTTGCATGCACACAGAGAAAACTACCTATGCAAACACACAAAATACCGATATATCCATTAGAATATGTCTCAATTAGATGTCTGCTTTGCTCAAATGAAAGGGAAAAAACAGACAATTTTGGTAATATTTTTTTCAGATTTTTTTGAAGTAAAGTAGACATGGAGTACCAAAAAGAATATGTACAAGACAATGGGACAAACATGGTGAATAATTGCAAAAGAGTGGGGATTTAAACACTCGTCATCTTTACCACATCACCAACAAAGTAATGGTAAAGCGGAGGCAACGGTTAAAATAGTAAAGAAAATGATCAAGAAAGCTCAGGAGAGCAATACTGATTTTTAGTATGCTTTACTTCATTGGCCAAACACTCTAAACAAAATGGATTCTAATCCAGCTCAAAGAATCTTTTTGTCGTCGAAAAAGAACAGGAATACCAACTGTACATAGTAATTTAAAGCAAGAAATTGTCAAAGATATTCCTGCATCAATAGAGAAAAGAAGAAGAATAAATACATATTTTTATGATAGAAAATGTACTGATCAAAGATCGTTAGAGCCTGGACAGTCCGTATTTCCAAAAGTAGATCCAAATTCAAATATATGGAACAAGGGAGTAGTGAAAGAGAAGGTAAAGGATAGATCATACATAGTAGATGTGGAGGAAAAATCTTACAAATCTACAAATATTGAAGTAGTAGCTGAAAATAAAAACGAATCTCTAGAATCAATACGACCAAAGAGATCTCACAAATTACCTCAAAAATACAAAGATAACTTAAGCTTTATTTTGTTACAGTATATTTAAAAAGAGGAGGATGTTGTATTATATGTTCATATGTAATATCTATTTTGTTAGAAAAACATAGACTGCATAAATGTCAGATAGTTGACAGTTCCGAGTTTTATTAAGATTACTGGGAACTAGAACAACACTTTTTAGAAATTTCGCCACCTTCCGTTAGCTTTTTAGAGGTTGATTTTGAAGACAATGCCGAACAAACTTTACAATCTCCTTTCTCACCTTGTTCCACCCCCTTTGGCGTTGATTTAAAAGAAATGTCGAAAGACGTGGTTTAATGATTTGTACCAAAGAACATTGGTACGAAGTTTCAAGCAAATTCGACAAGAGAAATGTTGGTTAATGCACAAAGCTTGCCATCCCGTTTCACCTCCTTTGAGGTCGATTGTCAAAGAACGTTAATACCAGATTTTAAATAAATTTGCTCATATTCTCACCACTTTACAAGTTGAATTAAAAAAGTAACGCCAAAAAATGTGTCAAGTCAATTTTGACAAGGAAAAATATAATTTTTTTTATAGAAAGTTTGAATTTCAAAATATGCTCCAAGCAGGTGATTAATCAATTGCACCAAAAAAAAAACATTCGTACCAAGTTTCATACTGTAAAAACGCTATTGCAACATAAATTTTGCCACTCTCTTAGACCGGGCGTCCACCGGATCGGGCCAACTTATTGATCTGGCCGATTAGATCAATAGTCGTGCAAAAAACTGATCGTGCAGACCGAAATTACGTGTACATGTTCATTAATTTGTATCGAATACTTCTGTTCATTCTCGTGTAATATGTCGTCCATCAGTGAAGACGAAAGAATTATTATGTTTGCATACTAAAGAAGAAGAAGAAGAAAACGTCGTCGCAAGTTTTGGGTACATCCATACATAAAAAATAATAGAAATAGAGCTGTCGATGGCTGCTTTTTGCGGTCAGAGTGTTCTCTAGGAATAGGCGGTAAGTTACTTCCAGTAGATTAGACAGCTAGCTTAGTGTGTGGTATAATAAACTACATATTATACTTGTTGAGGTAATACTCCTTTTTAAAACGTGAACCGCTTCTTAGAGGCGTTGATCTCCTTCGAACAAACACAGTTCGCAAATTCGCCCAAAAAACATATCTTAAACATCAATCCAGTTTATTTTCTTCTTTTCTGCATAAATTTCTGTTATTTTAAGGTACCTGGGGACAGGAGCATCGATGTCCCCTCTAGCTTTATACTTCGTTCGAGGACACAAAACCGTAATTTCATCAACTGTGAAGGCCATATGGGATGTTCTTCATGCCAAGTACAGTGGCGGAATTAAAAAAAGCATACACTCAAAATGCCACACATTAAACCGTTCTTTATTTGACAGCTTACGTCAAATACATTAATTGCAAATAATTTGTCAAAGTAGTAGAAGACAATAATGCCAAATTTGAGTTTGCTTCAGAAAACACAAATAGTTACATTACTAGAGGAAGGATGGTCAATCAGAGCATTGGCTCAAAGATTTGAAGTGAATAAAAGAGGGTGAAAAGAAAATGGCAGCAAGAAAGAGTTGTTCAAAGAAAAAATGGATCCGGTCGGAAAAGGGTAACAACTCCAGAATACGATGAAAATCTCATCCAGTTTTTGAGGAATAATCCATTTGAGTCGGTAGTGACTGCAATTAATAGAACGAATTTTCCTGGACACGTCCGTACTGCCCGAAATAGAGTTAGACAGGATTCCGAGCTGAGAAATAGAGTAGCTGCAAAGAAGCCTTTCCTAACTGCAGATAATAAAAATCAGAGAATAGGTTTTGCATTAGAATTTCTACCGCGTGATTTAAATTTCTGGGAAACCGTTATTTTTACTGATGAGAAAGTCTTCCAGTCTTCGTACAATGGTTGTGTTCGAGTGTACAGACCGCCAAATTCAAGATACAATGAGGCTTATACAAGCAAATCTCGAAAGAGTGGCAGATTTTCGGTCAATGTTTGGGCCTGGATTAATATGCAAGGGCCAGGCATTTGCTGGATGATTGAGGGTCGGTTTACTAGTGCAAATTATATTGCAATTCTCGAAAATATGTTTCTGCCGTCGTCAGAAATTATGTTTCCTGAAAGAAACTTTATATTTCAAGATGACAATTGTCCCGTTCATAGATCTAGAACTGTTCAGAACTCGTTTCAAGAAAATAACGTAACTCGTTTACCATGGTCGTCTAAAAGCCCGGACTTAAACCCTATTGAAAACATATGGGGTTTTATTGTGAAAAAAATGTATGACGTCAATTTTATACCTGCAAATGTCCAAGAATTATCTGATAAAATCGAGGAAATCTGGAATGAGCTTTCGCCAGACTACATCCGATCTTGTATCATCTCAATGCCTAAACGGTTGCAGGGTGTAGTGGCAAATAATGGAGCAGCTGTAAAGAACTAAGTGTTGTTTCTTACTTTACCTTAATAAAGTTCATGATTAATCAATTTTTCCTTAGGATATAAAATATCAAGGCAGAAATATTAAGCACTCAAACGAGTGACGTTTTTCAAATTTAATTAAATTATGTGTAATTATTCTTTTTTTTTCTATGAATACCAATAATGTGATCTTGTCATATGATTTTACTAATTCATTATCAAAGCAATATGATAAAGAACAAATCAGATTAGGCAAAACTGACACAAAGCGATCTCACGAGTTGCATGCTTTTTTTAATTCCGCCACTGTACATGCCTAGATCTGATTTTCAGAATCTTTGGGATCTTCCTAACTGCGTTGGCAGTACAGATAGTAAACATATCCGAATTCAGAAACTCCCACATGCCGGTTCACTAGATTACAACTATAAGAATTATCGTTCTGCTGGCATGTGCAGATGCGGATGGAAACTTTATTTCTGTTGAAACCGGATTCTATGGAATGATGAGTGTTTCATGCATAATCCCTACAAATCAATAAATATTTCAATATTTTGCTACAGAAAACCATGTTTTATTGTAGCTTAAAATCATGCACTCTTATTGACACATCCTTTAGAGGCTTCGTCACTGCCCGTTAGCTATTTAAGATCGAATTTGAAAACAATGCTGAATAAGTTTTACCACCCCCCTTCACCTTGTCCGCCACCTTTGAGTTCCAAGCAAATTCGACAAGACAAATGTTAGTTACTGCATAAAGCTTGCCATCACCCTTTTCGTTCTCTTCCATCCCATTACAGTTCCTTTGAGGTTAACTGTCAAAGAACATTAATACCAGGTTTTAAATAAATTTGATCATATTTCAGTACAAATTTTGCCACCCCCTTTCACCATTTTAGAAGTTGAACTACAAAAAAAAACGAAAAATGTTTCAAGTTAATTTTGACAAGGAGAAATATATTTTTTTTTTAATGGAAAATTTGCCACCCCCCGTTAGCGCGTTAGGGGTTGAATTTGAGAAGAATGCCAAACAAACTAGACCTTAGACTCTTAGAGACGAAATTTCGAAAAATCTCTCCTTAAAAGACAATTTCAATCAATCAAATTTCAAGTTTCTACCGTCAACGGTTTAGATTTGGGCTGAATTAATATAAAATTGATATGTAGGGTTATCCAATGTTAAAACTTGGATCAGTTCTCCAGATTGGCAACGGTGAATCGAACGTTTGAGAAGGAGATAACTTTAAGAATGAACATGACAGGATCATCAAACTATACATTATCGTTAGGTGCATAAATAGTTCCTCAAAACAAACTTACGCTAACAGCTTCGTAAATACAATAGTTATTTAACACTAATGCACCTGTATTCATACCATACGGATCCTAAGTAATAAATACGACTATGCGGGTTCAACTTCTCAGCAAAAGGAAACTTTACTCCTCCAAAGTTTCCTACTCTTCGCATAATATATGGCTGGCTGAGTTATCTCAACGAGAATATATTATATTACCTGGCACTAAAGTATTAGCAAATTCGCGTACCTAACTGCTCGTATAAACACATCACCTCTTGTACACCTCCTAAGCACAAACAGCAGCATGATTTATAACATAACACCACCTGCAGTGTGATCTTGTTGCTTTTGCGTTTCACTGTTATCGGGTCTCCCATTTGCGTTTCCTTAACGGTGAACGTGTACAGGTACATTGTCGAAACGCTCCAGTTTCGGTGTTGAAGTTGCCGGTTTTGAATAATACATTTTCTTTAGCGGTTGTTTAAGGGTGAACTTCCGTTGCCGTTTATTGGAAATTGAAAGTTCGGTGGGTTCTTTTTTTTTGTTCTTGTTGTTGTCCTTACGTGCTTATCGAGTTTGTCGGAGAAATATTAGTTTTAAATTTGTTTTTTTTTTACTTTCGTAAATTTCAATTTATAGTTAATACAGACACTACTTTTAGTGGAAATAAATAAAAACTAAAGGCGTGAGATCTGTGGAACGTGAAAGCTACAAATCTAAAGATAACTCTTCTCCCTCCATGCCTGGCAGCCCAGCTTCGAGCTCGTTATCAGATCTGTCGTTTCATGAACCTACTGGAGATAGTCAGCCTTTTCCCCGCAATCATAGACGATAACATTTCGACCTTGAAGTTATCGAAGATTCTCCGAGAAAATAGATGAAATACCATAAGAAAAAATTTAAATGTTTGACATTAAATTAGCCCTGGCAACAGGAGATACCAACCGAGCGAAATAAAATTCTCACTAAATCTAAAACGATTTAATAAGAGTAGTTTGTCCTTTAAGATAGCAGGCAATTTTTTTAGAACTAACTGTACACGATTTGGGTCGCTTTTCCACCACATCGGTGGGTTAGATGTTTTTTTTTCCTTCTTATTTCCACCTCTTTTGACAGCATTCACGAGTAGCTCACTTCCACTAGAAAAATTTTAAATAAAACAAAAGTTTCGAACATCCTCCACCTCCCTCTCCTCCCCCTCGCGCATACCACTCACCGGTGAGAGCCTCGCGGAAGCAGTAAATGGAAGCAGTGCACAGCCAGCGACGTACTACTGAAGTGTAGCAGCAGCGGCTTCATGAATTATTTATGATAGAGACGCCCGTGTATTCTAAAGGGGATCGTCGACGACGTCGCTATCTGCGGTTGGCAGCGCGTCGAATCGACAAAAAGCCAAAAGTTCAACCGGGACAATTGAACTGCGCGAATATGATGAGAGGCTGAAGACGAATCTTGGGGTGGAGGTGCCGGTATCAATTTTTATCGCCAAACACTCTGTATATAGAAGCAATTAAAGCTTATTTTGTCGGAATTGACCCGCTTTCGATTAGAAACTAAACGTCTAATTCGGATGTATTGGACGTATGTACAGTGACCTTCAAAGGTATCCGGACACGACTAATATGACAGGAATGTCAGTGGTTATGTCAATAATTACTTTACCGAACCATTAAACTTTATCCTAAGTGTTATTAAAACGTTGCTGGTTGCTTATTTAGCTACTTACATGTATGTTTTTGAATATAAACGTGTAGAATGTGCTAAATAAAGTTTATATTATAGGAAAACCCAAATTTCTTTGTATACTAATTGCAACTAAAGAACCACTGACATTCCTGTCACATGGATTTTTGCATTTTAAAGGCTGTATAAAAGAAACACCCTGTATAAACGAAAGCAATTTTAAGCTATCACCCCTTTAAGAATGAAATCACTTTCATTTTAAAAGTTTTTTTTAACTTCAACAAGTATCGAGATACCGACCGACACCGCACTTATGAAACACCCTGTATATCGCTCCCTTTCTCTAGAATAGAACATTATTTATTCTTTCTATTTACTTTTAATTACCTGATACATTATAAAATTACATAATTACAGAATAACAACAATATTGACTTAACGACATTTTTTTATTACTGGAGATGTTGGCTGCGGTGTAACAGTAGGAACTACCTAATATGAACGCTAGTTCGAACTCAAATTTTGCTTTGATGGAACGAGGTGTACGTTAGTGCGAGTTGTCCCTCTACAGCTCTTTTGTTCGTCAAGTTCTCTCTCATTGTGTTGACACTCGGATTATGTCTGGGTTCCACTGCTCTAATGGCATAGTTCCACTGACACTATATTAGACCCTCGTGAGGGTCTATCAACCGATTAGAGAGGTTTGACGTCCGTGAGTGTCTCAAAAGGGACAGTCTCAATCTAATTTATATCTCGTTTGAATTCATTAATGGCCCCATAATGTCAAAAAAAGCGTTCATATTAGAACTATTCTTATTGTTGATGGTTTGGTAGGTCGGTTGATATCAAAGGTTTGGGTATTTCGTTGAATGTTGGTCCACGTCTTGAGATAAATGTTAAGCTACTTAAGGAGATCTTTGTCTTGTTGTTGATGGTTTGCTAAATCGTTTCGTGTTGACTACTGCTCGGAATGGTATGTTTGCTCTAATCTACATAGAGGTGCTTTGGATTCTTTTGCTATTAATTTTGCAAACGACCAGATATTTTGGCTGTATACTGTGATTTGTCAGCGATGACAGCTACGTTTGTTTCGTCTGCGATCTTGCTGTTGATGCTGCGATAGAAGGATCTCTACAGAAGATTCGAGCTTGCGACAAATTGTCAGCATCCTACGCAAATGCATCTTAATTTTAAATTATTTTCTTAGATCTAATAGTAGGATCTATCGATTTTAACTTGATTGCAATGAAGTTAGCTAACGTTAAGTTTCATTTTCATTAACATAATTCTTCAAACAAATCGATAGATTCTACTAGTTTTTTTTTTCAATTTAACAATAGGATCTATCTGATATGAACGCTAGTTCAAACTCAAATTTTGTCTCGATGCCGATGTAACGAGGTATACTTTAGTGCGAGTTGTCCTTCTACAGCTCTTTTGTTCGTCAAATTCTCTCTCATTGTGTTGACACTCGGATTCTGTCCGGGTGGGTGCTCTAATGGCATAGTTCCGCTGACACTACATACCCTCGTGAGGGTCTATCAACCGATAAGAGAGGTTTGACGTCTATGAGAGTCTCAAGAGGTCAGTCTCAATCTAATTTATATCTCGTTTGGATTAATTAATGGCTGAAGAAAGCCAAAGAATGCGTACATATTGGAACTGTTCCGATTGTTGATGGTTTTGTAGGTGATATTTTGTAGAAGATGTTACAAATTGTTAGGATTGTATGTATGATGTGCATTTAAATACACATTTTTTCAAAATTTTCGTAGTATTTTTTCGTAAAGATAATACGAACTATACAAAAAAAAACAGCTTACGGTTAACGAAAATCAAAAGAGTGGAGAGTTGGAATAAAGTATTAAGCGCAATGTATTTTTCTATCTAGTCGCGTCCGGATACCTTTGAAGGTCACTGTACATAAATAGAAAATTACGATTCGGGTTACGTCGAAAGAGTTTTACGAAAATCCTTCCCTATCGGTGAGAGCTTGAAAAGGGTTGATGGAGGTTTTCAATAGTTGCGCGATGTAAACATACGTTTTAGATTCAAATTCCTCCGGTTAAGTAGACAAGGATATTAATTCCCACCCCACCGTTCTACTTCCGAACTCTACCGATAGATGTCTTGCTTATTATGAAAACCCTAAAGTAGAAACTAGTTAGAGGTTGAAATTAATTAAATCGTTATCGAATAGAGGTTCGGGTATTGCCAACAATAATTGTCTTGGAAATTTTAGATTTAAAACTAAGCTAGATTGAGATAAAGATTGAAAACAAGTTGGTTAAAATGATTGGAAAGCTGTCAAAACATTTTAAATTGTGATAATGATACTAAGAAGAGTAGTTTTGGTAAATCTGCAATTTGTAAATAGCAATCTGTAACATCGTTTACATCCACCGCTTGCATAATTAAATCCGAACACTAAACACTTTAACCCACTAAACACCAAACAAGTTTTAACTAAAACACCGACGCGTTTCAACAGCAATGCAGTCATTATCAAGGCGATAATAAAACTAAATTAAAATAAAATCTACAACTACAGGTATCCTAAATGTTATGCACGGTCAATCCGATACGCATCATTAATTTCCGATTAACGAAAACAATGACGAATGCGGGATAGGTCGGTTGTCACAGTTCATTACACATGACTTATTTTTATATATTTCTAAACTTTCGAAAACATTTAGAAACTTACAATTGTTTATTTGTCTAATTAATTTAACATTCGTATGATCGATGTTGTGATCTGTTTCAAAAATGTGTTGGGCAACGCTCGATTTCTCAATTCTATTAAATCTAAGACTAGCCATATGCTCTTTGAATCTAGTTGAGACTGCTCTCCTGGTTTGCCCGATATATTTTTGATTACAATCTTTACAATTGATTTCGTAAATACCTGACTTTTCTAGAGGTTGTATTTTATCTTTACGGTTACCGATGAGACTTCGTAAATTGGTCCCAGAACTGTAAACTATTCTGAGATCTAGCTCTTTGAAGATTTTACTCAAACCTTTAGTGATAAAGGGAGCGTAAGGGATAGTCACAACGGGTGAAACTTTAACATCCTCTCGAAAAGTCGTAGATTCTTTCACAGTTTTCTTATAATTAAACTTCCTAATTAACTTATAGATATGCTGAGGCTGGAAACCATTACACTTGGCCGCATCTTTTATAATTTTAAGCTCTTTCTCATACCTCGCCTTGTTCAAGGGAAAAGTAAGAAGTCTGTGGACCAAAAAATTCAGGCTTGCCATTTTGTGTTGAACACAATGATGGGAATCTGAAAGAATGTAGCGAAGTGTACTGGTTTCCTTTCTATACACGTCAAACTCTAATCTATGATTATTTCTAATTACTAAAGTATCTAGAAAGGGTAGCTGACCGTTTTCTTCTCTTTCAGAAGTGAACTTTATGGTTTCGAACCGATTATTTAATCTATTGAGAAAATCGTCAATATTACATTTTTTAGTATCAAATATAGCGAAAATATCATCCACATACCTCAACCAAACCCTAGGAAAGTATTCGCTCTCAAATTCTAAGTCCTTTTCAAAACGGCTCATGAAAAGGTTAGCCAAAAAGGGCGACAAGGAGTTACCCATTGCTGTTCCTTCCAGCTGTTCATAAAAACTCCCGTTGAATTGAAAAATGTTCTGTTTCATACAGATGTCAGTTAAGCGAATATATTCCTGGACACATTGTTGACTCAAACTATTTTGAAGCAACAAGTCGAGGTATGTCAAGGTGTCTGGAATCGGTACACTAGGAAGGAGAGAACTAACATCAAATGAAATCAATATTTCACCCTCCAGCAACTGAATATTTTGAATTTCTTTAATAAATTCTAACGAATTTTTTACTGCAAAACTAGGTTGCTGTATTGGCAAATTATTAAATTGATTGGTCAGCCATTTGGAAACCTTATAAGTCGGTGCGTCAATTGCCGAAACAATTGGCCTTACCGACTTGCCAGGTTTGTGAATTTTAGGTAAACAATATAATTTAGGAGTAACAGGATTGGAAACATGTAGCTTACGTCTAACATCGGCAGTAACAAGGTTGTTACAAGCTTTAGACACATTGTTGACGTCTCTAATCGTTTTCGGTAAAGGATTTTTTGAAATTGACTTATAAGGACCACTACTCAACAGGTCGTTAACCCGATCATAGTAGTCCTCTTCATCTAAAATAACAACCTTGTTCCCTTTGTCAGCTTTCAAATAATTTGTAGATTTTATTTTAATTTAGTTTTATTATCGCCTTGATAATGACAGCATTGCTGCTGAAACGCGTCGGTGTTTTAATTAAAACTTGTTTGGTGTTTAGTGGGTTAAAGTGTTTAGTGTTCTACTTCTGCACCAAGAGATCCAGTGAAGAACTTAATTAAATCCGAATAATGTTACCGAGCATTCGATAACGTGGCGGTATTGCATCTCGTAATTGTAAGTTTAAATCAATTATTGAGTAGCGAAAACATGTTCCGATTGAAGTTATCTGTATTACATTATTGTTTATTTAAAACCATCCGCGTGTTTGACCATGCATTCATAACGGAATTAATATTAATTCTACATTAATGGCACTCAACGGTCAACGTTGTAACTTCACATTATCACAAAGCATGGATTATTTCGAACCCGGTCAAATTAATATTATTTTACGCGGGATAAATTTAATACAACAAGAACGAGAACCGGTTAACATTTCAATCAGTTCAATCCCCAAATTTACTAAAACATTTTTGTGTGGTGGAAACTATCAGAGTAGAGTTAACAATGCCTTTGGCATGTTGATTGATTAATTGGGATTGGATATGTATGTATGTACATCCTGGTATAGTGGAATTATGGCCACAGGAGATGTTCCTACTAACTCGAACATGATGGATATCTTTCCGTCAGAACCTGCTGTTTGTAGGTATGATGTCATCGCTTCGAGAAACATCAATAATCGTTATAAAGTAGGAGAATGTTGGTGAAATTATCGCTTGGATATACCTATGTGTACTCTGTGTGTAATTTAATTTCCCTATTAGATGTAATTCATGTTAGACGTCGAATAAACTTGTCTAAGCATGTACGGTGATGACACCCATATCGTGCATGTATTTTGTAGAGTTTGTTGGAGTTCAAAATTATTAAGTTTCAAAGATAAACTAATTATATATAGGTGTCTGTGCTTCAACTAGGATTATTATTTATTATAGTATCATTTTTTTCCCAACTCTGTTCTCCCATCTAGCCAAATTTAATCAACATTTTGGCTGCAAATTCACAGAAAAGAAATTCTAATTTGGCTTTAAATTTAAGCCAAACTCTCTCTACCAATAATTGTTAAAGTTCAGTAGCAATGGGAAGTTGAGAGGGATGGGTTGGTCGAAAACCAAGGATGCTTAATATGCAAGTTTCATTTAATGAACATCAATAAAATTGCGGCGTTATTAATGCTTACGTTAGAAAGCGTAGCAGATGGAACACTTCAGTTCAACGATATGACTGGCCAAATTCATGTAGATGAAAAATTGGTTTAGCATATATGGTAGGGGGTTAATAGGAACCGTACAGAATCTGTAAAAGTAACCACCTTCTTCGGAAAGTAATGTTCTAACTCAGGATAAGCATTTTGACGGGATTTATCCTTTCGTATTTAAAAAAATCTGTTAAGAGAAGCGTCAAAAATTAGTAGAATGGAAACTGAGATGACTATAGAAGAATACAGACAAATTATAATCGAAAAATTGCTACCTGCAATTGAACGGAAGTGTAGTAGATTTAAGTGTGTGTAAATTGTGTTCAAATGGCTTTGTGGCAGCATCATAAGGTAATGCCGCCCTGTTAATTACTTTGCTCTTAACAGCGAATGGTAAGTGGATCCGGATTTCAATTCTCCGAAAAGATGTGACCGTTCCTCCGGAGAACTGAAACCCGGTTCGTATCATTCCACCACAACGATAGTCAGCCGCCTAATCACCGCACAAGATAATGCCAAACCCTCTATAGATCCTGATGATATAGGGTTTATAAGAAGGCTTGCAAAAAAATCTTAAATTTAAACATTAAAATGTTCTGTCAACCAACTAAGAGCAACGGGAAGACACCAAAGAAAAAGCTGAAGAAAATAGCTACCACAGAATATTGTTCATGAGACAACATTTTTTGACGATCTGTTCGATCTTCTGGACCAGTTTCAAAACAATAATGATGTGCTCATGCTACTTGATGGCGACGTAATCCATTATAATGATTACACAGGACTGCATTTTTCAACACTTTGAAAGTTGATTGAAAAATTTTAACTGTTTTCTAGTAATTGGGTAGCGCTGATTTCAAATCTGCTTTTAGATTTTTTAAAATCGAAAAATATAGAAAAAACACGATTTATTTCACTTATAAGGTAGTTTTATAATATATTTAAAAAAATACAAAAATGTACACATAGAAACTATTAGAAATAGTTATTTATTCTTTATGCTTTAAAAAAAAAAACGTTTTTGTTTTTGAGAAAAGCTTCGTTTGGTTGTTTTTCTGTCGTATTCAGCTAAAGGAAGATCTCTTCTCAATGTCCAACCGTAATCGGCCATCGTTTTTTTTGTCCCAGCGCCCTTAGTATCTTCTTTCCATCTCTTTAATATATATATATATAATCAGTCCCTCTTCTACTGTTAAGTGTAGAGGATATTCTTTCTCTTCAGGTTTTGCTGTATCAACTTTCTTTGATCTTCTTTCTCCAGTTCTTCCTGTCCTTCGCTAGAATCTCGGCCTGCTTCCACGATAATCCCTTACTCTTCAATACTCTTCCTATTTCATTATCCCAAGTCATCCGGGGTCTACCTCTTCTTCTCGTTCCTATTCTCTTGGCACCCCATACTCTTCTAACTTGTCTTCCTTCATCTAGTCGCTTTAAGTGACCCCACCATCGCATTTGCGAGTCCTCCACGTATTTCCTGGCACTTCCAATATTTAGCCACTCCCTTATGGTGTTATTTCTTATTTTGTCCATCACCGTCACATTCGCCACCCTTCTCAAGTATTTCATTTCCACTACTTGTATCTTCTTGTGAAGCTTTTCAGTCAGTACCCAAGACTCGCAGCCATGCAGCAGTGTTGGCAAGAAGATTTTCTTATAGACTGTCATCTTAGTGTTGTTGCTGATTTCCTTTTTGTTAATTAAGCCTCTCCTAATACAATGGAACAACTTTATTGTGCTGGTTATTCTGTGGTTTATTTCTTCCTCTTGTTTACCTGTACTGTCTATTACTGCTCCTAGATACTTAATATTCTCTACTTGCTCGACTGTATTCCTATTGATTTTTATCATTGCTTTTCTATCTTTATCATTTGATACCACTATGGTCTTTGTCTTACTGGTGTTTATTCTCATTCCTCTATCCTCAAGTTCTTTACTCCATAAATCTACATTGTATTGTAAATTTCTCTCCGTACTAGCAAAAGTTACAATGTCATCGGCAAATACACATTCGCTAATTTGGATATTATTCATTTTATAATAGCCTACGTTCATCTTCCTACTGGATCTGCTACAATTTTTAATAATTTGATCCATGAATATCAGGAAAAGTAGGGGACTGAGGACTCCTCCTTGCCTAACTCCTTGTGTTGTTCTGAATTTCTTTGTCTCAAGGTTGTTTGCCTTGACTATGTTTGTGGTATTCTTGTACAGCGATTTAATTGCTTCAATTAGTCCTACTTCTACACCATTACTTTCTAAAGCATTCCATATTTCCCCTCTCTTTACCTTATCAAAAGCTTTCTCTAGATCGATAAAACACATGTATATTTCTTTGTTGTAAGTTAAGAACTTTTCCAGTATATTTTTTATCGTGAAAATATGGTCTTGTGTGCTGTATCCAGGTCGAAATCCACTCTGTGCTCCATGTAATTTATTTTCTACTGCCCTTCTTAGCTTCGCTTCCAATACCATTTCGTACACTTTGCAAGCAGAACAGATCAGCGATATTCCACGATAATTAGAGCAGTTCTTTCGGTCTCCGTTTTTATAGATTGGAATAATCACTGAAGTTTTCCAGTCATTTGGGACTTGCTTTGCTTTCCATGCTTCGTCAATAATTTTGTGCAGTAATCTATATCCTTCAATACCCATGTACTTCAGTAGCTCTGATTTTAACTTGTCCACCCCTGGTGCTTTCCCATTCTTCAACTTTCGTACTGCATTCTCCACTTCTTCAAATTCTATCCCTGAGTTTTCTTCGAAGTTGATGTTAGTGTTACAGATTTCCATAACATTATCTTCTATTTCAGTACCTTCCAAGATATTCTGGAAGTATTCCTTCCATCTAGGCATTATTTCTTCAATTTCCGTAAGAATTCTTCCTCCCTTGTCTTTAATTTGCCTTCCTTTGATAGGTCGTTTTTTATTGTTCATATTTTTTAGCACGTTGTAAAATAATTTCTGATTACTTCTACTATCCTTCTCCATCTTAGTCCCAAACTCTTCCCATTCCTTAGCTTTTGCTATTTTAATTTCTTTTGTGACTATCCTTCTAACATCTTTGTACTTCCCGTAACTTTCCTCAGATTTATTTCGTAGGTATTCTTTCCATGCCTCTTTCTTTCTTTTAATTATATTTTTAATGTCTTGGCTCCACCAGCTCGTTCTTTTCTTGGATCCTCCGCTAATAGCGATGCCACATGATTCAGTACCGGCCTTATTTACGATTTTCTTAAATGTTTGCCATTTCTCCTCTAAAGTCATATATTGCAATTCTTCCTCTATACGTAGTACTTCCATTGTTATCAATTCAGCATATTTATCTCTTATCTCTTCAGTGTGCAGTCTATAAGCTTTGATAGTTTTTATTTCGGTCTTATTATTCTTTCTTGTTTTGGAATCATATTGTTTGTCATCGATTACTTTAAACGTTGCTGCCAGCAGAAAATGGTCTGTGGATAACTCAGCGCTTCTATAGACCCTTACGTCTCGGATAATGTTTCTGGTAGTTTTCTCAATGATAATGTAATCAATTATTGATTTTTCTTTTCTACTTGGTTCTTCTCTTGTATATTTATGCAGATCTTTATGCTGGAAGAAGGAGTTTAGTATGACTAAACCATTTTGTATACAGAAGTCTATTAATCTTTCCCCATTTCTGTTTAGAGTCTTCTCACCAAATCTTCCCATTACACTCTGTTTTAGTTTTGGGTCATTACCTATTCTGGCATTGAGATCTCCAGTGATTATTACAGGATCCCTAACTTCATCATATACTTCTTGTAAATCATTCCAAAATTTATCTTTCTCTGCCGCTGCATCTGATTCCCCAGGTCCATATACTATAATTATTTCCACATTTTCCCTAGTGTTAAGACATATTTTAATTTTCATTATTCTTTTACTAATAGCTTTCCAATCAACTAATTTATTCCTATAGTTTGGGCTTAGCACACAGCCTACACCAGCTTCGGCTCTTTTATCAATTTCCACTCCACTATATAAGATTTCGTGGTCTTCTATTATCATTTCACCAAAGCCTTTCTTTTTAGTCTCAGTGATAGCTAGTATTCCTAATTTGGCTTTTTTAAATTCTTTTATAAGCTCTATTTCCTTGCCATTTATACCCCTAACATTCCATGTCCCTATCTTTTCCCATTTGCATACTCCTGAGTCGTGCCGTATTTTCGTTTCCTGGACCTCATGTTTTGCGTCCGGGATTGTAATATGATCCCGGGCGACCTCTTTTAGTTTTTTGTAATAGCTATTTTATCGAGGGTCTTATCCCAGTAATGACATCTTCCATTGATGATTAATTTTTGGAACCCTACTCTCACCGTCTTTCCCGTTTCTCGTAGTTCTTTAGCTGCCCTTCTTAGTTCGTATTGAATTCTTCTCTCTTCTCTCGGCAAGTCATCCTCAATATATACATTGTTTCCTTTAAGTTGCTTTTTTGATTTCATTATTTTCTGTTTATCTTCGTTATTATTCAGTTTAACTAATATAATTTCCTTTTTCCCCTTTGTATCCAATCTTACGGCTTCCTTAATTTCGGTTTTTAGATTTAACTTCCTTTCGATCATAATTTTTACATCTTGGGTCACTGTAGTATCACTAGTTTCCAATCCCTTTATGATGATATTATTTTTCCTAACTGATTGTTCCTGATGAGACATTTTTCGTTGCACAAATTCATATCTTTCATCGTTCTTACGTTCTATTTCATCTATGCGCTTTTCTAGTTTACTCATTGATGTTCTTAATTCCTGGTTTTCATCTTTTAGTATTTTTATCAAGTTGAATAATTCGTTAATTTGTTTTTGTCCCTCTTTTATATCTTTCATATCTTCCCTAAGATTTCCCATCATCTTTAAGAATACGTCGTATTTATCTGTTTTCTCCATTTCACTTAAATATTTGTACTTCTAACTTAAGCCTGACCTGTTTGTTTTGTACTTTTCTAGGCACCGTAGTAGACCGACAACCGCGCAAAAAGCGTAACCCCAGTCGACCCGTCGAAAGTCTCGCCTTTATCAGTGTATCGGTTTATCTTACAATATCTATTTTTCTCTTAAATCGACAGATGTTCTTACCTTGTTTTTGCCTATACACCCACTGTTACACTTGTATTTATAATATATAATACTGCTAGAATTATCTTACTCGTAATTTCCCAGTTAATATGAGTTTAATTACGGAGCAGAAACTCATGTGTGCTGTCTATGTACTAGCCAGAGCCGGACCATCTCTTTAATATCCTGGTGAAATCTTTCTCCTTGCTCTTCACTCACGTCCCCAAGATTTTCTGGGAAATAGTCCAAATGTGAATGTAAAAAGTCAATTTTTATGCTCAAGAATCCTGAATTTTTCCAGCATATTTTCAACGATCTCAACATAGTTTGTGTCTTTATAATTCCCTAGAAATTTATATACAACTTCGATAAAAGCATGCCATGCATGTTTTTCCTTATATTCCATTACATTTTCAAATTCTTGATCTTTCATCAAGCTCCTAATCTGCGGGTCTACGAAGATTCCCTCCTTTAATTTTGCCTCTGACAGAGTCGGAAATGTTTTACACAAATATTTAAAACAATTTCCTTCTTTGTTTAATACCTTAACAAATTGTTTCATAAGTCCAAGTGTTATGTGAAGTGGTGGAAGTAACGCTTTTTGAGGGTCAATAAGACTTACGTGAAATACATTTTTGGTTCCAGGTGTTACAGTCACTCTTTGTGACCAGTATCTTTTATCCAATGCTGTTCTCGATTTCTGCTATCCCACTCGCACAGGAAACATGGAAATTTAGTATATCCAGACTCCACACACTTTCCAGTTGTGGTTTTCATATTGTATTCTCAAAAGTAATTCCTGTAAATTTTCATAGTTTTCCTTTAATTGAACCGAATGGCCGATCGGAACAGAAGCAAAAACATTGCCATTATGTAGAAGAACAGCTTTAAGGCTCCTTTTTGAGGAGTCGATGAAAAGTCTCCAGTGTGTACTCAGGAGATCCGAGGAAAGTAACTAGATCAGCAATTGCTTGGCAGTACACGAGTGGTTCGTTTTGTGCAAAATATTTTACAAATTCAGCCTCACGATTTCTATACCAAGAGAAGGTAGTTTCTGGGGCAAGCAAATTATTTTGTTTTAACCTAGACCCCAGTACTTCAGAAAGATCTTTTGAAAGTCCCAAATCTCTTACTAAATCATTTAGTTCGGCTGGTGAAAATAGCTGAGGTTGGTTTTGACCTGAGGTTGATGGTTCATAATCACAATCCATCTGTACTGAGCCGGAAGTTGAAGAGCTTTCAGTATCTTCTTCTAGTACTTTGGGGGGTATAGGTATCGGTACATCATTACTGTGGGGAACTGGTCTGATAGCTGATTTAAGATTGCTTGGGTACAAAATATGTTTCAAAGTTTTTCTATTATGCCTCTTAATATCACAAAGATAGAAGTAGCAATCGTCATGCTGAATTTGCGGTTCTCTCCAAACCATCGGTATTCCAAAAGGAAGGATTTGTCTATTTCCTTTGGTCCAATGTCATAAATCTCCTTCATATACCTTGCAAACAACGTGCGGTGCCCAAACTTTACCTTGATCTCCTAATTTGATTTTGAAATAAGCATAATATGCAGTTTTCACAAATTCACCAATTCGTCTCTTAAACTTTTTCAAGACGAAATATCCACAAATATAACAAAAATCGTCTGGTTTGTTTTTGCAACACCGGCTAGACATATTTTTAAGCAATGTTTATTTATCAAATACCACGCACAACACTAAATACAAATAAATTTTACTTATTTACTGATCAACACTGAGCTATAATGAAGTAAATGACATTCAAATATACATTTTGTTTGGAGTGATAAATTTAAAACCCTTCTTCGCAGTATCTACTAATAAAGTGAAAGCATTATAAATAGGATAAGTTATGAATTTTATTAGACTTGTCCGAATGTACTGACGACTCAACGAAAATAACTGCATGTTTTTGCTTGAGATAATGCCAAAATGATAGAAGTAAAGTAAGATATCCATAGCACCTGAATTAGGTCAAAAATTGTCTCCTATCTTTGAAATATTGATGTTTGAAAAAACGTGTTCGAACCTGCTCCATCTTACTCTAATAGTAAATGTTTATAGGGAATTACAATTTTAGCACTTGCTTGGATCCAGACAGATCTCCGCCATGCGTCGCCACTAGGCTAATTCTCGACGCTGATGATTAACACCGCCATGAAAGGGCTCTCAATAATACGACATAAGATGAAGACCAGAAAGTAATCCTTGTGGCCAAAACGGAAGCCACGAAGTAACGATTGTATATAGCCTTAGTGAAAAGGAAGACCTTTGCTATTACTAGAATCGTTGCTTTAATTATATGACGGTGTTACTGACGTAAAAGGATCGTCACACACCATTTTATCCGATTGTGTTGTGCATGTGAAGAATATTGCGAACAATTTTATCTTTGAACACTAAAGACTTCAACCCGAGACTTTAACGGGTCGATGGCCGAGTCGTTAGGCGGCTGACTATTGTTGTGAGAGAACGATATTTTCAATTCTCTGGAGGGACGGTAACATTTTTTCAGAGAGTTTAATCCCGGATCGACTTGCCATTCGCTGTTGAAGCAAAGTGATTAACAGCGCGGCATCATAAAAAGGCGAACTGTCACAAAGCCATTTTATCACCGCAAGAGTTGCAGTGATACAGACAAGTAAACACTTCAAGTCACTGCAACTAAGCACCCACCACACATTAAAAAAAAAAAAAAAAAACCCACTAAACATCAAAAACTTTTAACTAAAAACCGACGCGTTTTGACAGCAAACCTCTCATTAAAGTTGAAGTGTTTAGTGTTCTACTTCTGCATCAAGAGATCCAGTGAAGAACTTGTTGAGGATTTCCATTCGTCATATCGCTTAATTGCAATTATAATAGCTCCTAATTCTGCTGATAAAGATGTCGAAAACCTTCGGAAACAATGGGATTTTTCCTATAGATTAGATTAAATCCTACATTACAAGATGCAATTCGAAATTAAATCGTTCATCTAAATAACAACGTTAGTGAAAATATGAACGATTTCTTAAACTGTAGTTTTTGTTATAATAGATAACTGCTTGTTTTATTATGGTGTGAGACATTTCATAGCATCATGATGAGTAATTTTTTTTTAAATGTGTGGTGGCTGCTTAGTTGCAGTGACTCCGTAAGCTGTATTACTTGTCTGGCTATCACTGCAACTCTTGCGGTGTAGTTTGGTGTGTGTTAGTTGTGTTCAAATGGCTTTGTGACAGCATCATATCGCCTTTTATAATGCAGCGCTGTTAATCACTTTGCTCCCAACAGCTAATGGCAAGTCGATCCGGGATTAAACTCTCTGAAAAAATGTCACCGTCCCTCCAGAGAACTGAACCCCGGCACCTATCGTCCTCTCACGACGATAGTCAGCAGCCTAACCACTGCGGCCATCGACCTGTTAGCTGTCAAATACAATTGTCATCCTCGATATGACAGCATACGTAATTACGTCACTGCATATCCCACGAAACTATTCATGAAATTGCAACTTTATAACAAAAATCAAGAATACCAACTCAATCAATATTTTTGACAATAAATAGCGGTGTAATAGCGTCTTTTTAAAATTACTCGAGTAAAGCTTAGTTTTAAACAGCATAGGTATATTTTTTAGTAATATTTACTGGGTGGATTTCAGTGAAAAATCACTTTAAAAGTTTTAACCGCAAGTCTCTACGACGAATAGTTTCAGAGATACAGCACTTTGCATTCTTATCTGGCCACCCTATACAAAGATTAAGTAATATTTTAAATCGCCATGGGGGCTACACAAAATATTGAAACAGTGACGTAAAAATTTTGAACGTATCATGATTGATTTAGAGGTAGACTTGTTTTAAAAATGTTTGCAAATATTTTCGGGAAAATCAAAAGTGCCGAATGCTGCTCAGAGTTAATTTTTTGCAGTAGTAATATTTTGAAGATTTCCTTCCTACTAGTTTAGGAAAGATGAGCGATGAATAGGGGGAAAGATTCCATCGAAATATTGCGGAAATAGGGTAGGTGAATACCCATCACGATGCGTGATTATTGCTGGTTTCTCTTTAGAGAAAGTAACAGCCAAGATGAAAGGAAGAAATAACACTATTTAAGCGAAACTTTGATGTGTCAGCAATTCTCCTTTGCGTACAGTTAAGTAAATTTATGAAAATCTACTACCGTGGGCGCCAACGACTGCAATCAGTCTCTTCGAAGTGGGAATTTAACGATTTTTTTAATAAAATAATCATAAACATAACAATAGGATATTAAAAAAAAAAGAACAACACAGTAATTTAGTATTGATAATCCTTCATAATGAAAACTCTATTATATAGCTAGCATGCAACAACATACACACACACACACATATGTACACCAGATATACACGAGATTCCCAGCTCTAAACAGAAACTTTACAACGCGCAACATTCTAACCGAACTTGTGCCGAAACTGCGATGCTATTGGACTTGGATTTGTTAGAGCGCTATCGGACCCAAAACTGAAGCGCTGCGGTCTCAGTCGCCTATGAAACGCTCCGCTATCACATTGCAGTGACTCCGTGTAGTGCTGCTGTGGTGATGTGATAAGCCCGGAGAGGGCCGGTTAGTTAACAATTAAAAATTTTGCGACGATTATCGTTTCAATAAATGAACACGATATAGAGTGGTTCCGTTTCGGTTCGCGTGGAAAAACTTGTGTGCGTGTGGAAGAATCCGTGAAAAGTTTTCGAACGGGATTTTCCCCCCTTTATCCCGAAGAATTTTTTTTTTTGGTTTTCTTTAGTATGATGATAATGAAGTGTTATGAAAATGATGTGATTTAAACGTAGAAGATTTTTTGGATGATGATCGGAGCAGATTTTCGGTATGTTCTTGGTTTATTTTTGGAAAAAAGAAATGTTATTTTGGACAGATTATTGAGAATGGGTTTTCTTTTCTGGCAAGCTTCGCCGAAACTAATTAAGCGTATTTTTTGCGAGTAATAATTTTTCTTTTTTCGGAGACAACTTTATTTATTTATCGTAAGACAAATTTGTTTGTCATGTAGATGATTGACAGCTTAGTATATAAGCACCTTAATTTAAGGAACGTAAACATGATTAACTGGTCTTTCATTTCATAAAATAATATTTTGAAACTATTTAAATTTAATTTAAATAAATTATTAAAATTAAATTAATTTTTTTGACAGCTGTTGTAGTTGCAAAAAAACCTGCAAAAAATTTATTTCTTGACCAACACAACAACACAAAAAAACTTGGATAAAAACTTGGCTAACTAATAAGCTCATTGTTTTAACCATTGCTCTCCAATTTTTCTTTATCTTTCATGAATTGCTTTGGTTTAATTCATCAGATGATAAAGTCTTCTTAACAAACTGGCACTTCTTCACTAAATGTCTCTAGTTTGCTCGATTTTCATCTGGGGACAACACCAGGAAGTGTGTAGGTTACCGCTCTTTTTGCTTACACTGAGCAACGACAAACATTACTTCTCTTGTTAACGTTTATCTCTTCTGGTAGGTACATTGTTTTCTTTTGTTATCACTTTATTAGACTTAATTTTTCCATCTGCCGTTACCAATGACTTCCAGACAAAATGTTCCTTATTACGGTCTACAAAACACATATAAATTATGTTTTCGGCAAATCGTTAGGAAATTTTGGCATTCCAGATAAAATTTTTTAAAGAAAAAGTCAACATTTTTTATTCATTTCGTTTCTCCAAGGAAATTATATTTCGTTACAGTTGTTTGTGTTCTTCATAAATGATTGAAAACACGTTTTTTATAAGGAATTAATTTATATTTCGAAAACCTCAATGCATTGCAGAATACATTTTGAAATTATTCTGTTATGAAACATACTTCCGATAAACATTCAAGAATGTACATCTGATTAACTACAAATAATCTTGGTTTGTTGGTCTTCGAATCAGGTATGCTAATTAAAAGCTTAGATTTAAGGTCTTCTACATCGTGTAGAGCAGGGATTCCCAACCCTTATTGCACCGAGCCTCCTCGTACCAAAAATAATATTTTCATACCCCCATTAAGTTTCAACAAAAATAAGAAACGCACATTTTTTTTATCAACTAAATTATTTATTTGAATTTCAAATAGGTACAATACAGATACAATGTATTTATTTATTAAGGATCTTTAACAGAAGAGTACACATAAGAATCATTAATTACTTTCACATTTACATTTCTTTTAATTATAAAAAACCTACCATCACCTGCTCGAATAGATTTTTTTCTATTATTATTATCTTCTATTTATTTAAATTATATTTTTATAATTAGATGGTATTATCTAATTATTTATTTGTACTTTGAAAGTTGTTAAATATTTAACAATAATAAATAAAAACTTTTAAAGTACTAATGAGATACTTGAGCTTGCATGCTCTGTACCAGTTGGTCGATTCTGGCTTCAGTCTTTGCTAGAGCTATTTTGGGCGATTTCCCTGTTTAATTTTAATTATTATTATTAAAACTAGAGCTGAAAAACCTGTCTCGCATAAATATGTGGACGAAAATGGAATAAGTATTTTCAAAGCAAGAGAAGCAACTTTCGCATTAACGAGGAATCATTTGATCCAAAATTTCTCTAATGTCAAGAGATGAAAGTCATCTTTCATGGTCAGGTCAGCCTTCATTTCTAGAAATTCTTCCTGAATTTTTCCAGGTAATTGTGAGACATCGACAACAAATGGGTTTCTGGTCATGTGCCATATTGATGATTCGGAATTAACATCTCGATAGTATCGGTGAAATTCGTTTTCCAACGCTTGTAAATGAGTTTCTATTTCAGATTCCAAATCTTTATCCAGTTTTTGATGATTAATTGCTTCGGATAGCCGTGAAAAGAAAAATACATTTTCAGCAGATACCTTATTTATCCAAAGTAATCAAAACTAAATCAAACTGCCATTTCTGCCCTGAAGTTTCAAGTTTAGCTGATTCAGGGCCTCAAATATATCAGCGAAATAGGCCAGCTTCCACTGAAATGTTTCATCTTTGAATAGTTGCATAAAATTTCTTTGAATTCAAGAAAGAGAGAATTCATAAAGACAAGCTAACATGTTGCCATTTGATTCTCGCAAAGTAAAGTAAATAACTGACTGTTCAATGCATTACTTTTGATGTTGTTTATGATCTTTGTAGTCGAGATCAAAATCTGGCACAAATTCTGTGGCAAAGTTTTTGAGGACAAAGGCCAGGCAGGGCCACCGTCAGTGCAGAGTCCAATGAGTTTATTCCAATCCAAGTCATTGCTTTCGATGAAGTCCGATATTGAATTGAATATATTTTCAGATTTTGTGCCTGCTGATAATAATTTTGAGTGGAAAATCTCTTCATCAATATGATCTCCGCTGACATATCTAACGTAAATGATTAGTTGTTCACAATTAGCGATGTCTGTGGACTCATTACAACTAATGGCAAAAAATGGTGATAGTTTGTATCACCAAACAATGATGTCTCCGAAGTCTATTTTTGTTGAACGTTTGCTGAAGATTTGATGTGCTTTTGTCAGCAACACATTTACACAAAATGTGTTCTGCCGTCTCCAGATCTTCTTAACATAGCCGGCAGATTTTATCTTCAGCTTCTCCCAGTTTACATAGGTGGGGCCACATGGCCTGCAGAAACCCTGCCAGCAGTCCAAGGTCCCCTTTGCTGAAAGATAGCAACGACTGTGCTGTCTTAGGCGATCTTGATAACAGTCTCTTCTGCCTTCTGTGGGAGGCCTTTCTGTTGACCTCCCATTTGTTAATTGCTTGTTTTAGGTGGCTCTTTTGCAGCTAGTGCTTCTAGTGACTAAAGATGGAATATTGGTCAAGTCTTGAATGCTTTCAGTATTTGTGTCCTTAAGCAATAAAACAGCCACACTCAACTTTATAATGGTTTTGTTGCTATCTAGAAGTTGTTGACCATCATCCCTGTAAAGTATATAAGAGTTGCAGAAAACTTTAACGTGTTTAGATTCCTTTTTTGACTGCATTTGTCTTCAGGCTTTATTTTCAAAGAGGTTGATGCTAAAAGATTGAACAATTGTAGATTTTCTATCAAATCTGATATCTTGCTCCGAGGAACCCCTTCCAAGGCGCTCCATTATTTTACCTGAAGTTAAATGAACTGACAGTTCAAAGTCTAAAATTAATCCCATGAACAAATTAATTCATGTGACACATCCCACTAAATGAAATCATTTATTTATCCACAGGAACCTCACTGCAACTGGACAGTGATAAGCTGATTCTTTCAATTAAAAGGCGTATTTTAAGAAACCTATCAGTCTTTCTGTCATTTTCAGCTACATCATCATCACTAACAACTTTTAAATTGCTCATCAATTGCTCGTTTTGACCTAAAACATCTTAATTTGGGAATATTTCAGGCAAGGCATCAAAATCGTTACCTATTCCAAAGAATTTCCTTCCTTCTGCGATCGTTAAGTTTTTCTTTTTCTGCCAAATACCCGACGTTGGTACAGTTGTACATGTCTTGAAAGTCCGAATCGTTAAAATACAGATCATGATGTAATCCTCAATTTTCCAATCGCTTCTTTCATGAAACGTTTGTCCTCATGTTTTTCCATGTCTTGCGTTTATCATTGTGTGGGTAGACTTCTGTGCTTCTAGTCTATCTTTGATTACGCTGAGTAGTTCGCTGTCTGAGTTGTCAACTCCGACTTATCGGACGAGGAAATCTCCGAAAACTTCCTGACAATTTTTAGTCTAATTTAGATTCTCTCTTCCAACAAATTTATCATAGTCGTTGTCTGGTAAACTTTCACAATCAAACAAATCCAAATCTGAGTTCTCTAAACACTGTAATAACTTGTTGTCGTCATCCCCAGGTCATCTAGTACGAGTCCAATATCTTTGTTGATAAGAGAGATAATTGAAACTATTTTTATTTCACGTGTCTAGTTTTCTCAAGATAATAACTACCTGAATGGACTACAAAAAAATTCGCGTTCAATATGATTTCACAACAAATAGTAATGCAAAGATGTTTTAGTTTCTGTAGTAACAAGCCCACATCAATAAAAGAACTAAGTACTGCAAAATTGATAAAGATATTATCCTAGAACCTAATGATAATAAAACTTATTATAAACTTGTTCGATTATTTTTTGCACAGTGAACACTTTGAACAATTTTTTTAATTGCATTTTTAATTTTTTTTTGATAGAGTACATTTTAAAAATAATATACAGGGTGTTTTATTTGAATTAACGAAGATTTTGGATATTTTACTTCGTCAAATTTGACAACATTTTCTGGACACCCCTTATACTGTGGGTCAGTTTCTGACATGGTGTTTTAAAGAACCATTATTTCCTAAGATTTGGTCTAAAATTAGCTTTTCTGTTAATTGGCGTAACCATAAAATTTGCGATCTTGTAATTGACGAAAATTTACTAGAAAAACATAGTAAGCCAAAATATCTCAAAGACTGTCTGTTTTTTTATAGGAATACTATAAATATGAAAAATGACAAAATAAAAAATAAAACGTAGATGTCCATTGAAATGAACGACAGGACTCAGAAGGTTTTAATGGAACTCTAACTTTTAGAAGCGTTCAGTTCTTTAGTCTTGCTTCAGAAATAATCGATTTTTTTCTAAAGTCATCGTACATTTATTTGATAGAAACGTCACTTGGTAAGTAGCGTCTCTTTCTCTTAGCTTCAAATTCTTTGGGAATCTCTTCTCTTCTAATCTAATAGATGTGAATTTAGATGATCTTGATGAGAAGAAACAGATAACCATGAACCTTCTTCATTTATTCAATTTCGCAAAAAATTTTAGATACAAACTTTATGGTTAGCACAGTAGTATATTGGAACAACCAATTAAAAAACTAATAGCTTCCTGTAACTGTAAGAATTTTGATTGAATAGAAGTTTCGTTTATGCTTCCTTGGCATGGCCTGCGCAGGAAAAATATGAAATTATATTTTTCATTAAGGAATGATTTATATCCAGAACAAATCTAAATTCAACGGTAATAATAATTTCTATGTAGGATTCCTTGAAATTATTCCTTTGTAAGAGAAATTGAAATTCTACAATTTATGATTTAATTAATTAATATAGCTCGTGCTTTATTTATTAATGCTAAAGTTCAGAAGAGCGAAAATATTCGAAACGATTCAATTTATGTCTCCGCTGAAGTGATTATTAAAAAATGTACATATATATATTTATATTTATATAAATCATACTGTATATAACAAAAAAAGGTAATATCCTCTAAAAGTGACATACCACAGCCTTCCTATCGGCTGTGAAGCTGTAATATGTCAAGCTCTTTTAGTTTTAACGATAACCCCAAACACAGGCGTTCTTCGTACAGCCGGGAATGTTTCAGAAATGCGAAATATTTAATCGAAATAGTCGGAATTATTCAAGTTATTGTTGTAGAGTTCCCATCTCTCCTTTTCTCGAGTTAGACTTATTTTATTCCAGGCCGAGGAAAAGGAGAAAGTGAGATAGAGATAAAAAA
This sequence comes from Holotrichia oblita, assembly GCA_023690525.1. NCBI lineage: Eukaryota > Metazoa > Arthropoda > Insecta > Coleoptera > Scarabaeidae > Holotrichia > Holotrichia oblita. The sequence continues at coordinate 136,166,768 of CM043019.1, read as the reverse complement.
ATAAAATAAATAAAGGGAAACCTCCGACGTTTTCGGACACCGAAGATATAGGCGTTTATTCACTCCGGAGGATGTGTTCGGAGCGTTTCCTGCTTTAAATCGCGATGAAAAAAGGTCTTTGGGTGCGTCGTTTTTTTTTTTTAAATCCACTTTATTTATCGCGTTTGTCCAGGAAACGAGGTTGTGTCTGAGGGGGATTGCTAATCTAGGATCGTTTGATTATCCTAGTTTGTTTATAAATATATTCGATACACAACATTCTTGTTATATAGTAACTGAATTTTTACTTTTGAGGAGTGTAAAAAAACGTAATGAGAGAGTACCAGATGAGTTTATGAATTAGAAGGAAACTATAATCATTTAGTAAAGATGGTGGCTATGCCATCTACATATTGGTAGAGATAAATGGAGTAGCCTTCACGATAAAGAAGGAAACTCAGTCTCAAAACCATCAAGTTTACCATTGAATGTACACAGCAATAGTGAGACCATTCATAACTTATTAGCTTACAGTTGCTTTACTGGTGCAATGAAAATCTCAATCTAAATCTCACTATCAACTCTTGCCATATGCCAATGCCATATTATGGTATACAGATGGCTCCAGAACAATCGGAAGAGCTGGAATCGGAATATATGGGCCAAGAATCAAAATCCTGAAAGAATCTACCGGAAATGGGAGATTATCATCACATTCGCGGGAAGTGGGGTAAATTTTAGGGGTCTCTGGGGGTCAGTAAAAATAAATTTTGCAATATGCCAAGGAAGATGTTCGATGTATCATACAGAATTTAATTTTGAAAAAAAAGAAACATCCGCAAGGTCAAAACTACCTCGACTGCTATTGCAGATTGATTCAGAATTTTTAGAACCGACAGGATGTGCCTGCAGGTGTAGACTATTATTATTATGTATCATCTAATTTGATTATCATGTAATAGGCATCAATTTTCTACCATCAGCCAAATCGCGAGGTATTTCGAGTAGCTGTGCAAGAAATGCTGATCCTTCTTTAATTTGGCTGTCGTGACTTCTTTTGGGTTTTCTTTTCGGTTACGACGGAAGGTGCTAGTAGTGTGTATCTTACGCTGAAGAAGCGCTTTTGACAAAGGAACGCTATGATAATAATTATCAATTACAAGGTGGTGACCCTTATCGAGGAACGGTTCCATAAGTCAGAGAACAAGAGACTATAGCTTCGTTGTGATTTGGTCAGTTAGTTCTTGTTTTCCTTTGTATATTTCAATGTTCAAAACGTACTTTGTTTTATTTCCTTTTATATATTGCCTAAAACTGAGTCTACCTCGATGTAACAGCAAGAACTCTGCTGGAGAATAGGTATTTTGATGGTTCCTGATAAGTTCTCTCAAAAGATCACTAATCTTGTTTAGGTAATCTGTACTTTGGATTCTAGTGTGATAGTTGAAGCTACGTACCAGTAGTTCGAATCTGCGACCACACATAAAGGGTCATAAGAAAAAAGTCGTCTCAAAATAGGAAATCGTATTTGACCTTGCAAAAGACATAATCCCATAAATTTCTTTATTTGTGCAGCATCCATAGGTTTGAAAGAGGATGATCTTGAGTTCTTGGATTTCATAATCAGGAACATTGGCCGTAATATCTGTCCATTCCTCCTCGTCACCATTAGTCTCGTTGTCAGAAATGCACACATTGTTGGCTGTCACTGTGTGTGATTCACTTTCGACAATACCTTGATTAGACAGGTTTTCGCATTCATTATCAGAGCCCAAATTAGATACCGGACGACCGGATTTATTTGAAGACTCACTGTCCCGATTGTCCTAACCATCACCGGATTCGTTTGATGTATCACTTTCACCCGAACTTCTTCGAAGAAACGTACCACGTCCTATAAGGTGGGCCTTCTGAGTTCCTACACAATCAGCTCAAAAATGCTAGGCAAGAAAAACAAAATCATCCTCATGTGGGCGGTGGGATACACAGGAATAGATGGAAATGAGAGAGCGGACAAACTCCCAAAAAAAAAACACCTCTTTTGAGGCTTGAACCTTTTTGCCAACACACCTAGTATTGTGTTGGCGAAATTAAAAAAAGAAGGTGATCAAAAGAAAATCAAGCACTGGTTTGATCAACATGGAATGAGACAGGAATCCTATCAGGTTACTATCGGCTCCAAAGGCATACGAGAGCAATTGGGAGAGACAGCAGGATGTCATTTCTGCGAGGAAGAGGTGGAGGATTCAAGGGCTATGCATCTAGGATCTTCCGAAATAGAATAAGAGGGAGACTTACCTAACCTACCCCCTCCATGGATATTATGTTTTGACAAATTATATCATCAATATTTATTAATTTTTCGATTATACAGGGTGTCCCAGCTGACGCGGTTTCTTTGAGAATTTGTTTATTTTACAGTATAGAGAAAAAAGTTTCAAATGAAAGTTGTCCCTGTTTATACAATGCATAGCTAGAAAATATTTTCAAATATACAGGGTGTCCCAATTATAGAGAAAACGTATGTAACTTTATTATTTTAAATGGATCACCCTATATATTATATATTTTTTGGATTCTACATGATATTTTAAGTAACTTTTATTAAGACCTTCCTAGAACTAAGTGCTTTTGTTTTCGAGAAAATAAGTATTTTATCAAAAATTTTGCAATTGCAGCGCTCTCGTTAATGAGCTGTAGGATTAAAACTAAAAAAGGTAGAAAATTTTGGTTTGCGCAAATTGATACGTCTTGAATTGCTTTACTATTTCCTATATTAACATGTACGGATACTTTTGTTGGCATAGAGTTACTGGCGTCAACATTTGGAAACATTTAAATGCCAATAACTCTGTTTTTTTTAATGGGACACTCTATATCTGTTTAGAGGGTTGGATGTAAAATTAAATTCTCTTTCTTGTGATATCAGAACGTACCCATTTATCTTCAACCGTTTTAGAGAAAAATGTATATTTCTTCTGCTACTGTCGAAACAGACCACTTTAATTTGCACAAAGTAGGCTACGTAACAATAATATTATGACAGATATATTTAATAATCATTTGTACCATTTACCAGTACTTCATGTTTATTAAACAACAATTTCTTACATTTGGCAATGATATTACTGGAATTAATTTGTTTACAATTTTATTTTGAAAAATGAATATTTATTGATATGTAATGTGAGTCTGCAGGGAATCTTTAATAAATATTATTTTATTGTTTTATAATGTCATAGATTTCTCCCGATATAACCGGATGCAAAAAGGACGTTTATCACTGGTGGCAATGATTTATAAATTGCTTCGTCGTTTTCAGCAATGCGCTGCACCTCTGGAAGTTTTCTAAAACTCCCAAGTTATTTTCCTCAAACATGTGGAGCAATTATAATTTTTATAGTTTTATATGAGAAATTCCGAAACGAACTTCCATCGAAAGTAACAGTGTATTGTGTATAATACCGCACACAAACACGCGGTAATTTTATCGCTATATCCTTGGCTAGTTATCGTAAATTTCGGCCTGTTCCAAGCAATATAATACCAGCGTTGATTACATTAACATTAATTCGATTTGAGAATTTATTATTTTTATAGGAATGCTAAAGTTCAGTTAGAAATTTCATTCTTATTATGTATAGTAAAAAAAAAAAAACTCGACAAACAAGTTGAACTAAATTCTCCAATTTAATTAAGTCATTATATCAACATTATACTAATTTTATTTATGTAAATAATGGAATATTTTCCGGTTTTAATGCTACCTACACATAACTTCTAGGTGGTCCTCAAAAGTTGTTATGTAAATAAACTAACTTTCCATTCTAACCAATCGAAATGTGCAGCGAATCTCCAAAATATACTTCGACAACTCGATTTCCGAGAGTAAAGTTTGTAGGTTGAAGCTTCGAAACAATCTCGACATTCGAATTCGTTTCCATGCTGTCCTCCCACGTTTGCATCTATCAGTCAAGTTCTCGTAGGGTGGTACTTGAGAGAACTTTACGTAAACTTTACGTGGTCGTAGTTTACTGGAGATGTGGAGTAGCCAACCTTTGCCGTTACATTTCCCCAATCGATCGTTTCTAGTTGAGATATTGAATTTTGTAAAGCTCACACAGAAGTGGATACATACCTACCACTCAAGACAAATCTGTTGAAGTTTGTGTTGAAATGATTTTAAAAGTCGTCCATTGTTGACCTCATTTGTTGGTTTGAACGCATTGCAAAATTGTCTAACTTTTGCGCTAAATAAATAAGATTTTTCTGATGTGTCATGTTTTTCTGATCATGTCTTGTGCTTGCCTCAATTAACGTGTACAAAAGCAAGACATAACCTGGTCACTCTGCCAAAATGCGCACCAAAATCAATCTGTGTCAATCTCGGCTTCGTTTGAATTAATACTCCCTTTTTACTGAAATCTAATGATTCTTACAGTTAGAAAGACTTGCTGCAAACCTACTGAAGATCGACACGCAATCTTCTTCGTTTCAATGTTTGTCTTGATCTATCCCTAGTTTTTATTCTCGTTTCTATCAAATTTCTGAATTCTACAGTTTCATCTTTCAACACTCCTGACTCAACCTCCATAGAATCATAAATCAGAATAAATAATCGAGTCGCACATGTACTGACATTTCTAAAAGATAGCTTGGCACTGCTTTCCTTTTGTCCTAATTAGGATTTGTATCCGCCGGTTGCACCTTTCTTCTCAGTGTTTTGGGCATTGATCTACCCACATCCATTTGTAGACCTTTTTTTGCCGCTTCTGGTAGTATTTCCTGGTTGAGTCTCAACTAGCTGTTCCATAAGTATTTCCTCGATTTTGGTACTGATTTCAAGTTCAGTTTAGTTCGTCTGGTTTTCGATTTTAACATAAGACTTTTCTTCTTCAACACGGGTAATAGGATATGGATAGTTTAAGGAATATTGTGGTAGGTTAGTGTTCTAATCGTATTATTCGATTATTCCTTCTTTCTATTTATCTGTAAGATGTTACAATAAATATGACTGAGATGGTTGATGAACAAAGCGAAGTAATTATAAGAAGGAGGTTTGATTTAAAGTAGTGTGGTCACAGATAGTGTCCCATTTATGTTTAACTATCTCAACAACCAAACTCGAAGGGATATTAGCGAATAACGACACAACATCTAGTGAAGCTAAGATGTAGTGTTTCGGTAGTTTTAGTGAGATTGACAAATGAAAAGGTATCTTTTATATTGCAATCAGTTTCTTGCCATAGAGCTTTTGTAAGGATGTGAGAGAGGAAGGCTGCTTCTTCGGAGAGAATTCGCCTAAAAGTTACTCATCAAGATTCATGGCGATTGTGTGGCCACCTTTGTCGGCTTGTACTATTATGACGAAAGGGTGGTTTTTTAGAAAGGTTTGGGTTTGTTTAAACAGGTAAAAAAATTCTGATGGTGGCTCTATTTTCGAGTGGTTTATGAAGTTAATTATGCAGTTCGTGATTCTAGCCCTCATAATGTTCTTGGATTCATCAGGGATGAAGAGGGAAGATTCTCTACGTCCGCTAAAAAATGGCCAATTTTAAAGTTTTTTTTTTCGTAACAGCAACCCCAAATTTAGGGCCTATTGATAAAAAATCTTTAATATTATTGGGAAACTCAACTGTTTCTGAACCATTTCTCATTGTTTTGAAAACGCTTATTGTTTGGAAAAAGAGCGATAAGTGCATTGAATTTATGAACGTTGTGTTGTCTAATGAACCGAAATTTCTTTTGAAAAGTAATCATTGATAACATTTATTGAAATTAATTCCAAAAAAATTGATTTTAATTTTTTGATATTGTCTTTGATCTTGGAAATATTGTTAGATGTGATTTTGATGTCTAAATTTTTCTCTCCAATCTCTGTGTAAGAATTTCTGGACTTACGAGGGAGCGTTTTTATATTCGCGGAATGAGCGGGTTGTAGGGGGGTGATTAGGCGCATTGGGGGCGTGGCCTGAGCATTGAGGTGACCACGCCAGCACTTATCCAAAAACGTTGAAAAATTGTTATTAGACAGATGTCTCGACTAAAGAAGAAACAACTCAGCAGAAATGGTTGGAATATCCGAAAAAACAATTTTTATAAATTTCTTACCAGGCAAGAAAATCTCGCGACCATAATGAATGAGATGTCAAGATGGTTTACGAGACTCTTGCCGCCGGAAAAACAACAAGCGGCATAGAATTTAAACAAGGCAAGTGCATTTTTCGACCTCTGTAATGAAGACAAGGATGGTGTATTGAGTCGAATTGTTACTGGAGACGAAACATGGGTTCATCATTATGAACCTGAGTCCAAACAAGACTCCATGCAGTGGCATAAAAAGGGCACAGCACCTCCCAAGAAATTTGAAGTGTCACAATCAGCTGGGAAACTCATGGCAACGGTATTTTGGGACTCGGAAGGAATATTGTTGATTGATTATAAAGATAAAGGTGTTTCTATAACCGGAGAATATTACGCTTCAATATTAGAGCGACTAAAAGAAGCCATTAAAGAGAAAAGACGGGGAAAATTGATTGAAAGGTGTGCTGCGAACAACGGTGTCCACAAGAGCTTGCTTTTGCCCGACAATGGGCTTCGAAAAATGAATCATCCGTCTTGCAGGTGATTATTATTTTCCGAAAATGAAAAAAGAATTTAGTTTTTTTATTTCCACCGCATATCCCCCATTTTGAGATATAAAAATCATTTTTTTAACGCTCCCTCGTAGTGTAGAGTTTGTCCATTATCGGTGGCTAGAAGGTTAGAGATGTTAATCTCTCCATCCCTGATGTGTGCTGGTAAAATATTATTTCTTCTACAGCGTAGAAAAAAAATTCTCCTATTAAACAGGCTTGCCAATCTGATGTTGTCGTTGGCTCATGATTTCAAGTACCTTCTTGCGGCAGCTCCAATCATGTATTGGGACATTTATTATTTGATTTAGTTTTTGACAGCAACGGCCATAATTTCTTACTAAATTCTCGATATCGGAATCGATGCCTGACCAATATATGTACCATCTTTGGCAAATTAAATGCGAATTTTTCAGCGAGGAATTTCCATTTACTAAATAAAGGCTATTTTTGAAACAAATTTAATTTCTCTAAAAAAAATCGCATTTAAATTGCCAAAGATGGTACATAACATCGTGCCAATCCCATCGTGCCCTTAACAACTCCCTGATGTCCTGTCATTGATGAAGTTCTTTTACAAATCTTATTCTTAGGCTTGTAGGAATAATCCCTCTGATTCCTCTTCGTTTTAGGAGGTTTATTGCATAAATTCTTTCATGTTATTTTTGAGGTAATCGCTTGTCTTATATTTATAGTTATGGACGTAAATAAACACGGTGTAAACTCATATTTGAAATGAAAAGATAAAATTTAGGAAAGGAGGTTTTGTTTATAAATTTAAAGTAGGAAAACGTCGAGTAACGTAGTCAGCGCCAAATTGCTTTAAAAAAATTATAAAACACGAGATGCTGTGTCATCAACTTATAGATATTTATGATATCCATAGATTTATTTACGGTGGTCATTTCCAGGTCACTATTTTCGTTTCATATAATCCACTCATTTGTCTTGTTTTGTTTACTTTAGCGATACAATCTATTTTTAAATATTACATTTTTAAAACGTGAAATTATCCACAAAAAAGTTATATTTATAAAATTGAACGAACTAGAAATGACGTCAATTGTATTTATTGATTATTTAGTGTAAAACAAAAAAAAAAACAAGACCGATTCAATAACTGGCATTCCATATTTTGCCGGATACAACATCGTTAATTTATTACAAAGTTCAATTGCGAACATCTCGATTCGAAACAAGCTTTTACCATAAATAATGCTACCAGTACTTATGTACATACAGCACAATCGTTATAGTTGTTTAACATTGGATTGGATGCTATTGACGCAGATTGTGTCTGCGGCCGCAAATATCCTCTAGTAATGGTTTTAGCAAACTTCCATGTGTTTTGTGGGGCAGTCTAATTTCTTTTTAATATTTTTGATTTAAGAGCATCGTATTCTTTCTTTAGATAAAAGATCCAATCTCAACTCTATTCTATAGGCTTGAAGGAAATGCATTTACTTCGCTGCTCTAGGAGCAATTAAAACTTTATAAAATTTGAATCAATTAGACTATCAGCGCTTGGGCGTTTGTACGGCGTTAAGTCTTCATCGTAGCTGGAGAGAAATTAGACCTTTAATAAATCTAATAAAGCTTGTCGAAAAGGCGTTTAATCAACGTTAGAAGAGGCTTGGCAACTCGAAGGGATATCTCTCGCACAGACTTCATTTTCGATATTAAAAATCTACATTTTTAATATCCAACTCTCTACACTCTACGCGAAAGGGACGCTGCAACTAGAAAGTCATTAAAGTTCGAGATGTGCTGCGACCTTTCAAAGTTTGCGTACTGACCGATATCTCAAACTTAATTAAACTCTCTAATATAAGGATGTATTGCAATAATAATACAGTTTTTGGCGCTCAATGTGAGGTTTAAAACATTTCTTTCCATTAAAGAAAATTATGACACTGGTCAATAGGTTTTATGTATGTGGAGAATTCACCGTTCAACAGCATAAACGAAATATTACACCGTTAATAGAAAAATCGTATAAACCTTTATTTTAAATTAAAAATTAAAAATCAAGACAAGTTGTGGATCCCTCACAATGTCTGTGCACGATGAGCTGTTACTTTGAGGAGCTGGATAAAAGGTAAAAAGATCATTCGACAGACTGCTACTTTTGCTGTATACAAAGACCTTCGGATTTTAAAGTAAAAATAAGGATAGAATTACCTATCCTAATTTACCTTCTGCCACTCGTCCAGTTCCTCATTCGGAAGCTTTGCCAGTACCAAGTCCTATGGATGTTTCGAACCAAGAACATGTTGAAACCGAGATAGAAGAATACATTTCAGAGTTGTTGGACACAGATGAAGAATATTTGCCATCTCAAGAGGACACGCCTCATTTAATAAATCAATTGGAATTAAACGACCTAGTTCGAGATTTCAATTTATCAAAAACTCAGGCAGAAATATTAGGATCAAGACTGCAAGGATGGAAGTTGTTAGCTCCGGGTACGCGTATTTCTGCATATTGAAATCGCCAGAAAGAACTGTCACAGTATTTTTCAACTGAAGAAGGTCTTTAATTTTGCAAAAATGTTGACGATTTAATGCGAGAATTAGGTTACAAACACCAACCGGAAGAATGGCGTCTTTTTATAGATGCTTCTAAATTGAGTTTGAAATCTGTCCTTCTACATATAGGAAACATCTACCTCTCAATTCCTGTTGGTCATGCCGTGCACATGAAGGAAACATATGATAATATGACAAGTCTCCTTGATAAAATCAATTACAAAACCTATCCATGGTACATCAGTGCTGATCTCAAAGTAGTTGCAATTCTATTTGGTCTACAACTTGGATTCACAAAGTATTGCTGTTTCCTTTGTGAATGGGATAGTCGAGAAAGAAATTTGCACTATACTGTTAAGCAATGACCAACCAGAATAGAATATACTCCTGGAGAAAAGAACGTAGTCCATAATTTGTTGGTGGAGCCTCATAAAATACTTTTACCCCCATTACACATAAAATTAGGTCTGATGAAGAATTTCGTCAAAGCATTGGACAAGGAAGGACCAGGATTTCGATACCTGAAACAAAGATTTCCTAATATATCTGAGGCAAAACTTAAAGAGGGGATTTTTATAGGACCCCAGATTAATCTGTTACAACATGATTGAGCTTTTGACGTACTCTTGAGCGATTTAGAACGGACTGCTTGGGATGCATTTAAAAGTGTGGCAAAGAATTTCTTATCGGATCACGATACTCGCAACTCGACTCGAATCCGCCATTTTTTATCGAGAATATAAAAATGTCATTCACGAAACTCGATTGATCGACTCGTCTCGCCTCGTTTTACTCGACTGCAACGGAGCTTGCGAGTTACATTTGTAGTTGTATGCCTGAAAACATCCTCTCTTTCTATCGGATTTTGCATCTCGGTTGAGTGTGTTTGTCCTCATTTTCATGTTGTTTTGCTTGTTACTGTCAGAGTAGTACACAACAATACAACATAGATTATAATTACCATTACTTTACCAAAAATAATATTATTCGGGAACTGCTTCAAAATAAGAGAAGGCACCGGGAAAATATCAATCCCAAGAGAGAGAAGATTCTTAAGGGACAGAGCAAATCCCTTCAGTCCACCTGACATACAGTTTATAAATTTATTTCTATTAAATAAAATGCTGATTAGAGAATTCATTGCATTATTACAGCCTCACATTACCAAGAAATCAGCAACAAGAAAGGTACAACAGCTGCTATCGCGGTGCTAGAAATGGTGTCGAAAGATGTATAGGTATTTTGAAGATGCGATTTCGTTGTACTTTTGAGGGAGAGAAAGCTTTTCAATAGGTTAAAAAGTGAATTGAAGTTATTCAAATAATAATAAATAGGTACTAATCAACTGTGCTAAAAAAAGCCTTTGTAAATTAGTTCTTTCGTCGCAAACGTACGAGAATAACCGAATATTGTCAAAATTCATTCGGTCGAGTATCGTGAATGTTTTGCAGAATACGAGTCGACTCGTTTCTTGAAATAGTCGAATAATTTCGGAATGTTCTTCATCCCAATATAATAAAAGAAAAGTGAAAATAAAGACTTCCTAAATACGTCCCAGAATAGCATATACGAGGGAGCGTTTTTATATTCGCGGAATGGGGGATAAGGGGTGGAAATAAAAAAACCAAATTATTTTTCTTTTTCAATATATTCACCTGCAAGACGGATACATTTTTCACATCTTTCAATTAATTTATTTATACCCTCATAAAAAAATGATTTCTCTTTATCTGCAAAATACGCCGAAACTGCCTCCTTGACTTCATCATCGGCAGTAAATTTTTTACCCCGCAGCTCTTTTTTCATTTTCGGAAACAGGTAATAATCACTCGGGGCCAGGTCTGGGCTGTAGGGTGGGTGATTCACAATTTCGAAGCTCCACCTTATATGCAGGGCAGCTAACGCAACGCGGCTCTTGTGGACGGGCGTGTTGTCGTGCAAAAGCAGCACACCTTTCGTCAATTTTCCCCGTCTTTCCTCTTTAATGGCTTCTTTTAGTCGCTCTAATATTGAAGCGTAATATTCTCCGGTTATAGAAACACCTTTATCTTTATAATCAATCAACAATATTCCTTCCGAGTCCCAAAATACCGTTGCCATGAGTTTCCCAGCTGATCGTGACACTTTAAATTTCTTGGGAGGTGCTGTGCCCTTTTTATGCCACTGCATGGAGTCTTGTTTGGACTCAGGTTCATAATAATGAACCCAAGTTTCGTCTCCAGTGACAATTCGACTCAATACACCATCCTTGTCTTCATTACAGAGGTCGAAAAATGCACGCGAACACTCTACGCGCTGTTGTTTTTGCGGCGGCGTGAGCATTCTCGGCACCCATCTTGCGCTGACCTTAGACATGCCGAGATGATCGTGTAGGATTTTAAAAATTGTTGTATCGGATACTCCAACCATTTCTGCGAGTTGTTTCTTCTTTAGTCGAGCATCTTCGAGTACAATTTTTTCAACTTTTTGGATAAGTGCTGGCGTGGTCACCTCAATGCTCCTGCCCGGCCTCGGGTCGTCTTCAAGGGATTCCCTTCCTTGTTTAAATAAACTATGCCACTTGTACACCATGGTTTTTCCTGGACAAGAGTCGCCGTAAACCAATGACATCTCATTCATTATGGTCGCGACTGATTTTCCTTGCCTGGTAAGGAACTTTATAACGGCACGATATTCGATTTGTTCCATATTTCACTTTTCACTCCTGATTATGTTACTTGGTTGACGATTGCTCAAAGACTAACTGTCTAATAACAATGAAACTTCTTATTTTTACTAATTATGAGTCGCTGCACAGGCCACACCCCCAATGCGCCTAATCACCCCCCTACAACCCGCTCATTCCGCGAATATAAAAACGCTCCCTCGTACTTAGTTAGTGTTAGTATTGTATGATCAATATGAATTTCATTTGTTTATAATACCAGACGTGATAGAAGATATTTGTTTTTATAATAATTATTAGGAATATAAAACAAAATAAGTTTGTATATAATTCATAAAGAAAAATAAAAAAAAAGAAAATTTGTTGTTCTGTGTTATCGGCACAATATGTTGGCGTTGGACGAAATTCAATTCCCTTCACATCAATTTTGTTTTTTTATTTCCGACACATCAACTCCGACGCAAGGCTAATAAGATTTTCGTTGACGCATATTCATAGATTATTGTCACTGGCGTTTTGCTCTAAATAAAAGTTAGTAGTTAATGTCGTGTACGCTACGAGCTCTTGTTCTCTCTATATTTTCCGTTAAATATTGTGTGTATGTGCACGGTGTCCTGAGTGTCGATATTTCGATGACGGCATGTGACATTGTTGGCATCCGATAAAATTAACGGGCGTGTATAGAGCGTACGCAGAATACAACAGAATTCGTTTCGGGCGACTGGGTCAGACGAAGAGGTGATGCGGTAAAATGGAAGAGATGGGAGAGAACCGATGTATTATACACGGAGAGTATATAGATTCCAATTTAGAGGATGCTGTCGTGTTTATATTTTTTTTCCTACTGTTTTATTGGATAACCGCGACAATAGTATATAGCACTCAATTTTAATAAAAGTTTCGATGGAAATGTCGGTTGGTGTTATTGTATAACTTCTAAAATGTGAAAATGCTGCTTTAACTTCTTGCAGGATACCTAAAATGAATTTTTATTTATAATTTTAAATTGGCTCCATCACGTCAGGATTTTGAGCAATTTTTCTAAATACGAGGGAGCGTTTTTATATTCGCGGAATGAGCGGGTTGTAGGGGGGTGATTAGGCGCATTGGGGGCGTGGCCTGTGCAGCGACTCATAATTAGTATAAATACGAAGTTTCATTGTTATTAGACAGTTAGTCTTTGAGCTATCGTCAACCAAGTGAATCATAATCAGGAGTGAAAAGTGAAATATGGAAAAAATCGAATATCGTGCCGTTATAAAGTTCCTTACCAGGCAAGGAAAATCAGTCGCGACCATAATGAATGAGATGTCATTGGTTTACGGCGACTCTTGTCCAGGAAAAACCATGGTGTACAAGTGGCATAGTTTATTTAAACAAGGATAGGAATTTAAGACGACCCGAGGCCAAGCAGAGCATTGAGGTGAATCCAGCATTTATCCAAAAAGTTGAAAAAATTGACGAAGATGCTCGACGAAGGCAGAAATGATTGGAGTATCCGATACAACAATTTTTAAAATCCTACACGATCATCTCGGCATGTCTAAGGTCAGCGCAAGATGGGTGCCGAGAATGCTCACGCCGCCGCAAAAACAACAGCGCGTAGAGTGTTCGCGTGCATTTTTGGACCTCTGTAATGAAGACAAGGATGGTGTATTGAGTCGAATTGATCATCAAACTTGGTTCATCATTATGAACCTGAGTCCAAACAAGACTCCATGCAGTGGCATAAAAAGGGCACAGCACCTCCCAAGAAATTTAAAGTGTCACAATCAGCTGGGAAACTCATGGCAACGGTATTTTGGGACTCGGAAGGAATATTGTTGATTGATTATAAAGATAAAGGTGTTTCTATAACCGGAGAATATTACGCTTCAATATTAGAGCGACGAAAGGTGTGCTTGACTTTTTCGCACGACAACGCGCCCGTCCACAAGAGCCGCGTTGCGTTAGCTGCCCTGCATAAGGTGGGCTTCGAAATTGTGAATCACCCACCCTACAGCCCAGACCTGGCCCGAGTGATTATTATCTGTTTCCGAAAATGAAAAAAGAGCTGCGGGGTAAAAAATTTACTGCCGATGATGAAGTCAAGGAGGCAGTTTCGGCGTATTTTGCAGATAAAGAGAAATCATTTTTTTATGAGGGTATAAATAAATTAATTGAAAGATGTGAAAAATGTATCCGTCTTGCAGGTGAATATATTGAAAAAGAAAAATAATTTGGTATTTTTATTTCCACCCCTTATCCCCCATCCCGCGAATATAAAAACGCTCCCTCGTAGCTTTTTCATTGATTTTAATATAAGAATGATATATTGTAGGGCCGAGTATTGAGTGGACATGTCTGAATATCTCCTTGCATGTTTCCTACGACACAGCATTTAAATCACGTCCATTTGTGCTCTGAAGCCAATAGGAGGTGACTCAGGACTCTATGTTGGATCCGGAGCTTTTCTTCGTCTTCGTTTCTGACATGCCAACAGTGTATACGTCATCCAGAAATGAGAACCTCCTCCGCTTACGACTACAAAGAGCAATAGATGATGTTGTCGTTTCCTGACGATTGATAGAGGAAAGTGTGTTGCTGTTTGTGCCGAAGGAATCTCGATAAATGATGATTTGATCCTCCCATGTAGGTCCACTACCAAGTATCCGGATCTAATATTAGAGCAGAAATTGACATGGAAGCGCCAGAAACACTAATACCACTCCTCGGCCTCAAGCTAAGAAATAAACTTCTATTGTACAATACCACATTAAGGTCTATTCTATCTTACGGGCCCGTTCATCTAAGTGACGATGTCGAAAACCAACGCAAACCAATTGAAGGGTGCCCGGTTCAAATAGGCTAAGTGCCAAAAGTAGCAAATTGAAATATCATCAAAACACGATTATTATTGCACTTTGCGGTGATTGAATTGATAAATAACAATTTTGTATTAAGCTAAGTATGAGGAATTTGTGTTCTATTACATGAAATACCTCATGAACCAGCAAATATATGTATGTATGTATAGAAAAAGCATTATTTTGTTTTTATTTTGGCCAGCGCAGTTGTTTGTATAAATAATGACGTGTTTGTCTTTGACGACATTACTATTCAGGAATCGCAAAATACAAGAAGCAACTTTGTTTGCTCCTCTGCCTGCTACTCCTTCATTGCATAGATGCATATGCTCAGTATTTGTATTGTTGTAGTGGATTCCTAGATTATAGCAGCTGAGCTGGCTTAAGTAAAACATACACTAAAAAATGAAAATGTTGGAATTTCAAATTTGGAAAGTATTCTCTAAAAACTCGGCTGTAAAACTTATATGAAGTAGTGGTTTCCTGATATTTTGCAGCAAAAGCTTTAAATAAACGATGGATATTAAGATCTGGGCTTAAATACTCTTTCGAGGCGAGGAATAGATAATATATGTTGCTTCACCATATTCTTGTCTTCTGTAGTAAACTTTTTTCAACTTATGACTGCTTTTCTTTTTTCTTATTATTGTTTGAAGTTTGATTTTTGATACTGCAAAAATGACCCATCTGATCAGTTCCATCTGGAACTGTGTAGGCCATAGTGCCCTGACGATGACTTTCTGCTGGGTCATTAGAAGTTCCTACTAATCAAATTCATTAGGTTCAGCTCTAGACTTGGAACACACTCAGAATAGTCCCATTCTACAATAAATTTCAGAAGCTCCAAGGTAGTCAACTGAACCGCTTCTTGGCAAGAAATGCTGGCAGCATCCAAATGCCACTCCTTCCTCCTTCCCCCCGTTACATCGCCGCTGGTTCAACCCACATGATGAGGTTTTAGTCCTATTCATAATTCCTTCACGTACCCAGCCTCAGCAAAACTCCTCTTACTGAGCTCGCCCTGTTTTTTCCACTGATGATCTCCAAGCTCGAAAATCACAGGCAAGAAAGGCCTGATATTAGGTGACGAAGGGTCTAAGGACGAAAAATCTGTTTTTATTTCATAATGTCCCCTCGTGCGTGTACAAGTAATCCCAACAGCTTCTGTTATGCATATGCACAATTAATTATTACACATTATTAATAGAAAATTCATATTTTCACTATTTTGGTCTAAAAATTAAACATCAGGACAAGGAATGAGCTCCTCACCTTTTCTACGCACGATTTGAGGGGGATTGCTGCACGAAAAGTTTCGGGTTCTCCCACAAAAATCAGAACAAGATTAGTTACGCTAGTGTGTCTTCTGTTACTCGTCCAGTACCTCATTCAGAACTCTTAATTGCCAGTACCAAGACCTATAGGTGTTTCGAGTGAAGAATATGCCATTACAGATGCAGCGGAAGACATTTTCGAGTTATATGATCATTAAAGGACGAATCTCACTTAGTAAATCAGAATTAAATGACCTTATTCGAGATATGAACTTGTCAAAAACTTAAGAAGCAAAAATATTAGGATCTAGACTTCGATGTCGATGATTTGACGTTGACATCAACACAGGTCATCAATACAACTCAGAAGCATGGCGTCTATTTATCGATGCTTCATTCATGATCATTATCCTAAATGATGATCCTTTCCATCTAATTCATAAACTTATCTAGTCTACACCTACTCAGATAAGGTCTCCTCATTCAGAATTGATTGCCATAGATGATAATAATAATATCTAATAATAAATTCGTTTATTTGTCAAACATGGTACCTACATGTACAGAAACAAGTCAAACCAAAACAGAAAAGAATACATAATAATAAAATGAAGTTAAAATTTTTTTTGGAATTGTGGCTTGAATAAATAGGGGTAATTAGGTTTTACGTTTCGGCTTTTCTTTATTTAAAACAAACTTACATTAAGCCTTCTTCAGAAAGATATGTGATCCAAAGTTTTCTTTGATGTTCTTGAAGTTTTCTAGCATCTTGGTTTACCACCTTGGTTTGACAACCATGGATGAAAAAATGGTAGAAAACTTCAAGAACATCAAAGAAAACTTTGGATCACATATCTTTCTGAAGAAGGCTTAATGTAATTTTGTTTTAAATAAAGAAAAGCCGAAACGTAAAACCTAATTACCCCTATTTATTCAAGCCACAATTCAAAAAAAATTTTAACTTCAAATTATTACCAATTATGGCTAAAAAACTACAAAATGGAAAACATAATAATAAAGACTTAAAGAATAGAAATAAATTACATTGCATTTAAATAATCATTTTACGTTCCATAAACGTAAGATGCTGTAAAGATTCAGAGCACATGGCCCAGTGTTTGATTCCATTGTTATTTTAGAATAAAAGTTAGAATTACAACTTCAAGGCTACACTTTTTCTTAAATTATAAAGCGTAGAGCAAGTTCTCGAAAGCTCAGCGCATGAAGCATTCACATGACTATTCCACTTTAGGTCCTGATCAATAACAACCTATTACAACAAAGATATAACCTCAAAGAAAGATAACAATTTATATAAAAACAATTATTTCAAAACACCCCTTGAAAATATACAGGGTGTTTCTGAATTGATACGAAAGATTTCAAAGGGTGATTCTTTAGCAAAAGTTAAGGGGGGTCTTTCATATAACTTTTTGTTCAACACCCTTTTCCCTCCAAGTTACAGCCCTTTAAAATTAGGTAAAAAAAATTATTTTTATTTAATATATCCACTTTGGAAAAATTTAGAAGAATGAAATTTGGCAGATAACTGATGCTAATAAAATGGCAGTTTTTGAGTATTTTTGTTACCCTAAAATGTAATCACAAGTGGCTGAAAAAAACAACCCCTATAATATTTTGCAACAGAACTTTTTAATGCGCCTATATTTTCCTATTTAAAAAATTGATTTAAAAAGACAGACTCAATCTGCAACTTTTTTATATCTTGACTTTTTATCATAAAATTATTAGTTTGATCACAAAAAAATAAAATACTGCTCAGACTCTTTTCCCATAAATTCACAAAGAGGTTATTAGTTATTAAAAAAAACTCAAGTAAGCTGCTGTCAAATGAAGTCATATGACAAATAGTTTTATTGTGTCATTCTTCTAAATTTTTCCAAAGTGGATAAATTAAATAAAAACAATTTTTTTAACCTAATTTTAAAGGGCTGTAAGAAAAGGGTGTTGAACAAAAAGTTATATGAAAGACCTCCCTTAATTTTTGCTAAAGAATCACCCTTTGAAATCTTTCGTATCAATTCAGAAACACCCTGTATATATAGTATATAATAATAAAATTAAAATATAAAAATATGAATTATATGTTGCTTGCATTACATTTATACCTTATGCGGTATTAAGCATAAATCATCACAAATACATATCCATTTCAGCATCATATTTTTATGCACGCGGATTATTATTCCCACACACGTAATACCAGCGTAACGTCCGAATTTTATTAAAGTGAATATTTCCGTAAAACAATACCACACACGCAGGTAACATAGATATTGTGTTTCCCATTGAAATTTATTTATTCGTAAAAATCGTTGCAAATGGTTTACGTTCTAGAAATCGAAAACAATTGTCGAATTTGCATTTTTAAAATATTCTTTAGTAGTGAAGTTGTATAGTTAATGGATCAAGACAATATCGCGTTTTAAATAAATAACACGTAAATACTCATTAGCGTAATAAATTGATTGTTTCGTACTAAGTTACCACAACACTATTTTACAATAAAAAAAACTAAAGTTTCGCGCTCTTTGACGTACATATTGACCTTAAAAACGAAATTTATGCATCTGACTTGAGTACCTAGTTGTTTTAATCCATTTTAATATCTATTTGTATTAGTTCCTGTCGTAGTCGTACTATCTAATTATTATAATGAGTAATGTGTAATAACATAGCGTTGTTAAAAAGTATCTAAATGTGTCTCTGTTTTTTCCTTTTAATAACACTGCTCAACAAAAATGAACTTTTAATTTGTCACATTAAGTTGTTTGACAGTTTATACTTTATTTTGACACTTAGAGAGGTGAAAAACAGGAAACATACTGCGGCTTTACTTACAATTAAACTTGAAAATATAATTTTTAAAACTTAAAATTACGATTTCCTGGAATGTTTGACTTGAGCTGGTCTCCAACAATAATCTCCTAATAGACGAGGACTCCATTTGCTCTGGTATCGTTTTTACATACTGGAAATGCCCTGATGGAATTTTTCTCCCTGTTCGTCGCTAACAGCTCATTGGTTTCTGGTTTTGAGTGACATATTACAACCCAATGTGTGATACTTGCTTTGTGGTTGCCCAAAAATGTTTGTGCGACATTTTTAAAACTTTTCCAAGCAAACTCAACCTTTCTTCGAATATGGCACTAACTTTAGGAAACTTTACTTTCAAGCACATCGAACCTGAATCCATGGATCCATTTTCGAATAAACCTAGTTTTATATGTAGTGGTTCATTGCAATAAATTAAATTTTCTTCTTCTAAAAAGTATTTTGTTAGTTCTTCGTCACGGCTACGAAAACAACAAAACACTCTAGTAGTTGGATGCAGCAAATTTAATTCTTTCAATCTAGATCCTAATAGTTCAGATTGCTTTTTTGACAAGTCCATCCTTACTATCAGATACATAGGTTGGAACATAAATTTCGTCTGGAATTGCATTACATGATGGTAAATCGATTACAGCATTTTCTGCGTCATTTGGCACTGCAGGTACAGGTAAACCACCACTATAAGGAAGTGGTCGTACTGCAGAACGTACATTTGCATATTTGACAGAATGTTTTGACACCTTATGTATCCCATTGATATTGATCAAGCAAAAGTACCAATCAGATATGTGGTCTGCAAACGCTGTCCAAATCATGGGTTTTTCGAAAGCTATATATCGCGCTTTTGCCCAACCTCTTGGATTCTTTACGCATGTCGTACAACATATATGAGGTGCCCAATTCTTATCTTGATGAATCATAGAAAAATAGTCACGACGTCGCCGACTTTTAAAGGTTTGTTCAATACATACTTAACAAAAACTGTGGGGATGATTGATACACTGTTAACACTGTTTTAAATGAAAAATCAGTGCAATTCATTACGATATAAGATTCAATTTATTCTATTGTCAGTTCAAGAAAAAAATTTTTTTGGACGCATAAACTATGATTTGGTTTCAATAAAAAAAAAATTATTTTTAAATGTTCTCAATATTTTGCTTCATCTCCATTGGAACCTCCACTACCACTTCCAATATCGAGATGCACGTCTTGAGCAGACAGACAAGCCCAAAATCATAACGTTACTACCACCAACGTGCTACAAATATTTACCAATGTGGGTAAATATTTGTAGTGTATTATATTAGATACATAATTGTACACTCGTGAATCGAATGTTGAGTGGGTTATTGCTGGGATAGAATCCTCTATCCAGCGGTTTCCTGAGCCCACAAAACAGTTCCTTAGGGAGGCCTGCAAACATACTATTTCCAAAAATTTGAAATCCTATAAATCACCTCAGAAATCCGAATACATTACAATCATTAAAACTTTGCGGAAAAAAGATTGTTTTTATTTGAAAGCTGACAAAGGGAACAAGGTTGTTATTTTAGATAAAGAAGACTACTATGGTCGGGATAATGACCTGTTGAGTAGTGGTCCTTATAAGTCAATTTAAAAAAATCCTTTACCGAAAATTATTAGAGACGTCAACAATGTGTTTAAAGCTTGTTACTGCCGATGTTAGACGTAAGCTACATGTTTCCAATCCTGTTATCCCTAAATTATATTGTTTACGTAAAATTCACAAACTTGGCAAGTCGGTAAGGCCAATTGCTTCGGCAATTGACGCACCGACTTATAAGGTTTCCAAATGACTGACCAATGAATTTAATAATTTGCCAATACAGCAACCTAGTTTTGCAGTAAAAAATTCGTTAGAATTTATTAAAGAAATTCAAACTATTCAGTTGCTGGAGGGTGAAATATTGATTTCATTTGATGTTAGTTCTCTCTTTCCTAGTGTACCGATTCCAGACACCTTGGCATACCTTGAGGACTTGTTGCTTCAAAATAGTTTGAGTCAACAATGTGTCCAGGAATATATTCGCTTAACTGACATGTGTATGAAACAGAATATTTTTCAATTCAACGGAAGTTTTTATGAACAGTTGGAAGGTACGGCAATGGGTAACTCCTTGTCGCCCTTTTTGGCTAACCTTTTCATGAGCCGTTTTGAAAAGGACTTAGAATCTGAGAGCGAATACTTTCCTAGGGTTTGGTTGAGGTATGTGGATGGCATTTTCGCTATATTTGATACTAAAAAATGTAATATTGACGATTTTCTCAATAGATTAAATAATCGGTTCGAAACCATAAAGTTCACTTGTGAAAGAGAAGGGAACGGTCAGCTACCCTTTCTAGATACTTTAGTAATTAGAAATAACAGTAGATTAGAGTTTGATGTGTATAGAAAGGAAACCAGTACACTTCGCTACATTCCTTCAGGTTCCCATCATTGTGTTCAACACAAATGGCAAGTCTGAATTTTTTGGTCCACAGACTTCTCACTTTTCCCTTAAACAATGCGAGGTATGAGAAAGAGCTTAAAATTATAAAAGATGCGGCTAAGTGTAATGGTTTCCAGCCTCAGCATATCTATAAGTTAATTAGGAAGTTTAATTATAAGAAAACTGTGAAAGAATCTACGATTTTTCGAGAGGATGTTAAAGCTTCACCCGTTGTGACCCTCCCTTACGCTCCCTTTATCACTAAAGGTTTGAGTAAAATCTTCAAAGAACTAGATCTCAGAATAGTTTACAATTCTGGGACTAGTTTACGAAGTCTCATCAGTAACCCTAAAGATAAAATACAACCTTTAGAAAAGTCAGGTATTTACGAAATCAATTGTAAAGATTGTAATCAAAAATATATTGGGCAAACCAGGAGAGCAGTCTCAACTAGATTCAAAGAGCATATGGCTAATCTTAGATTTAATAGAATTGAGAAATCGAGCGTTGCCCAACACATTTTTGAAACAGATCACAACATCGATCATACGAATGTTAAATTAATTAGACAAATAAACAATTGTAAGTTTCTAAATGTTTTCGAAAGTTTAGAAATATATAAAAATAAGTCATGTGTAATGAACTGTGACAACGGACCTATCCGGCATTCGTCATTGTTCCGTTAATCGGAAATTAATGATGCGTATCGGATTGACCGTGCATAACATTTAGGTTACCTGTAGTTGTAGATTTTATTTTAATTTAGTTTTATTATCGCCTCGATAATGACAGCATTGCTGTTGAAACGCGTCGGTGTTTTAGTTAAAACTTGTTTGGTGTTTTGTGGGTTAAAGTGTTTAGTGTTATAATTGTACACAACAATTAAAAATTTTCAAGTAGGTATATTTATTTAGAAAAATCGTTAGTTTACTAAGAAATGATCGATTATGAAATAAGCAACTTTCTTATCAATAGCTAAAATAAACATTTTTTATGACAATGTATAATGGCCACGGATATCTCTCACAGCTGTACATCTTCGGGGCATACTCATAATGCAATTATTAATGTGTTCTTGTAACACTCTTCTCCAACACAGGGGTAAGATTTCCCGCAAGTGTTGCACGTTAACTGGGAGTGGATTATGTTCGTTGAGCTGTTCTTGAAGTCTGTCCCAAATGTGCTCAATTGGATTCAAGTCGGGAGACGTTGGTGGTAAAGGTAGATGGTTAATGACACGATGAGGTCGTGCATTATCATCAATAAAAACCATGTTTTCATCCACAGCCTCACCAAAGTCGACCACATATTGCTGAATAATGTCATCTCTGTATATATGTCCATTGACATTGTTTTCAAAGAGATGAAGGTTCGTACGTCCATTCAAACTAACGCCCGCCCACACCATGATACCACCGCCGCCAAAAGGCACCACAGCTTTTGTAAACTCGGGTCTATAACGGTCTCCTCGAGTTCTCCAGACCCTTACTCTACGATTGAAAATTTTCTGCTAGTCGTTGGTTAACCCAAGCTCTTCTAGCCATTCTGTTGGTATTAGTTAATTTTGGGCGTCTCACATCAGGCCTGCAGCTATGAAGATCCATTTCCCTCTGATGGTTTCTGATGGTTTGATCCGAAACTCTAACTCCAGTGGCGGCACGTAACTGTGTTTGCAACCATACAGCACTTCTAAACGGATTCATCCTTGTCTGAATTCGTAATTGTAGCGGTCTTGTCTCTGATTTTTTTTTCCTCTCAGATCCACTACCGGGTCTTCTCCTTGCAGATCATGTCTGTTGAAATCTTGTTAAAGTCCTATTAACAACACTTGTAAACATATTAAAAATTGTGGCAATTTCTGCTCCAGATTGCCCTCGCTGATGCAATAACGCAATTAAATCAAAAGTTTTCTTATTTAAATGACGTCTTGGCATCGGGAAAATGTGAAATGACGTTTAAAATAAATAATATTTGTCAAAGAATGCGATTTTTATAAATTAATTTAACGTTAAAATACAAGATTCAATATTTTATCACACAGAAAAGACATTTACCAAATAAAATGTCCACAAACGACTGTGGGCCTTCTAATTTATCTATAGTTTGAGAAAATATGTTAAATTCAATCGAATTAATTAGATCTGTAAAAAAAGATCTAATTCCCTATTCATTTTTGATTAACGTCGATTTGGACACAAATTTCTGCGAAGTAGATCCCCAAAAATGGATGTGTGAATGTTGACCAGAAGCGTGCACGGGTGAAAGCATCGCGCTGATTTCTTAAGCCGTACTGTTACTATGGATGAAACTTGGGTACATTTCTACGACCCAGAAACAAAGCAACAATCGATGGAATCGAGACACTCTGGTTCTGCAAGGCCTAAGAAATTTCGTGTTCAAAAATCTGCTTGAAAAGTTCGTGCGTCAGTTTTTTTAGGATTACCATGGAGTAACCATGATTGATTTTCTGGATAAGGGTGGAACAATAATTGGGAATTATTATTCGACGTTACTGATCACTCTGATCTAGAAATAAATTATGGAGAGAACAACTCCTATACCCCTCTAATTCACCAGATTTGACTCTGACGTCCGACTATCA
Source organism: Holotrichia oblita (assembly GCA_023690525.1). Lineage (NCBI taxonomy): Eukaryota > Metazoa > Arthropoda > Insecta > Coleoptera > Scarabaeidae > Holotrichia > Holotrichia oblita. Next base: position 136,142,930 of record CM043019.1, on the reverse strand, counting down.
CCTCTTTCTACAACTCAAAAAAAGTTTGAAAGGTCGTTATTTCGTTTTTCCAACAAAGAGGCGATAGAAGCTGTGGAGGCCTGGTTTGCAGAGCAATATAAAATTTCTTTTTGACAGGTCTAGAGTCGTTGCAGATTCGTTCTAATAAATGTATCCAATTAAGAAGAGAGTTCGATTCTTATATTGTTGTTTGCCTACAGCAAACGATTCTTCATACATTGCTGGCTTAGGTATGGTTTATGGGGAGCTTTCAAACTCTTCAAATTAATCGTCAACTGTTAATATGTTTCGAAACGATTGTTTAAGGATAAACGCTCTAAATATTGATCCTGTCTCGCAGTGTTTTAGTTTTCTTCCCTATTGTTTTGGTCAATTTTTAGCAGAAATGTCTGGTGTATTTTGACAGATGTCAACTGTCAAATTTGAAAATTACTGTTGTCACAATTATGATTTTAAAATTCACTAATTTCTATATATAAACATGACCTTCAACCGGTGAAGTCATGTATAATATTTAATATATTCTACACATACAGAAGTATTTGTGCAGTTTGTCTCACGTTATGCTTACTTGGGAAAACAAAACCAATAATTTATTACCGCATTGTTTGTAAAAACGTGAAATTAACGATTTTGTTTGCCTCGTTGATAATCTACAGAGTGACTAAGATGTGTGTTAGGTAACAGTAGTAAATAAATTCACCGTGAGTGATTTCATTTAATTTTTTTTCCCCAGCAATTATTAGCGATGCTATTTTGATATGTTTATTACTCAGATTAATTGAACAATTTCATATTATACAAACACTGTGATTCCGGTAGCTTAAAACTTGTCATTTTAATTTCTATATGCTCTAACAAAAAAAAAAAAAAACAGAGTTGACCTTCGTTTTTAACAGGCGATTAACGAAAAAAACTTCTCAATAATCACGGATAATAATAATCAATTATTGTGTATAGAGAGACTAGAGAAAAAAAAACCCTCAATTGGTCGATGAAAAATTAGACATATTTATCGCGAAATTGATTCCCTCCAATTACTCCGATGCATTTAAAGCGACCAGTCCTAATTGAAGGCAATAAACAGGCTATTTATACTGGTTTCAGAATATCTATATAACACAAATTAGTTATATTATTACGGCAATGTGGAAGAAATATTTATCGATGGCGTTCTCCCGCAACAGCACACTACGATTACTTAATTGAGAAATGTCAAAATTGCCCAGACAGATGGAACTTTTATTGAAATTAATCACCGCCATTCTGTTCCATCGTAACTGTCTTAGATATCGCGATCCTGTCCTGTTATAATTTATAATTAGCAGAATGTTGCTGTTTTCGTTTGTGTTAATGTTGTCGCCTTTATTAGGACGATTATTATTGTTATTGTGGTTGTCGTTGTATATTTTTAGCGGATAATATCCTCTTGTATTCTGTATATTACATTACGCTTTAAATATGTCACGTTTGCATGTATTATGTATGTATAAGTGTGTGGTTTTATGTTTAAATGTTGTACGGTGTTCGTTACGGCGGCTAATTGGACCGACTGATACAACAAACTATCCTAATTATCTGGTAACTGTAGTAACGTTTATTTTCATTACAGTGTATTATCCATTTCGCATTTTACATTAAATATTTTAAACATTCTATAAAGACTTATACATAATTAGAAAGTGTTTCAATATAACAATACAAATATTGAAATGTGTGATGACAACCGACAACAATTTTAAGCGTCGTAAACGTACCACAACATTCACAACAACACTTGTAGGAACTATGATCATTGACAGCTGTCAAAATAATGCGAAGTTCTTCACTAGATCTCTTGGTGCAGAAGTAGAACACTAAACACTTTAACCCACTAAACACTCAACAAGTTTCAACAGCAATACTGTCGTTATCAAGGCGATAATAAAACTAAATTAAAATAAAATCTACAAATAACAGGTAACCTAAATGTTATGCACGGTCAATCCGATACGCATCATTAATTTTCGATTAACGAAAACAATGACGAATGCGGGATAGGTCCGTTGTCACAGTTCATTACACATGACTTATTTTTATATATTTCTAAACTTTCGAAAACATTTAGAAACTTACAATTGTTTATTTGTCTAATTAATTTAACATTCGTATGATCGATGTTGTGATCTATTTCAAAAATGTGTTGGGCAACGCTCGATTTCTCAATTCTATTAAATCTAAGATTAGCCATATGCTCTTTGAATCTAGTTGAGACTGCTCTCCTGGTTTGCCCGATATATTTTTGATTACAATCTTTACAATTGATTTCGTAAATACCTGACTTTTCTAGAGGTTGTATTTTATCTTTAGGGTTACCGATGAGACTTCGTAAACTAGTACCAGAACTGTAAACTATTCTAAGAGATCTAGCTCTTTGAAGATTTTACTTAAACCTTTAGTGATAAAGGGAGCGTAAGGGAGGGTCACAACGGGTGAAGCTTTAACATCCTCTCGAAAAGTCGTAGATTCTTTCACAGTTTTCTTATAATTAAACTTCTCAATTAACTTATAGATATGCTGAGGCTGGAAACCATTACACTTGGCCGCATCTTTTATAATTTTAAGCTCTTTCTCATACCTCGCCTTGTTCAAGGGAAAGGTGAGAAGTCTGTGGACCAAAAAATTCAGGCTTGCCATTTTGTGTTGAACACAATGATGGGAATCTGAAGGAATGTAGCGAAGTGTACTGGTTTCCTTTCTATACACTATTGTTATTTCTAATTACTAAAGCATCTAGAAAGGGTAGACCGTTTTCTTCTCTTTCACAAGTGAACTTTATGGTTTCGAACCGATTATTTAATCTATTGAGAAAATCGTCAATATTACATTTTTTACTGTCAAATATAGCGAAAATATCATCTACATACCTCAACCAAACCCTAGGAAGGTCGAATCTGAGAGCGAATACTTTCCTAGGGACAGCATTGTCGTTGAAACGCGTCGGTGTTTTAGTTAAAGCTTGTTTGATGTTTAGTGGGTTAAAGTGTTTAGTGTCAAAATAATGATTTTTATGGATTTAGTACGTGCGGATTCTACTATTGCCAAGACTATAAAACCATAGCAAATATCATATATAACATTCAAACTATGTTGGCAACACTAAAAGGACAGCACACCTTAGATGTAACGGGGGACAGGATAATGATTAGAAACATTGCGGTGAATCGGAAGAGGTGGAAATGAACAGATCACGAAATCGTGGCAACATGTCAATGATATAGAACCAGATGATGGAATAAAATTGAAAGGGACTTAAGAAGAAAGTAGAAATTGTTGGAAAGAAATAGAAGAGAAAATCAAGGTGGAGGTGTGAGGGCAACAAAATCCGATTTATTGGACAAGACCCATTTGTGGCTCTTATCAAAAGCCACATAAGAGCTCATCTCCAACAGTGGAAAAATGAAAAAAAAATCGTACTGGGCTAACACCTCAGAACTAAGACAGAAACGTCCAAAAACTTTATTACTGCACATCAACAGAAGACACCTCAGTACCATAACGATTTTACACATTGGCCACAGCCTTCTTAGGTATCACCTGAAGAAGAAGGGAGGCGAGAGCGCAGTTTCCAGAAGGTGCTAGCCAGTCTAGTAAGATGACTGAAAATTTCGCAGTCGTGGAGCCCCAGATCATAATGCTGCCTCTTCTATGCTTAACACTGGAGCACCACGCAATAAGAATGTTTTTCGTCAAGGCGCCGTCTCAAGAAGGTCCCATTAGGTGTTCTAAATACCGGCAAGAAAGGAAAACAGAGCGTTGTATTTATCAGACCACAACACATTTCACCAATTCCTTTCTATGAAATGTTGGGAACGAAGCGACATTTTTTTGTTCTGTTCATTCATTTGTTCTGAAAGCCACGGTTTCTTTCTCGTTGTACATCCTTTCAGACACGAGCATGACCAACTTTCCCCATATCTTCCAACATTGGCCGCAACGAGTGCAAAGACTTATGGACAAGTTTTCTGTTGTCGCAAAGAAGAGCTCAAAAAATCTTGTCGAGGATGCTTCAATTCATTTTATAAGCAAGATGTTTACAAGAATTTTTGAACGCCTACCTTTGGCGATAGTACCATACAAGTAACTTCAAGTGAAGGAGGTTGATGGTTCAAAAATCGCTGATTTGGGACAATAGTTGGATCTATGGTTACTACGTTCAATTATTTGACAGCAAGTTGTTAGGTTACGTTAGGATTAAAATTGCAGAATTACCCTAAGAAAACCTAAAATGTTTTTTAATCAAGAATAAATTGGTGCACTTATCTCAATGACGCATTTCCCCCCTTCACCACCTTCATTTATTTGATCATTATAGACAATAAACAGCAGACGATAACAAATCGTAATTATATGAATACTATCCGCAAAAAAAAAACGATTCTGACAGCTGTCAAATTGTAAAATCACACATTACAGCAGTATTTTTTAGATTTAACAGTTATAGCTGTCAAAATACGACAGATAGCTGTGAAATTAGTTCTTTTTTTTAGAGTTCTGCAGCGTTTTCGTCGATTATCAACTGACAGGAATATGTATCGGTCCTTATTTGCAGGTTTGACAATTTTAATCGTATAATAATCATGATAAATTATCCGTCGGCTGTCAAATTGTAGAAACATAGCTTCGTTGTTTTGACATTTGTCGTGTATGAAAATTTTTTTGACAAAATTAAGAGATTGTACTCTTATAAAATTAATTTCTATTTTATAATCTTACCTTTAGACAGATAAGAAATTGCAGAAACAGATTTTTTCAAATTTAACATCGATAGATATCAAACTATACATCTGACAGTTGCAAAATTGCAGAATTATGTTCTGTGTCAAAAAGTCTGTTTATTTTTCGAAAATTTTATGCATTGAAATCATCGAACAGTTTTTGACAGCAGCTAAATCACCGTTTTTACAAGAATTCTTCTAAACTTGAGAATTGCAGATTTTAAAATACATCTGACAGCTGTCAAATTGTAAAATCAATTATTCATTATTATGCATGAATAATCATAACGTCTACATAAATATAGAAGTTAATGAAACTTATTAAAATTGTTGCAAACATACACTCATATATAAATAACGATTGTTAATTTAGCACTTGTTCAACACACTCATGATTCATATAGTATTCATATCACAGTCTTGATAAGTAGCAATTTGTAAAAGATGAATATAAATGAGGCTCCTCAATTTGCGGAACACGTCTATAGATGTTAACGTTTCTGCAAGCTGAAGCATAACCATGTAGCTACTACATTTTATCTATTCGTTACGAGTACATTGTATGCACACGTATTTTGTATGCACTCACCTTCATTTAATAAGAAATAAAATGCAATTTATGCAAATTACGTTGTGCAAGATCGTAATCAGTGCCTATCGTTTTACAATCTTACCGAATTGAATGAGCAGAAGGAGAACAGCGATAGATGTGTAAATAGCATGATTACTATACAAGCTAAAGTAGCGAAATTTTATAACGATTATCTTGTTTTAAACGGCTATCGACGTGTAGCTAGTCGACCTTCAAATTCGCGACTCTATATATAAAACGTTACATTAAATGCTATGCACTTTTGTTGTTAACAATTGCGATAATACAGTCCGGAAATTGAGTAAAGATTATTACATGTTTACCACATTTGTTACAATTAATTTTTATACAGAATAAACAGGACAAACTTTAAAGTGAATATATGTATAAGTACCTACGGTAGTGACCGTAAAAGCCTGCAAAGCTTCAAAATAAAACATAGATATAACAATTTAAAATTAGAAAATTAAACTATTACGCGATTTCTGACAGATGTCAAAACAGGACAACAGCACTTATGATAATTACACCTGTCAAAATTTCTCTGACAGTTGTCAAATTGTGTTTACAAACACGTATAAAATTGTAAAATTTAAAGAATTTCCTAAAGCTGTCAAATTGTAAAAGCCTGCATTTTTTCAGCTTTAATAATAACAATATAATATTTATTTCAGCTACCATATTGTAAATACTATTGGTATCTGTCAAATTATAAAATCAATTATTATTTTGCAACCTTGAAAGTCATTGTGTTGTGAAATTGTAAAATCAACCATCTTTTTAAATTTTGAATACGGTAACTGTCAAAATAAGTCTGATAGCCGTCATATTGTCAAATTTGAAACATACTGTTTTCAAATTTGACAATTATAGCTGTCAAAATACATCGCATAGCTGTAACGTCAGTTCTTTTTACAGTTTTGTGCGTTTTAACCTCCAAAATAAGTGTAAGATAGTCACCTTTTTAGATTTAAACAGTTACCGAAATCACTTATTTCTTTACAGTGGCGTAACCATAAAAGATTTTGACAGCTGCCAAATTCTAAAAATGGTAGTTGTAAAATCGGTTATTTTTTCAGATTATCATCCTAACAATCACAAACTGTTTTGATAATTAGATGTCAAAATACGTCTGGCAGGTGACAAATTGTAAAATCAGAGAGTTGCTAAATTATTAAATAAGTAAATTATTTCAGATTTGACAATTATAGTTGTCAAAAGTCAAGTTTTTGCAAAGTTAGTGTTGTGACGTTTAGGTAGTTTTTTGTTTTACAATTTTGAAGATCCTAACTAATAAAATGTGTCAAAATCTCTCTGACAATTATAAAATTGTTCATAGGTACATATTATAGCTGTTAAATTATAAATCAAATAATTTTGACAAGTACCACAACCATAAGCTTTCTGGGAGCTGTCAAATTGTTAAATATAATTGTTACCAATGCATTTGACAGTTGTAGCTGTCAAAATACGCCCGACAGTTGTAAAATTAGTTATTTTTAACAACATTTTTGTCAGGTTTGACAATTACACATCCTGAGATACTTCTGAAAGCTTGTAAAATAATTGATTTTTTTCTGCAATTTTGAGTGTGAGAAACAATGAGAAAATGTCTGCTATCGGCTGTCAAATTGAATAAAAACATGGTTTTCTTGTTTTGACACTTGTACGTATGAAAACCTCTCTAGCAACTAAAGTTTGAGTAATCGTAATCGCCAAAACGATAAAAAAATTTTGATAGGTGTCAAACTTTGCAAGCAGTTTTTCTGTCATATTAGATTGACATCTGGAAAATTTGAAAAAAATCATATTAATACAACAGTAATTTTCAGATTTGACAGTTATACCTGTCAAAATACGCCAGACGACTGTGAAGTTTGTTCCTTTTTAGAGTTATTAATATTTTTACCGTGAAAGCACTTCTCCCATCTATCAGATGATAAGAAATATGTACATTTTATACTTATCTGGAAGTTGTAAAATTATTTTCTGTACAAATTAAAATATCCTAGCCGTCGTTTTTTTACTTTAACAATTACAGCTGTTAAAATAAATGTTTTGTTTTCTTACAATGATGAATATCCTAACAGTATTTTTTTTTCATATTTGACAGTAATTATCAGACATATCAGGCGTAAAAATTACTATTTTGACAGTGATTCTTCTAAATTTGACAATTGCAGGTATCAAAACACATCTGACAGCTGTCAAATTGTAAAATGACAGAGCTATTAAATTAGTAGTTATAGTAGTAGTTGTAATAACATGAAGAGGTTCTGGCAGCTGTGGCATTATAGCTGTCAATATCGTAACTATAAAAAGATTTTAGAGCTACCAAATTTATAAAATGAATATTTTTTAATGTATTAACCGTGAAAAAGTAAAAGTTTGAGTTTCCTGACGATAAAACAAGCTTTCTTCCGGGACAGATTTGACAATTACAACTGTCAAAATATTTTTGTCAATTGTGTATCCTAACCATAACAAAATTTCTGCCAACTGTCAAATAGTAAAAACTAAATTTAACTTTTGCGACCTTTGCATTATAAACAGAACTATTTTAAATGTTTTCGGACAAAAATATAGTTGTATTATCTGCATAAATTAATTAGCATAATTGATGCAAAGAACCTAGACCATATTTAAGCGTAAACCTAATAAAATTAGTGATTTAGTGAGAGATTTAAAATCGTACTGTGAATACTAACATAAATCATGTATTTATAAACATATTTATTCAAATAGTTATGTGCAAACTTAACATACATAAGCTTATCATAAATTTAAAGAGTTTATTTATAAATTTCAATTTTATCGTCCCTAAAAAGCATATCCTGTTTGCAGTATTTTCCAGTTATATTCATTGTTTTTTCCTAGTTAATTTTTCTCCATATACAAGTGCATCGAAGTATAATTTACCACATCAATCATATTCCTTTGTCGGTGAGCATGTTTGCGGTCAACCTAGGCAGAAAACCGCTCGTCCACACAAACACGTGTTCAATAAAAATTCATGAGCTTGCAGAGTGTACACATCGACTCAATAGTCTGATAAATAATACATAGAAATCGAATTCTAAAATGAGCTCGAATATAGTAGGGTGTATTTACTCAAACCCGGACCTATCTCTCGAATTTCTTTGCTATTTTATTTTTCTATGGTCGCAGGGAGAGTGGAGCAAGTTAAGGGACGTTGTGCAAATATTATGGAAAGGATACTTTTTAACTTTCCTTTTATATGAATACATATTCGGCGGTAATCATCAGGTCAATGGTAAGGAAAAAGAGCGGTAATGATGCGTAATTACCACATACTGTACAATTGTTAAATTGCCAAGAGGTCACTCAACTTTAGATTGCTTCAGATGCCATCGGCATTAATCCTTTTTTTTGTTCTCCGTTCGTTTATACCCTATAATTGTTGGTTAAGTGTGTATCGCGTGATATCATATTGGATTCATTAAAGCGTGTAACAAGGAAATGTCGTTAGTTTTGATTTTTAGAAGCGATTCGTCGTATTTCGAATAATAACTTCTCTTAAGTCATGGAGTGTTGGAACGGATAATATTGGTATTGATGCCATAAGTGAGATGTATCTTATATCAGAAACTTTTTCAAAATTGTTACTATCATTCTTTGAGGTTGATGGTTTGTTGAGGAGTTCTGGAATAATTAAGGAATCTGGTTGTTGAGTACCAGGATTTTTCCTCGTTTTTTTACATACCATACTCTGACTGCTTTCTTCTTGCTGACAGAAGGTTTTAGCTACGTCTTTTATTTGGTCTATATGTCTTCTCCAAATTATGTTTTCTCCAGTCAACACACTTTGCACTTTGTTTTCAATTCCTTTTATAAAATTCTATCTTGTATTGAAACCCTGATAAATACGATGCCCACCTCTGTAGTCTACCAGACAGCAATTGTGGAATTGGTTTATTCTCTCCATAAATTACAAGTAGTCGGGCTCGTGGCCTTGTGGCTTGCACATCTTGCCTGTCCGGCAGTACCGGGTTCGAACCCAGGTGCTTCCTTTCTGAGTTTGGTTTTCTGTAGTTTTCCAAATGCGGACGGCAAATGCACTGGTTACATCTTAAGTCGGTCTACAGCCGCAGGCGTAATAATAACTCATGGCCAGCCGATGCCCCCTGTAATTGGCGCAAGCTGTTGGGGGATGCTAAGGCATTTATTATTATTATTATTATAAATTGTAATTAACGGCTTGTGATCGCTTTGAATTACGAATGCTTGGCTCAATAGGGAATGATATAGCTTTTTTACTGCCCAATACACTGCTAAAGCTTCCTTATCAAGAACAGAGTAGTTCTTTTCAGCTGTTGTCAAAGTTCTTGATATAAATAACATCACCATTTTCCATTACCTCCATGCAAACTTGCTATTCTTTTTTAGTAAACTATATAATGGTTGCATCGTTTGAGTCATATTTGGTGCAAATTTACTATAATAGTTGGTCATTCCAACAAAACTCTTTACTTGACTTGCCGTAGTAGGACTTTTTGCATTCAAAATGGCCTGAACTTTGTCATCATTCTTCCTAATTCCTTCTTTTCTTCACTACAGCTTTAGAAAAACTGCTCTCAAATTATCTTCGTGCTGCTTTTTCGTTTTTCTCGTAATTATTATATCATCGATGAAATTCGTTACACTCGCTAAACCTTGTAGTGTTTGCTCCAAAGTCTTTTGAAAAAATTGCACTAGAGGGAGTGACAGCAAAAGGTAACCTGTTCACTTTAAATAAGCCCTTGTGTGTCGACCATGTTAATACTTTAGCAGTTTCGTTTTCCACCTTTAATTGCCTTCCGGTTATACCAGAAGTAGGCGCCATCTTTGTTATTTTAAATGTGACACCCTGTATTTAATTAATAGAAGAACAGAGATCGGGTTGGATTATGTCAAAGTCAACCGTTTCGGAGATATTCAACTGTTTTTCATTTTTAGGGCACTTGATCGTAAACTTTAAAAGTTCTTTATCTGATACATGAAAAAGATAAACAATTGAAATTTGTTCCTGAGATAGTCAAAGTATTGTCCTATTCGAATATCACCAGGTTTAGCAATAATATTACACAGGCTGTTCTCTAATTAATTTATAATTATACACATTTCAAATGCACCTTGTAAATTTAACACCTTGTATATTTTCGCCTTTTCTGAAGCAGAAAAAAATTGTCTTTCGATCCACTGTTACATTCCCTATACCTATCTCGAGAGATTTTTGAGTTATTGGGGAGATCAATTTCAAGAATGCCTTGGAAGTAACAAAATGTTTAGTTGTCAAAATTTCGTTCCCTGTCAGTGTTATTAATTTGATGCTTGGATATTTTTTGTACTTTACTCAATGATTTGATTAGTGCATAATGGAAGGTTATAATAATAATTATCCTTAATTTATTTTACATAGACGGAGAATGTAATCGCATAATAAGTAGAACTTGCCGTGAGTTCAATCAGAGATACCCGAATTTGCCTCCGATGAATCTATTCAAATTTGCAAAAATTGAAACACATTTTTTGCGACATTGAACACAAAAAGAAATTGTACTAAGCCAGTAACAGGTGAAGAAAACAACGAAATTAATATTCTGGGATATTTCACAGCTCAAGCAGAGCTGGATTTAGATATTAGTATGACGTCAATTCAACGCGTGCTAGCAAAGAACAAATGGCACGCATATGCACAAAGGAAAGTCCACGAAGTGAGAAATGGAGACGCTCAGAGAAGAATTGATTTTTGTGAGTGGCTAACTATTCGTAAAGAGGAAGATCCGGACATGTTACGAAAGATTTTATGGTCGGATGAATCCAATTTTACCAGGCAAGGCGTTGTAAATAATAAAAATTGTCATTTTTGGGCAGATGAAAAACCCAACTTTTCACAAGTAAGCCATTTTCAGTATCAATTTAGTTTTAATGTATTCGCCATATAATAGGGTGGAGGAGGGTATTTTATCATATTTATGATGAAAGGCTAACGTCCGAAAGATATTTGCGAATCATTAGGGAAGTGGTGGCAAACATAGTCAATGACATGCCACACCAAAACTATTATTGGTTTCAACTGGATGGAGCTCCACCTCATTCTACTCATGCTGTATATCAAGAGTTGAACCAGCTATTTGAGGATAGGTGAATTGGTCCAAATGGAGACCATGTCTTTGGCCTGCTAGATCTCCGGATTTAACTCCAGTTGAGGTCTATGCAACACCAGTTAACTCCAGGATAGGGTGCGAAGAGCATTTGACCAAATTGAAGTTCAAATGATTGAACGTGCAACGACTGACCAGCTCCAAACAAGGTTAAATAAATGCATTGAAATAGGCGGTGGACTTGCTGTGATTTTGTTTTTAGATTTGTTTTTGTTTCACTTAAACAAGGTTAAAAAATGTTTTCAATTAATAAATTTTGGTTTTGTGATAGAGACTTTTTTTCCATGCCCATAACATGTTTACAAATGACTATTAATCCACTTTCCTATTTTAATCTATTATTTTTTGTTTTACAGCGGCACAACTAACCAGCTGTTTTTTCACTTATAGCTAATTAGAATAATAGATCACATGACAACCTCATTGTTTTAATAAGTGGAAAAACTCAAAATTAATTCAACAATTCAATTGTTTTTTACCAAATTAAATAAATAAATTAACAGTTATTACATTGTGTCGTGAAATGGTCATCCGAATATTATTCGCGGTTTAATTGTTCCTTGTAAAATTTGCTCATCGACCACTCAAACTTGTTGCTTTAAGCAATTATTTATAGCATGTGAAACATTGATCCAAACCCACTCGCCTACGGCTTGTGATTTTGATACATCAATGTTTCTAGTGAAATTGATGAAACCAAAAATGCTCGTTACTGTAGGCATATTTTATCGTCAAAATTAAACCTCTTTTGTTATTTGGCAAAATATCGGGCCTTCAGGCTGATCTCCTCACTAACTCTAAAACCTCTAGAGATAGGTATAGAGAATGTAATAGTGGATCGAAAGACAATTTCTTTATGCTTCAGAAAACGCGAAAATATACAGGGTGTTTCATTTGAAGAAATTGAGTTTCTTGCATTTGAAATGTGTATAATTGTAAATTAATTAGAGAACAGCCTGCGTAATATTATTGCTAAACCTGGTAATATTCGAATAGGACAATACTTTGACTATCTCAGATAAAATTTACGATCAAGTGCCCTAAAAATGGAAAACAGTTGAATATCTCCGAAACGGTTGACTTTGACAGAATCCAACCGGATATCTCTGTTCTTCTATTTAAATAAGCAATTCAAATCTCGAATTAAATACAGGGTGTCACATTAGAAATAACATAGATGGCGCCTACTTCCGATGTAACCGGAAGTTGCACGAGTTTAAAATGTGCTAGTTACATGAAATTAAATTTTTGTAAAAAATCTCTGCTTACAAAATTTTGTGTACCTCCTTTAATCACATGAAAAGTGACCCATCATGACCACGCCCCTCCTCCCCCCCCATGTCACACTGCCCTCTCCATAACAGAATTTTTGACTTCTTAATGGTGCGGTTTCCTAGAAGCGTCGGTCGGCCGAAATCGGCCGCGACTGAAATCTGTTGGAATTAGATGTATGTTTTTAAATGAAGGCGGATTCCTAGAGTCGAGTCGGTCGGACGCTGAAAAAAAATTCCGCTCACTTTTGTCGGTTTCGGTAGTCGGTTCTATTCAGTCGATGGTTGATTTCAACCGAGAGCGGAACGGAATTTTAACGAAAATGAATAGTCAAAAACTCTAGTCTTTTGTTGAAGAAGAACACTTAATAAACTTAATTAAAGAACATCCAGCCTTGTATAATTGCAAATTAGAAAGTTACAAAGACCAAACATTGAAAAATAATATGGAAAACTATTGCAAGTAGTTTGGGACGGTCAGATAAGTTTTTCGAGAATTAAGTAAATGAAGGGCGCAATTTTCCTCTTCTGCTTCTTCTTCAAGCAGAAGTAAAACACATATCTTTCTTTTCAATACGTCCTCCATGGCCAACAAACTTCGACGAACTACGACGGAAATCTTAAAAACTACACGACCTAGGACTCCACCTCCGCGACCGAATTTCACTCGGTTCCGCTACGCTATCGGTTCCGTCGTCCGCAACCGACAGTCCTAGGAAACCGTAGCTTAAGGCATTCCTTTCACCTGACGTCAGTCCCTGTGATTTTTTTTTTTTCCTAAAGGGAAAAATGTCCTCAGAGGACGTCATTTCGGGACTTTAGATAACATCAAAAAGAGTGTTAAACGGACACATTGAAGACTATACCGGTTGAAGACGTCCAACGCTGCTATCAACAGTGGGAACAACGTCTGCGTTGGTGTGTAGTGCTGCCCAAGGGAATTACTTTGAAGGGGATAAATAAAAAATCAGTAACATTACTTTTATGCCACACCTCGTCCAACTCAGTTATATAACTAAGATTGTCAATTTAACTGTTATGCGGACGATGTAGTCGACGTTGATTGCCTTTTATAACAGAAGATGTTGATGCAAACGGTATTGATATAAGAATTAATAAAAGTATCGCTCCCGTAATGAAATCCTCATCCTGTAGACTTACTTTACTAAGTGGAAATATATATGGGATTGAAAGGTAAAAAATTGATATAAACACTCCACGATGATGTATTTTATTAATACCATTCCGCAACTATTTATTTCGCATGCATATTCCTCAAGTCGTTGCACATTTTATCCAATACTTCACGCAGCGTAAGTTAGCGTAAACAACCTTCGTGCACGATTTACTTAATTGCGCGACCTTGTATTGCGTAATTCTAAAACGAAGTAATACTTACCTGGGTGCCCGTAACGCTTTCCAACTTCCGCACTCGACGCCGACCTACACACAAACGCACACATACTCGGAAAACTGTTACTTCCTTTAATAGGTGCGCGAATATGCGAGAGATATATCTCTACAACAGCGTACCTACCAGGATTATTATTCAAGCGCGAAACCGTAGATAACGATGTTATGAAGCATCCCCGAAACCACCGGGAAGAGATGATATGTGTGGAAGAAGAACGTTTCTCTTTTTTAAATTTTTTAACGTTCACGTGAAGATATACGCCGGTAGATCCGAATAATTAATAATCCCTACAAACTGAGGGTGGGACATTATCTCCCTTGCCGGTGGTAATAAATTTTACTAAATTATGAAGTGAGAAGTTTAAATGCTAATGGAACATCGTCGCGATGGAATTGCCGTTAAATTACGAGTTTACCTTGAAGAATTTATTACTTATTAGTTATTTAAAATTACAAATGTGATATTGCAACGTAAATTTCTCATTTTAAATAATCTTGAGGATATATCTCGGATAAAGACGACGAAGCGGCACCGTTTACCTAACGGCTATAGAGGAGGACAGTCCTAGCTGCAACCATCAGTGTAATTTCGTTGACAGGAGGAAGCTCCGCTTCGCGGATTTTCTTTCAAATTGATTTATTCGCATTACCATGGAAATTACAGTGAAGCAAGACGAAGAAGTAAAAAAAAAAATAGGCGATATAGCCGAAGGCTGGGTTTCTTTTCCTCTGTCGCCGACGAAATGGCGTTAATTTCGCGAAAAAAAGGAATTTTCCATCCAGACAAACAACGGGGATGATGAGCAATTTAAGGGAGGAGATAAAAAAAGGGAAAGAAAAACATTTACATTCGTAAAGGAGGAACATCTTTAGCTGAAGATGATTAAGTTTTGGGTGGATAATACTACCTATCTACGAAGAAATGAGGTTTATACACTGCAGAAGCAATTTGGTATTAATCAAGGAGTGTTTGGGCGTGAAGATGAATTTAATTAGAATCGGAAAATTTGAGATATTAACATAACCATTTTAACTTCATCGTTAGCCAACATGCGTTCCTGTGGATTTAATAGAGAGATTTAGCCACCCAGTAAATGTTACTAAAAAATATATGCCTTTTAAAGCTAAGCTTTACTCGAGTAATTTTTGTTTAACACTTTTTGACGTATCTATTAAAATAAAGTGGTGGCGGGTAATTAAATGTTTTTAAATCTTAATTAAATTGTTCCATCAAACCTATCTTACCGGTGATATGTCTAGTTCTTAAAAAATGGTTGCGTTCAGAAATCGAATATCTTTTTGCCAAACGCAGTATACTTGAGATTCAAGCTTACCAACTTTAGAAATTTTTAACATTAGATCTTAATGATGTTGAATATCAACTATGGTGTGATTTTCAACGGAACATGTTTATTTCAAAGTTTGGTTGTTTTTAAAAAAAATAAACATCATGTTCCGATGAATACCATTAACATAGTAGAAAATCATTCCTCGCAAATTTTTAGTGAACGGGAACTCAATCTTTTGAATAAAGGATTGAAATTTGGTTTGCAGACTCGTGAATCGAATGTTGAGTGGGTTATTGCCGGAATAGAGTCCTCTATCCAGCGGTTTCTTGAGCCCACAAAACAGTTCGTTAGGGACGCCTGCAAACATACTATTTCAAAAAATTTGAAATCCTATAAATCACCTCAAAAATCCGAAAACATTAAAATAATTAAAACTTTGCGAGAAAAAGATTGTTTTTATTTGAAAGCTGGCAAAGGGAACAAGGTTGTTATTTTAGATAAAGAGGACTACTATGATCGGGTTAATGACCTGTTGAGTAGTAGTCCTTATAAGTCAATTTAAAAAAATCCTTTACCGAAAATGATTAGAGACGTCAACAATGTGTTTCAAGCTTGTAACAACCTTGTTACTGCCGATGTTAGACGTAAGCTACATGTTTCCAATCCTGTTACCCCTAAATTATATTGTTTACCTAAAATTCATAAACCTGGCAAGTCGGTAAGGCCAATCGTTTCGGCAATTGACGCACCGACTTATAAGGTTTCCAAATGGCTGACCAATGAATTTAATAATTTGCCAATACAGCAACCTAGTTTTGCAGTAAAAAATTCGTTAGAATTTATTAAAGAAATTCAAAATATTCAGTTGCTGGAGGGTGAAATATTGATTTCATTTGATGTTAGTTCTCTCTTTCCTAGTGTACCGATTCCAGACACCTTGGCATACCTTGAGGACTTGTTGCTTCAAAATAGTTTGAGTCAACAATGTGTCCAGGAATATATTCGATTAACTGACATGTGTATGAAACAGAACATTTTTCAATTCAACGGAAGTTTATATGAACAGTTGGAAGGTACGGCAATGGGTAAGTCCTTGTCGCCCTTTTTGGCTAACCTTTTCATGTGCCGTTTTGAAAAGGACTTAGAATCTGAGAGCGAATACTTACCTAGGGTTTAGTTGGGGTATATCGATGACATTTTCGCTATATTTGTTACTAAAAAATGTAATATTGACGATTTTCTCAAAAGATTAAATAATCGGTTCGAAACCAAAAGTTCACTTGTGAAAGAGAAGAAAACTAGATACTTTAGTAATTAAAAATAACAGTAGATTAGAGTTTGACGTGTATAGAAAGGAAACCAGTACATTTCGCTACATTCCTTCAGATTCCCATCATTGTGTTCAACAAAAAATGGCAAGCCTGAATTTTTTGGTCCACAGACTTCTCACTTTTCCCTTGAACAAGGCGAGGTATGAGAAAGAGCTTAAAATTATAAAAGATGCGGCCAAGTGTAACGGTTTCCAGCCTCAGCATATCTATAAGTTAATTGGGAAGTTTAATTATAAGCAAACTATGAAAGAATCTACGACTTTTCGAGAGGATGTTAAAGCTTCACCCGCTGTGACCATCCCTTACGCTCCCTTTATCACTAAAGGTTTGAGTAAAATCTTCAAAGAGCTAGATCTCAGAATAGTTTACAGTTCTGGGACTAGTTTACGAAGTCTCATCGGTAACCCTAAAGATAAAATACAATCTCTAGAAAAGTCAGGTATTTACGAAATCAATTGTAAAGATTGTAATCAAAAATATATCGGGCAAACCAGGAGAGCAGTCTCAACTAGATTCAAAGAGCATATGGCTAATCTTAGATTTAATAGAATTGAGAAATCCAGCGTTGCCCAACCCATTTTTGAAACAGATCACAACATCGATCATACGAATGTTAAATTAATTGGACAAATAAACAATAAATGTTTTCGAAAGTTTAGAAATATATAAAAATAAGTCATGTGTAATGAACTGTGACAACGGACCTATCCCGCATTCGTCATTGTTTTCGTTAATCGGAAATTAATGATGCGTATCGAATTGACCGTGCATAACATTTAGGTTACCTGTTATTTGTAGATTTTATTTTAATTTAGTTTTATTATCGCCTTGATAATGACTGCATTGCTGTCGAAACGCGTCAGTGTTTTAGTTAAAACTAGTTTGGTGTTTAGTGGGTTAAAGTGTTTAGTGTTCTTAGTTCTTACCTATTCTTATTAAGCGGACCATGTTATTTGGATCTTCCACATCTCGTCAGCGTTTAACCCATAGTCGCAGGTGTTTCTTATTAATTAGGTCTTGCATTTGGAGGGGCGCTGACGAGATCTGGAAGTTCGAAACCACGCGATCCGCTTCTAATTCTAAATTATCAACAATCTTGCAAAATTTTTTTGGCCTAAGTCCGCTAATTAAGTGTCAAATATTCATTCAACAGTACGGATTTATTTGTAAACGTTCCACTGTTTGTAATCTCGCTGCTTTTTCTCAGTATTTACATATGTGAGAGTTTGGATTTTAACGACATTTGACCGAATAGATTGGTGTCACGTTTTGCGACGCTGACGATTTTATACCGAGCACAAAATATCTCAACCAAACATGAAACTTACCAAAGGTTTTACTCAACGTTCTCAATACTAATTGAACCGGTCGTCCTGCATAATAAAAGCAACAAAACACTCTTCGTTAGACACCACCACACGGACAACACGCATATCAACGCTACACCATCTACGGCTTTCCAGTGCTCAAGCTTTTCGAACTCTATCTGCAATCTATTAACTTTCGTCGGCTGAGAGGAAACGGGTCCGCATTAATATGCAAAGTAGGATACACCCGCAGCACTTGGCATAAAATGAAAAATCGCCGCCTTTCCAACACCTACCCCCAATTAAATCGTAGGCATTTCCGTATTTCGAGTAATTTCCATGGAATATCCAGCCGAAACAATCTACTTAACCGTAATTAAAATACGAAGCGCGCAATTAGAAGTTCGGGAAAGGGAGGGAGGAGAGACGACAACAAGGGTGGAAAACACCAACAGGACAAACCGAGATGAAGTTTCGCGTGTATTTACATTAAAATTGGCTTCGTTTGGGATGAGAAAGTATGGATGATAAAATTGTCGCTTCCGTATTCCTGACTGACTGCTAAATTAATTTCAACGTCTATCTATCTAGCCGGGCTGGTGGCTTTGAGGTTAGTTCACTTGATGGCAGAAATTAGGTTCTCAATTAAATGTTTTTGTTTCACCGCTTAGTTTAGTCGTGGTCTACAGTGTTATCATTGTTTCCGGATAGAAATCGTAATGTAAACGAAACAAACGAGAGTTATAAACAAATTCTATAATCTAAATAAATAGATAATTATTATAATCACTTGTTGCTATCTATAATTGCCTCATTAATGTTGCCAGATTAAGTTATAATTCTAAATTTGTTTATCAAATTTCAATAATCCGAAATTGCTATTAATAACTTTCCTAAACAGCGGTTATTTATACATAAACATTGCACAGCATAGTCTGTATATAAGACGTTCTAGTCCTAATATATACATATGCATATTTCTAACAAAAATGCGTGACTTTGGAAAACGATGAAGGAAAAAAAAACGAAACAGAAAACGGACGAAAGGTTACAGCTATAAATAATTCAACATGCGAATGTTACATCAAAAAATTAATATGTAATCGATTTGGAATATTTGAATATATTACGGAGGTTTTTGAACGTTTAATCTTTTTATGGCGTAATTTTTGTCGTATTTATTGAAATACCAGTTCAGTAAATCAACGCGCTTAAAGAAAACGAATGGAAAGTTTAAACAATGGTGATAATTTTTATTCCGAAAGTCGACGGCAAATTGCTTTAAATGCTAGTAGGTAGAGAAAAAACACGATGATTTATTGTTATTGTTAATATTTTTATAAGATTATGTACAGATGATTTATATACATGAATATTTTTTTAAGTTTATTTGGATGATATCCAGAAAGTCTGGTTTATTTAGGAACTTGCCAAGAAGGAAGCTAACGTTAGAAATCTATAAATCATTCTATCAAGAAACTTTTTCCTATATTAGGAACAGTTGCGAATATAACAATCTAACTTGTCCTAGAATGTACTTTTCCATTTTACTTCGGTAAAAATGGACGCTACTGCAATCGAACGCAAAAGACAAGCTTTAATGTGCCTTGCTGGGAGTTCGGTCTCTCGTTTAGATTAACAAGGTGAACCTACTTGCCGAGGAGGAAGCAGATCCATCAAACGGTTATCGAGCTAGGTAATATTTATATGATGAAAAAGTTGTCCAGAAAATTTATGAAGTTTGATCGGTCACAGCGCTCAAACGCGTTAATGTGCCTTCCTGGGGGTTTGTCCTCTCGTTTATATTAACAAGATGAACCAACTTGCTCAGAGCGAAGCGGATTCATCAAACGGTTCTCGAGATAATTTATCTCTATAACGCGTTAATGTGCCTTGCTGGGAATTTGGGCTCTCGTTTAGATTAACAAGGTGAACCTACTTGCCGAGGAGGAAGCAGATCCATCAAACGGTTATCGAGCTAGGTAATATTTATATGATGAAAAAGTTGTCCAGAAAATTTATGAAGTTTGATCGGTCACAGCGCTCAAACGCGTTAATGTGCCTTCCTGGCGGTTTGTCCTCTCGTTTAGATTAACAAGATGAATCATCTGGCCGAGAACGAAGCAGATTCATCAAACGGTTCTCGAGAAAATTTATCTCCATAACGCGTTAATGTGCCTTGCTGGGAGTTTGGCCTCTCGTTTAGATTAACAAGGTGAACCTACTTGCCGAGGAGGAAGCAGATCCATCAAACGGTTATCGAACTAGGTAATATTTATATGATGAAAAAGTTGTCCAGAAAATTTATGAAGTTTGAACGGTCACAGCGCTCAAACGCGTTAATGTGCCTTCCTGGGGGTTTGTCCTTTCGTTTAGATTAACAAGATGAACCATCTGGCCGAGAACGAAGCAGATTCATCAAACGGTTCTCGAGAAAATTTATCTCTATAACGCGTTGATGTGCCTTGCTGGGAGTTTGGCCTCTCGTTTCGATTAACAAGGTGAACCAACTTGCTCAGAGCGAAGCAGATTCATCAAACGTTTCTTGAGAAAATTTATCTCTATAACGCTTTAACTATTGTTCTGCACATGTTTTTAGCATGTGCAGAGTTGTAATTGGAAAATTTCAATTGGTGCCCCTGTATGTATGTACAATGTACATAAATAAACTATTATATATTGAGTGTTTATATTGTCAAATTGTATATAAATATTATTGACCGTAATAAATTTCAAATAAAGCCACCTGTTAAGTGGAGAGCCAGTCAAACAAGTTTTTGGGTTTGACCCTAGACAAACATTTATCATGGGAGTATCACGTTGACAATATCAGCCCCGCTCAATGCCACCGTTTTGAGTATACAGCAAAGATGCTTTACAGCACCTTTTCATAGAACTATATTATAGCTCAATGCTTTAATTGATGCAAAAGGCTTTTGACAGCTGCCAAAGTTCCACTTGTTATAATTTTCTTAAGTCTCGAAGACTCTTGGATAGAGCTTTTATAGATAACATGAAACAAATCTTAGTTCTGTCAAATCAATGCTGCCAAATGTGAATATCTAGCATGGCCTTATAACTCTGGATCACGTTATTAGGATCTCTGTTTCCTGAAAGTTATTCCTTTATAATTTTGAACATAGCATTTGTTGTACCCAGTATAAACACGGCTATTTCTTAAATTTACCGTCAAAATACATATTGTATTGAATATTTAATTTTTGACAGTTATGAATTTGTTTCATTCTTTTTGTTATTTGACAGTTACATTCTTATATAACTGTTGTTTGAGAAAAGTTTTCAATTTCTAATTTTGACAATTCAGCTTTTTGCGTTTCAAAATGTAAAATGGTTATTTCTTAATTTTTACGGCTATATTATTATGATGTTTACATTGTCAAAATATAAATATTATTGACGTAATAAATACCAAATAAAGCAATAAAATACTTCTTTTGGTCATTTCTATTCTTTTCTATGTTTTTTATAAAAAGATGACAGTACCTCCTCAGTATATTATAGATGAAAAACTATAATTTATTAATTTTTGACAGCTGTAACTTCCATTATAATACTGCCTGACAGCCCTTGGATAAATATAAACAATTGGTAGTTCTGTCAAATCAATAAAAATATCTTCATGGCCTTTAACATTTTTTATTCATTCTTCTGTTCCTTTATAATTTTGATTTGTATCCACGATAAAATGATAATTTACCAATCTTGACAGCTATAGTTATTATAACTTTTTGACAGCTGTCAAAATATAAACAATTGCAAATTTGACAGTTAAAATACTTAAGATAACATTTCTATTACTTTTTTCTATTCCTTTATAATTTTGACAGAACCTCCATAAAATGAAACCATAATTTATTAATTTTGACAGTTATAGTTATTATAATGTTCTTGACAGCTGTCAAAATATAAACAATTGCTAGCTGTAAAGCAATAAAATACTTCGCTTTAACATTTCTATTCTTTTTTCTGTTCCTTTGTAATTTTGACAGTACCCACGATAAGAAACGATAATTTATTAATTTTGACAGCTATAACTATTATAATGTTCTTGACAGCTGTCAAAATATAAACAACTATTAGCTGTACAGCAATAAAATACTTCGCTCTAACATTTCTATTTTTTTTTGTCCCTTTATAATTTTGACAGAACCCTCCATAAGAAACCATAATTTATTAATTTTGACAGCTATAACTATTATAATGTTCCTGACAGCTGTTAAAATATAAACAATTACTAGCTGTAAATCAATAAAATACTTCGCTTTAACATTTCTATTCTTTTTTCTGTTTCTTTATAATTTTGACAGTATCCACGATAAGAAATCATAATTTACTAATTTTGACAGCTATAATTATTATAATGTTCTTGAAAGCTGTTAAAATATAAACAATTGCTAGCTGTACACCAATAAAATACTTCGCTTTAACATTTCTATTCCTTTTTCTGTTTCTTTATAATTTTGACAGTATCCACGATATGAAATCATAATTTACTAATTTTGACAGCTATAATTATTATAATGTTCCTGAAAGTTGATAAAATATAAACAATTGCTAGTTGTACAGCAATAAAATGTCTACTTCGCTTTAACATTTCTATTCTTTTCTTTGTTCCTTTATAATTTTGACACTACCCACCATAAGAAACCATAATTTATTAATTTTGACAGCTGTAGTTATTATAATGTTCCTGACAGCTGTTAAAATATAAACAATTGCTAGCTGTACAGCAATAAAATACTTCGTTTTAATATTGCTATTCTTTTTTTCTGTTCCTTTATAATTTTGACAGTACCCGCGTTAAGAAACCACAATATACTAATTTTGGCAGCTATAGTTATTAAAATGTTCCTGACAGCTGTCAAAATGTAAACAATTGCTAGCTGTACAGCAATAAAATACTTCGCTTTAACATTTCTATTCTGTTTTCTGTTCCTTCATAATTTTGACAGTACCCATGATAAGAAATCATAATTTACTAATTTTGACAGTTATGGCTATTATAATGTTTCTGACAGCTGTCAAAATATAAAAATATAAACGACTAACGCTATCGAACCAGACTTTCATTATTTTGAAACGTGCAATTGTTTCTTAAGATAATTGTTGTAGTAGACAAAGCTATTGCTTTATAATTTTGACAGTTCGAGTTACCGTACCCAGTATAAAAATGCTTATGGTTTGACAGCTGTTAAAATAAAGGGTGTCCCAAAATTAACGCAAGATTTGAATTTGCAAACAAGAACAATTTGACAGCCGTGGGTTTAGGTTTACTAAAAATGGATCGTTATACGATATGTTTTCATTATTGAACAATATTTCAAAAATAATATAATAAGTTTGGCGGCCGCAGTTCGAAAATTTGATGCAAAATAAGGTCAAAATAGTTTTAATAACGTCAACTGTTAAAAGATTAATTGAAAAGTTCAGGGAGACTGGATCAGTTGGAGACGTTAAACAGACCACCGGTCGTCCAAAAACAACAACTGAAATGTCAATTGCCATGAACAGCAAAGAGAGTTCTTGAAATGGATTATTGAACATGTGGATGCTGATTTTTCGAGTATTCTATCATTCTAAGCGATGAAGCACATTTTCACCTTGATGGATTTGTTAATCGCCAAAATTTCCGTGTTTGGGGTTTGGAGAACCCACATGTGATTATTGAAGAACAAATGCACCCACAAAGTGTCACTGTTTAGTGCGGATTTTGTGTCGAGTACTTGTTTCGGTGATCAGAATGGCCCCCCTAGATCGTTTGATTTAACACGTTCTAATATGTAACTGCTGCATCAAGGGAGCCAGAAAGGAACTTGATAATAAATTGTAGATCCAACTGGATAATTTAAATCCTTCTAATTTTTGCCATTAATTTCAATCGAAATATCAAAATAACACAAAAGCACATCCACCTAGCATCAACTCCTCAAATCATATCAACAATATTAAATTTAAATTTCGCTTTCGAACTCAAATCTTTTTTCCCCCTCTTTAAAATTACATTCCCCAGCCGTTACCCATAATTCGCCCTTATCCAGAGAGGATATTTCATAAAACTTCAAAGAGAAACTAAAGCCAGTAAAGTTCTTAACTCTTCGCGAAAAAAGTGGAGAACACGAAAAATAATATATAATAGGGAGAAAAAAAAACGAAAAAACAACGAAACGAAAAATAAAAGGGAGAGAAAACAGGAAAAAACAACATGTCTAAAACGTCAAGTTGCAAGGCACCGAAAGTTTAAAGCAACGATCTGAAAACAGAAATCCGTTCTTCAAATATAACCACCTGCCTGCCTACCTACACATTTGCACAAATACAAAAGCAAACGGAAACAAGCGCCAAAGGAATCGAGATGGACGGGGGAAATAGAAGGAAACATCACCGTTTGTACTCGGCGGCACAAACGTTGAGTCCCCTTATGCTGGTAGGTGTAAACATGTAACCTAACAGGGCGGTTTAGTTAAATGGAAGGTGAGTTAATTTGGAAAATTGCATAATTTCAACGCTTAAATGGTGTTAAATTATATTTCTCCTATATCCATGTTGAATTAGAAACGATATTTTAAAGAATTAATTAAAATATGTTCAGCACTTTCTTGAAGTGTCAAAATAGGTTAGAATTAATCTGCCATTTAACCGAATTTTTATACATAGATCTAACATAGTATAGCTAGAAACGTTAAAGCCATCGAAAAAGCTCTCTTTGGGAGCTGCACTACACAAGAGAGAAACCTGACGACAGTACTTTAACAGAAACCGATAAGAGCACGCGAAACAAAAGAAGATTGCCTGGCTGTCTAGTACCGGCTTGCTTGACTTTACTTCCATTCTCAAGGTGTCTGTATGTATCGTGTAGATATATATGTATATATGAAGCGCGGAATAAAGTCAAGTTGGCACTGACGACGCTCTCTCGCGCGAAACAAAAGACGACTCAACCCCCTCGAGTTAGAGGCGCAGTTTTCCACGTCTGTCAATCAAAAATAATTGGCGCTAGCGATTCGCTTTTGTTATATTTCGTTCGGGGATTAATTATTTTATCTGCCGTCTCTTTTGTGCGTTCGCGTGGTTTTGCCCCGGTGAAAAATATGGTTGGTTAGAATATCGAAAGACTGGATGGGGAGGAAGAGAGGGTGGAAAATAAAAAGAATTCCCGGAATTGTAAAAGAACAATGGTGTCAATCCGATCGTAATATTTTAATAGAGTCTCTGTACGAAAAAGGTTTCGATAAAATCGGATTTAATAAATTTAAGAGATGATAGGGTCTTTATAGGGGGTAGACAAGCTATTATTGCGTATATTGATGTCTTGTTCTGACGACAAATTTACGTATTTAAGTATCTTATTGGTTCTAAAATACTAGATTTAGTGCCAAAATCTGCTTAAATGAATCGAAAGTGAGCTTGAGCTTTAGGAGTAGAGGTTAGGGCACGATGACCACATTTTTTTTGGAAACAAATGATATATCTTTAGCTGTGAAAGGTGAGAGAGCATCAATTTTGGCTTTCGTATACAACAAAAACAGATGAGGATCATAACAAAATTTTACAAAAAGTTATAGAAAGAGCCAAATAATCAAAACGTTAAATTTAACAAAGATAAAGTACAGTACAAACCACAGCCAGTTCAGAGTGATATTTAGGTCATATATTGAGCATGAATTGCATGGAGGTTGATTTGGATTAAGTATGTCAGATTTTGAAACAATAAAAAAAATTATCTACTTTGAATACCGAGTTAAGAGAATTGTTAAGGAGAAAAATTCAATTTCGATAGCAGTGTTAAAAAGTATAAAACAAATAATTGTCACGAGCTCCAATATTAGCCTTAACTTTGTTCATAATAAAGTTGTTATATTACTGATGTCAACTGATGCCTGAAAAGATGCCAAAGTGTTATTTATCAAACCAATCAGTGTCTCCAAATTTCCGAAATTTCCCAACTATCCACCAATCAGTCCTTCTGATTGCTCATCAGAAGGACAGTAGGAGGGGGAAGAAGTGTAATGCTTTGGAGATGGCATTACGGTTTGTTATTCAAGATTCGCTGTTTGGGCATCAACCCAGAGCTAACAGCCTTTCCTAAAAGACCTATCCAATCCTATCTGTTATAAAAGCTAAAGCTAAAAAGTTATCTACAACCGATCTATTTAGTGCCTTTGATGCAATTGATCATGATGTTCTCCTTTACAGAATTAGAAATTTGGGAATGAGCCCATCCTTTAACAACTTATTAGCTTTCCACTTAGATAAGAGAGTAAATTATGTCAATTACAACGGCATCAATTTTCGCGGGGTCGTTAGAGGGTCCCTCTCTCCCGCTTTTCAAAAAAATCCAAAACCACCAAACTTTTTTTTCATGTAGTTTACAGATAAAAATAAAAAAAATAAATTCATAATATACAAGGCCCTGACGACCCCGCGTGTACGCCACTGTTCTTTTTCGACCTAAAATGTAGGGTTGCTAACAAGGAACAATCTCGTCTTTACCCGATATACTCGATATCTCTTCTCGTTTCCGAAATATTGCGAAAAATGTATTTTTGGGGGGTGCCTTTGAGCCCTTATTACACCCGCTAAAACCAAAAACGGGACGCTAAAAAAATACGGGTCGAATATATTTCGGAATTCTGTGTCCCTACCAAATTTTATTAAAATTCGAGGAGACAACTTGGGTGCCTTTGCTTGTTAGATAAGAGAGAAAATTATGTTTATAACGAGTTCAATTTTCAGGAATTTATGTCGGTTTCAGGGGTTCCCCATGGCTCAAATCAAAGACCTTTACTCTTTGTAATTTAAAGATTTATATCACCATAGCTATGATTGCTCGTACTTTTACGTTTTTGCTGTCTTTCTACAATTTTATAACACTTGAAATAAATTGCATGTAATTATTAATGTGATTTCAACGACTCGACAGATAAAACACCACAATATTTCATTAATTAATTTATGGGCCCTCGTCATCAAAATGAATACTGATGAGGGCCCATGAGTCTTTGAAGCACATGTCCCGAGTAATTGATTAAATATTGTAGTGTAGGTGTTACCGATTGTTTATCTGAACTTAAATATTAGCAGATAAAATGTTGGTCATGCTATATGAGGGTAATTTCGAAAAAAAAAACAAAACCGTTGCTAAAGGTAAAGAATTATTTTTATGGATTTTATGTTCATGTTGAGACTGTATAAAAACTAATTTGTATTGTCTTTTGTGTATTTTAAATTAAGAAAAGGAAAAATGTATTGAAAATATATTTTTTTAGGAGAACGAATTGAAATAGTAGTAGTTTTAGGCGATTATCATGAATTTTTTTGCCTCGTCATCAGGATATAATAAATAAACAACAAATCTTCAATAATTGAATTATTAGCAAAACTACAAGCATTCAAAATGAATACAAAAAACCTGCTTAAAACTGTTTTCTTTATCAATATACATTTAATAATAATAAATTAACTATTGTTTCTACAAATGATAACCAATATTTTTCGAAATATTTTTTAATAACAATAATTCGACTTACCAGATTATTAAGTAGCCCTCTGCTATGATGTAACACTACACTAACCGGCACAGAATGTTAAGTTCTTTAAAATACGCAAAGTTTATCACCCTTACACTTTAGAGTTAAAATAAATTAATCCCGAAAAGCATTCAAAATTTAATGGAAAGAAATATTATTTAGGTTAAAGATAGCCGTTCACCAC
Source organism: Holotrichia oblita (assembly GCA_023690525.1). Taxonomy (NCBI): domain Eukaryota; kingdom Metazoa; phylum Arthropoda; class Insecta; order Coleoptera; family Scarabaeidae; genus Holotrichia; species Holotrichia oblita. Next base: position 136,115,074 of record CM043019.1, on the reverse strand, counting down.
TTCACGTGTAACAATCTGTGTTTTTGGATGATAGATTTGAACGAAGAACGTTTAGTAGTTATGACGCATCGCCAAAAAAACAGCTACAGGTCTTTTTTGTGATGTACTCCAACTCGATTTAATGTAAACAAGGAAAAACAGTTTCAACAAGTTGCAGTCAATAAAATATAACTTTATTATTATAAGGAATAAAATTGCGGATGTATAATTTATTATTTATGATATTTTATGTCATGTCATAAGAGATTAGGATTTTAGAAGTAGATTAAGAAATCTAGTTAAGGAAAAATTATTAAAAAAGAAAAACAGATTATAGTAAAAATTATATAAAAACTGACAGTGACTGAAGAAAGAAATTAGTCCAAAAAAGTAATTTTTCAGTTTGTAAAAATAAAAGATAAATAGAATAGACGTTAATAAAAAGATCCGGTTGATGATCCGGTAAATGAAATTTTAATTTTTGAAGATAAAGGGCGATAGATATTCTTCACATACGGTAATAAAAATTCAGTGTTAATCTCAAGAGAAAAAACTATACAGGGTTTCCACGGCCAAGTGGGATATAGGGAGAATACATATAAAATCGGTTTTCGGTGAATATTATCTCCCTAATACTACTGCATTCAAAATTAAGGGCCGCATATTATAACTGGGTTAACAATGAACATCTCCACAATCATAGTACAAAGAAAGTCATTTTAATAAAGCCAAAAAATTATTATTTTTAAATCTATTGTTCGTGAATTCCTAATAAGGCTTTTAATACGCAAGCGTCAAGGGAGGGGTGGAAATAAAAAAACCAAATTATTTTTCTTTTTCAATATAGTCACCTGCAAGACGGATACATTTTTCACATTTTTCAATTAATTTATTTATACCCTCATAAAAAAAATATTTCTCTTTATCTGCAAAATACGCCGAAACTGCCTCCTTGACTTCATCATCGGCAGTAAATTTTTTATCCCGCAGCTCTTTTTTCATTTTCGGAAACAGGAAATAATCACTCGGGGCCAGGTCTCGGCTGTAGGGCGGGTGATTCACAATTTCGAAGCCCACCTTATGCAGGGCAGCCAACGCAAAGCGGCTCTTGTGGACGGGCGCGTTGTCGTGCAAAAGCAGCACACCTTTCGTCAATTTTCCCCGTCTTTTCTCTTTAATGGCTTTTTTAATATTCTCCGGTTATAGAAACACCTTTATCTTTATAATCAATCAACAATATTCCTTCCGAGTCCAAAAATACCGTTGCCATGAGTTTCCCAGCTGATTGTGACACATTAAATTTCTTGGGAGGTGCTGTGCCCTTTTTATGCCACTGCATGGAGTCTTGTTTGGACTCAGGTTCATAATGATGAACCCAAGTTTCGTCTCCAGTAACAATTCGACTCAATACACCATCCTTGTCTTCATTACAGAGGTCCAAAAAGCATGCGAACACTCTACGCGCTGTTGTTTTCGCGGCGGCGTGAGCATTCTCGACACACATCTTGCGCTGACCTTAGACATGCCGAGATGATCGTGTAGGATTTTAAAAATTGTTGTATCGGATACTCCAACCATTTCTGCGAGTTGTTTTTTCTTTAGTCGAGCATCTTCGAGTACAATTTTTTCAACTTTTTGGATAGGTGCTGGCGCGGTCACCTCAATGCTCCTGCCCGGCCTCGGGTCGTCTTCAAGCGATTCCCTTCCTTGTTTAAATAAACTATGCCACTTGTACACCATGGTTTTTCCTGGACAAGAGTCGCCGTAAACCAATGACATCTCATTCATTATGGTCGCGACTGATTTTCCTTGCCTGGTAAGGAACTTTATAACGTCACGATATTCGATTTTTTCCATATTTCAATCCTGATTATTTTACTTGGTTGACGATAGCTCAAAGACTAACTGTCTAAAAGCCGGTCTTCATACTTCCTTCTGAGGCCGAACTGTTGTTCTTAAGCCCCTTAGTCTCTTAGATAGCCCCTTCTGGGCTGAGTTGTTTGTGTTTTCTGGTATCTTCTCCGTCCAAGGCGACCGAATATCAGATGTTAATTGTCCTCTTCCGCGTCTACAGCGAGGGCGCGTCGAACTGCGACCATAGGCGGGGGCCTGTCGAGGTCGAGATCAGCAAGCCTGCTGACGAGGGGATTTCCTGATCTCGCTATCCGTTCTTTGGTCTTGGTTGCTAGGCTGATGATGTGCCTTCTCATCGATGGTATCCCAAGGTCGTCGCGTAGTTGTTGGTTGCGGACGAACCATGGTGCCCCAGTTATTAGCCTCAGGACACCATTCTGCAAGATTTCCAGCTTTTGCAGGTGACTCTTTGCCATGCTCGACAAGGGCAGGGCCCCGTACGTGACAATTGGACGTAGGAAAGTGCAGTAAATGAGGATCTTAATTTTTAAGGATAGGTCGCTCTTGGAACAGAGAAGAGGATAGATGTAGCTCTTGGCCGCGTGGAATTTATCGACGACTTTATTTACTTGTAACCTCATTGTGATGCGAGAATCCAGAACTACTCCCAGCCTGAAGTCGTCCACGAAGATGTTGTCCGGTGGTGGACGCAGTCTGTTAGTGAAGCGCACCGCAACACATTTTGATTGGTTTATCTTCAGGCGCCACCTGGAAGCCCAGGTCACGATCTCATCCAGCGACTGTTGCAGTCTATTTCGCAAGATGTCTTCATTCGCGTCAACGGTGTAAAGGGCCGTATTATCCGCGTACATGGCGAGATCCACTCCCTCCATCCTGGGCAAATCATGCATAAATATTGTAAAGAGACTGGGGGCAAGAAGAGACCGTTGAGGTACACCAGCTGCTATGTGTCGTTTGGAGGAAATGATGCCATCCTGACGTGCAGAGAAGGTCCTGTTGCGAAGGTAGGATCGAATGACCTTTATGATTTTGGGGTTTATGCCCCAAACTACCATTTTGTGGATCAGCCCGTCGTGCCACACCGTGTCGAACGTCCTCGCTATGTCCATAAATACCGCGCCAAGGGTTTGTCGTCTTTCCAGGGTGTTACGGCTGGTTTCAGTGAGACGGAAGAGTTGGAATTCCGTGGATAACCCCTCACGGCCAAATTGTTCATCCTGTATCAGTTTCCTGACGAAAAGTTCTTCCTTCAGGCGGGCAAGGACGATGGCTTCCACCACCTTGCCGAGACAGGATATCAGCGAAATTGGACGATAATTTTGCGGGAATAAAGGGTCCTTGTTGGGTTTGACTAAGGATACCACGATGGAGTGACTAACTGTCTAATAACAATGAAACTTCGTATTTATACCAATTATGAGTCGCTGCACAGGCCACGCCCCCAATGCGCCCAATCACCCCCTTACAACCCGCTCATTCCGCGAATATAAGAACGCTCCCTCGTATATAGAGCTGAAATATTATGCTTTTAATCTTTTTAGTCAAAAATTAAAAGTATGGGAATCGGAGGGTTAATATCATAAATGTAGGTACCATCATCAATAGTTTAAGCTTAATTCCAAAACCAACATCCATCATATTTAATGGATACACACTCGGAATATTGATTTTGCCTGTAATATACTCGATTACAGCCGTATAACAGCAAATTTAGACATTGATGGACGTAATAACGTTCATATTACAGTTTATTTCTATGTGTAACTAAACGAGCAAGGTTTCCACAGTAAACACATCATTTTTATCGAAGTTATCACTCCATAAAACCTTCTAATTCCCAACTAATTTCCTGTGAAATGAACGACTTGAAGAAATCGATCTCTTCTTGTACTACATACATGTGTACATAACAAGGAATTTTACAATTATCTCGTGTTTACAAGATCTTGTTTTATATTACTCGTATAAATAAAAATGTTGATTATGATGTTATTAATGGAATATTAACGATACAACCCAAAACAAATATTATTCTGTTATAATCTCTCTTCTTTGAACTGTTGTGATATCGGATTTCTTCGTTTTGTTGCAGAAAATTTCTAGTGCTGTTGTGTATGTTACGATGAAGTTCCACGACAAATAAGTGAAGCAATTTTGGGATATATTAGGTGAGTAGATAGTTTCTTTTTTCCTCTCGATATTGCATTTATTAAATGACTCAAAAAAAACATCATGTTCTATTAATACACACAATCATATTAGTTGAGGAATGGAATTAAAAGGACTGTTAAAAACCTATTAAAACTGACAATATAAAAAAACCATTATAGCATCATTAAAAATTGTTTACGATGTATTCGTAAGAAACAGCTTTTTCTCTCTCTCCTTGTCTTCTACATTCATACATATGTTACGTGTAGACCACATCCAGTTGGTAATTACACGATTTCCATTACGTCTCATCTAGTGTCAATCGAAACAACACAATTATAAATATGATCGATTATTCTTCTTAACTTTTTTATAAGTTAAAGGCACGAACTTGATTCGAACCCGTTTCTTTTAAGTGAAAAAAAAATTCGCTCCGTGCAATGAAAGAAACAGATAAAGCAAGAAACGAGGGGGAAATGTATCTCTTCGCGGCCCTTTCGCGCTCATTTATCTAGGTTAATGGTTCATGAAAAGGGAGATTTATAATGCTACGCTGAGAATTCGAAATAATTTATTTTAATTTGCAGCCCATGTCTCTCCTGCAAAACTGGAAGGGGAGAAATAAACAGATACACGACGGTCCTTGGGGGAGAATATATTGTTTCTATATTTATGCTGTTCCTTATTAAATCGTGTTTCAGCCCCTGAAACTTAAATAACTTTTTATAAAGTTATCTCCTACACAAATATATGTTTAGATTCGGATTAGCTCGCTTACACGCGAAGATTATTAGCGGATATAGCAGTTTAGTTCTAGAATTAACCGCAGAATATCTGCCAAACTAACTGTTTGAACTTCACAAGCTTCAATGAATACAGTGAGTAATGAGGAAATTAGTTTGTTCTATTTGCAACTTGCGGTTAAGTTCAGGTGTTAATTGCAAATATCCTAGATGTTGCGATTCAGATATTATTGTCCCTGATATAGAATGAAACACCGTTCCATTCGTTTTCTTTTTTCAACTAGGTACTCAAAGTAATGCTGGAAATCTTCTTTTATAAGAGCTATTAAGAGCTTCGCCGATTTTCACTTCCATCGACTCGAACCGGGTTCAACAACAAGAAAAAGTCACAGGGTGCTAATTTGTTGTTGCAGTGTTGCCAAAACGTTTAAATAGTAAGTTTGGTTTATAGTTCCAGCATCTGGAACCCATTCAATCATCACGATGCCGCTGATGTCGAAAAAAAAAACGATTCGTTTGGCTTTAAATTTTGATTTAGACATCCTTGCTTTTCTCATCCTTGGCGATGTAGGAGTTGTCCAGTGCATGGATTGCCGCTTTTCAGTTTCATCATAGTATGGGAATATGCAGGTTTCATCGCAAGTGATGATGTTATATCCCTATCAACCTGGAAAATCCTGTGAGCAGCCTATTCATGAGTTTGGCCAGCGAGCAGAAATTTATTTAAGCAACAAACAAGTCACGCTAGCCACCTTCATTGATATAGAGTCGACAGCAGGAAACTACAAAAACGTGGAGTCGACTCAACGGTGACAAAGTGAACCTCTGCACTATAAAGGCGATCATGGTAGCTGGTTGCCCACAGGACGGAGTCCTGTCACCCTTGCTGTAGTGCCTGCTGGTGGATAGCCTGCTTTCCGATCTTCGGATGGCGGGTTTCCATCCACAAGGCTATGCCGATGGCATCACCATCATGATCTACTGCAAGTTCGAGGGCGTGAAATCCGAGAGGATGCAAGTCACACTCAGACTGTGTGAAAGGTGGTGTTTTATGGTCGCGTTCACTCGACGGAGGAAGCTTTCCAGAGTTCAGTGTTCGACCATTTTCGGCTCAAAGATACTCGTATCTTATGAGGTCAAATACCTGGGGGTGACTTTGGACGTCAAATTGACGTGCAAACCACACCTGAAATGGGTAACAAACAAAGCGACGAGGGCCTTTTGGGGTTGTAGAGGAATGTTTGGTAAAACGTGGGGGCTGAAACCTATGATGGTACATGGAACTTATGCATCGTTGGTCTGGTGGCACAAAGCTAGTTTGGGCTATGCGGCCAAAGCACTCAGTAAAGTCGAGAGGATTGCCTGTTTAGGCATCCCTGGAGCCATGTTCTCGACGCCCACTGCGACGATGGAGATGATCCTTGGGCTCTCTTCGTTGCAGCTTGTTCTGTGGTCGGAGGCAGTCCTAGGGGCCTACAGATCAAAATGTAGTGGATGTAGGGGTTTCTTCCGGTAAAACGGGAGATCATACCAGCATCTTAACCTACATAGAGCAGACAGTACTACTGTCCATGAGGGCGGACAAGATTTCACCCGTTTTCAACTTCTGTGGGGGATACAATGTAAACATCTCGAATAGAGAGACTGCAAAAACTTTCGTTCACAAATCGAGGGGAATTATCTCGCTGGTTTGTGGACGCCTTTAAAACGCCTAACGGCACGGAAATTGGACTTTGGAGAGATGGTGAAACATCTTCCAAGCCGAACTAATCGCGATCCAGACCTGCACAGAAGGTATATTAAGTTGCCCGCAGGTTAATGGAGCAGTGGAAATCTTTTCTGACAGTCAAACTGCTCTTAGAGCACTACAGGCTGTCACGTTTGACTGCGAAGTAGTGCTATAAGACTCTCGTAAAACTGGCAGAACTTCACAACACCATGCTGAGAATGAAATGGCTGACAAATTAGTTAGAGGTGCCAGTGAGGGACCACTCGTGGATCCAGAGCTCCCATTGGAATGTACTTGCCGGCATGAGACACTGTAAAACTCTCGGGATTAGCCCGTATGAGAAAAAAAAAACTGTGCAAGGCAGTCTCTATGAGCAGGGCCAGGCTGAGGTTACTCACAGGAATCTTAACCGGCCACTGCGCACTAAACATATGTATGCTTGCATCGCATGGGCATAGTAAACTCCAATCCATCTTCTTACCAACTGCTCGACAGTGGAGTGGGAGAGGCGGAGTTACTTGATGTTTTCCATCAATTCAGGCTCTTCATCTAACCTCTCAAAAAAATCAGAGCAGATATGTGGGCGGACGAGGGTTTGGTCAAATTTCGCACAGACTTTGATCGTGTTCAATTCGTCATGTAAAATTTTTCTGACCGTTTCTTTATCGGCGTTTACAGTCTCAGCAATCATCCGAATGCTTATTCGACGAACTCCGCGCACAATTTCATTGATTTTGTTCACGCAGGTTGACCTGGACGTTGGCCATCTTCGGTGCCCTCGAGTTCTTCAGAAAACTGAGCTGTGTTTCAATCAATGGCCGCAATATGCGACAGTGAGACAGTGATGGTAGAGATGAACGAATGGTTTGCAGCCCAAGATAAAACATTTTTTTTCTGAGGGCGTCAAAACTCTTTACCATCGTCATACCAAGTGTGCCAAAGTCTGAAGGGACTGCGAGGTTTGGCCATTTAATATCGATGCTGCTTGCGCAGAAGACGTCCTAGAGGGGAAGAGAGGGAAACGAATGCAGCGTTGTATAGTTGGTAAAAATGTCATCGTGGCACAAACTCCCATAAGCAAGGGGTGAATGATTAATTAAGCCGTATTAATTCTTATAACTGTCAAAGATCCCTTTTGTGTGTGTGTGTGTTGTATATGAAGGATCCAAATGTTTGAGGATTAAATAGATACTTAAGTTAGTAACTTTATTTAACCCTCTAACCGACAAGACCGTAAAAATGATCGGATGAAGCCAATAATTTTTTTTTCAAGTAGATATAGTCAAAAGGACTGTAAGTTTTAATTTTCAGATAAAAAAAGATTCTGAATGAACGACAGGTAAAAAATAGTGAAGACCTTCTATGTCTTGCCGGTTTGCATGCAATAAAACATCACAGGGAAATTTTATTAATAAATAAAGTTTTATTACGAGAAAAAAGCAAAAAGAAAACTTAAAATACACTTAACTTAACTTAACTTGATGAACAGCTCTTGATGGTCGCCCTACAGACCGTTTTTTTTTATGGAAACAAGTCCAGCTGCTATTTCATTACTGAAATCTGGAAGTTGTTTTGTTTTAATATTATGACATTTCTCATCGACGTTTTCAATCTGAACTCATGTCACTGAGGCCTCCTTCCGCAACGTATCTTACTCCTAACAATAAAATTCGATGTATTATGATATTTTTATTGCTGAAAATGTTTCGTTTCAAACGGAATACCATGTATGTTGTATGCACATACATTTTTATTAGAATATAAATTTTACACGTGTTTACCTTACACAAGAATGCTTAGAAGTGTATACTATCGTTCCTTGGAATCATTTTTTGCTTAATCCAAAATTCCCGACATATTTGGAATAAATATGCTTTGTATGTACCAGTAAAGTTTTAATGGGGGGAAAAAAAGATGATAGTAATGACTGAAATAGTTGTCAGGCCATAAATGTGAAGGTTTTGAAGTCTAACTTCGTTATCATTCAAGCTAGAAGTTCCATTACTCAATCTATTATAAATTTCAGTTATGTATTGTTTTATTATAGACGAGCATGTTCGGCGTGTCGGACCATTATAAACACAGAGGGTTAAGATTTTTGTTTGCACGAGAAATTAATTAACTTTTCCCATCTTTAAAGAGCCCGTTCATCGATTAATGTTACAAAACGCACACACTAACACACAGAGAGGACGAAAACCCCGACGCAAAAGGTTGTGTCTAACGAACCACATCTATTCCTCTATAGCCGGCAAAGTAATTATTATGACTTCGTTAATGCGTTGACTGGTTTACTTAGGCCTTTCCGAACAAAGATCTTTTCGGGGTTGTTTCCACTTCAAGGCGTACATTTTAAACGATGATCTCGTATTTGTTACACAACAGGACATGTATGTATGTCTAACTGAGTAGCATTCATTCATCGAATGCTACTTTAATTAATGCAACTCATTCTGAATTAATCGTTCTATAATCGTTTATTTAAATGACAGGTCGAGTTCCTATATTACGCTTTTAAATCGTAATGGGTGTAATTATCACCTCTAGAGATGTCCTGAATGTAAACGTGCTCGTTTAAACGGTTAAACAGTAGATTCCCGAAAATGGAAGGCATGTATTAATAGAATTAATTCTATTTTGATACTGTCAGAAACCGCTGATATGTTGTTCTGGACGGTTTTAGTCGTCGTCGCTTACGTGACTTGTTCTTCAATAAAGAACAGTTATTTAGAAATGTAAATGATAAACAAAAGGTACCAAATTAAGTCGGCAATAGTGTGCTCACCATTTAGATTCTGTCAGGTGTTATCTTCTAAGATTCATTTATTGTCGCGAAAAATGTGGGAGAGATTGCTAAAACAGTACTTCCATCATTGCTCTGAGACCAGCGAAGAAGTTAAAGACCTTAGATTCCACAACTGGAATATACGAATTGCGAATGGTTCTTTTTTTTCTTTTGTATGTTGTAATAATCTAATAAACAGTTCCTCTAATAAGAAAAAAAAACACTGGGAGACTGCAAAAGTCCTCCTTCGCAAATTGAGGCGAAAACTTTCGCGTTGGTTTGTGGATGCTTCTGAAATGCCGAATGGCGTGGGAATTGGATTTTGGGGAGATGGAGAAACCGATGACGAGGTCATCAGCTTGAGGAACTCCCCTTCCGTCTTTCAGACCGAAATAGTTGCCATCTAAGCATGCGCAGAAGGCATTCTAAAGTGGCCACAGGAAAACGGATCGGTAGAAATTTTATCTGACAGCCAGGCTGCTCTTAGAGCACTACAGCCTGTCAGGTGTGATTTCGAAACTGGCCGAACTGGCAGAACATCACAGCACAGCATGGGAGGTTGTAAACCAGATTCAAGCTAAAACCAAACAAGTTCAATTCAACTGACAGTCGTTTGAAGACTATGGATCTGGCAGCAAGGATATACTGAGCAAGATCAATGATTACTTTATTAATGCGACTTAAACTTTAACTCAAAACAAGCTGAAAACAACAAAGACCATAACATAGATAGACAAAACGATGTCACTATACTTGACGGATCACCTTGAGATAGCTGAAATAATAAGGACTCTCAATGACACAAATTGAATTGGATATGACGAGAACCCCACTTCTCTATTAAAATATTGTGGAGACCTGCTGGTGCATCCTTTAGCAGATATTATTAGTAAATCATTTTAAAAAGGCCTTCTCGAAATTATTAAAATTTACCTTGATAAGGCCACTACACAAAAGAGGAGATAAAGGGGACATCAAAATCTATAGACATATATCAATATTTGAGAAAACAATGCTAAAGAGGATTACTGAATTTGCCCAGATACACAATGTTTTCAGTGATAATCAAAATGGCTTCCACGACTCGAGCCAAGTTCCAACTACTACTGGAAATAACAAAGGCGTTCGACTGTGTACACCATCAACAGCTGCTTAACAAGCTTGACTTGATGGGTTTCAGGAGAGTCGCGGTAGTGGAAGGAAGTACGAATGAGTGTCCTACAAGGATCACTTTTAGGACCGATACTATTTCTGTTCTACCTAAATGATTTGCTGAATGTCATTGAGAATCTGACACTTATGTATGCGGATGACACTTCAGCGATAGTACGAAATAGCAAAACGGAGACTTTACTGTCAAATTTAGGAAACACGATGTCCACGTATAAAAATTGGTTCACAGAAAATAATTAATAAACTTGTAAAATTTGGCAATAGTGAGGATATGCTTGTCAATGTTGTTACCTATTCGGATCAGGCAACATTCCTGGGTTTCACTCTGGACAGCGATTTAAGCTGGAGATGTCACGTTGAGGGTCTTGTTGGCAAATTGTGCATCCAGTGTTATGCACTAAAATCGATAACTAAAAGTGTAAGTGTGGAGGCTGCGATGTCGGTGTATTATGGAGTGATTTTTTGGAGCAATTCGCTCGAGGCATTCTACAAAAGAGATGTTTGAGATCTGGTACTTTTAGACTTATCTGAGCAATATTTTCCCCCTCTCTTGGATAGGATTTATAAAGTTGGTGAAACTTGAATTGCCTATAGCCTGGTTGCTTAAAAGTTTTCTGAGGTTCAGGTTTTCAGTCAATCAATCAGTTAATCAAGTTAGCAAGAGATGCCAGCGAACGACCATTCAGGTGGAATACGGTGGATGATCGATGCAACAGTGATGACTTTTGTAGTCAAGAATACACGCACAACAAAATCCAACTGCTTGGCTTTCGATAGAAGAAGAACTCCCAGATAATATTCCACATTCACCGTCTGACCTTTCGGGAGGAATTCACTCTGAACAATTCCATTTGAATCGAAGAAAACGATCAGCATTGTCTTGAGTTTACTCTTCTCTTTTGGCTCTTCTCTTCCATGCTGCACTTTGACGTTTCGTTTTGGGCTCGTATTTAACCTTCTGTAAGTAACATGATTTTGTAAAACAGTGAAACTAACATCGATCTCTAAGACCGACTTGCAAAAAAAAAAAGCTTTTAATTTGCAATAAGTTCCAACTTTTCGTACTTGAACAATAGAAGCACCGGCCGTGTGTGAGTGGTCGATTTTCCAGATTATCAACAGAAATGTTATGAACTTCTTCTACTTTAAGTATGGAGGTGGTATGGTTTTGGGGAACAGATGTTATTATATCATCTACATATTTGTATAAAAAGGAAGTTCAAAATCTAATTTGTCGATGCATATCAACAATAGCTCATCCATAACGATGCAAGCGAGTATAGGGCTAAGAGAGCTGCCTATGGGTACGCCTTTAACCTATTTGAAGTAATTGTCACCAAAAGTGAAAGAGGAAGAATCGGTTAAGAATGTTATGATATTAAGGAACTCTTTCAATAGATGTATTGTCACTTATCATGTGTCAATTCTGTAAAAGGATATTATTAACAAGATCTAGCGGTACATTGGTGAAGAGGGAAACAACATCCAACGACACCAGTACATAACCATCAGGGATGGATGAGCTCTGTATTTTACTCGAGAAGGCAAATAAGTCGAGGATGTTGAAAGTGGTTTTATCTTTGAAGGAATATAGGAGATCCAACAAAAGATACAATAGGACGAACCGGATTTTCTTTAATAATAAATAAATTATTTAATCTTTCTAAGGAGATGATTAGTCTAAACATTTCGAAACCCATACCATCTGTTCTAAAAAGGTCAGTAATATCTTGAAAATTACTTTGCACCACCTATGTAAAAAAAGTCCAAAAGGTGCTTCCAGCTCATCAATGTCAATTAGTCTTGCAGTTCTACATGCTTCAGAACACCGTTTTGATTGAATATAACTGTTCGTATAAACAACAATTTTTTCTAATCCAGGCTGTATCTGAATTTTCTCCTTGAATCTCTATATTATTGTTTTCTAAACTTGAGTCGTTATCTTCAGCTACTTCTGAGTTAATTTGAACTTCTTCAAAAAGACGTTGAAGTCTCTTTTGTTCTATTTCATAACTCCAATTAGTCATTTTAACCATAAGAAAGCTATAGAAGAAGTAAAAAATAATTCCTTTACATTTGAGAAAAATTACACAATTTACCAACAAGAAGAACATGCTTGCCAGATTTCTTTGGGACATTTTTAGCATGTCTTTGCAAAATTTCTGAAGTATCCAATCTTTTTGGCTCTCTCTTTGAGTGTGTAGCACGAAGTGTGCACAGCCTATCCTTTTCTATTGGTTCAAAATGTTGATGTTTTCTTCATTGTGAGTGGTGCGTCATTTTTTTATCCATCCCTGTATTCGAAAACTTCATCATCAGAGCTACAAATTCCGGATTTTTCTACCACATTCACACACGATCCAACACAAATTGGAATGCCACCGAAATCCATTAATACATTTAATTGTTTTCCTACCATTATACATGCACGATTTGCGCTAATTTAGCGTCCGTTTTTAATCAGGGATGCGTTGAAGGTTGCATAAATATGCAACGCTTCAATCTATGTATGTATGTAGGGAATTTGAAACGATAATATGCGGTTAAAATCCGGATATAGTGCGAATTGTAACAGTTTCCGCAAATTCCTTATATTGGTGGTAAAACCGGTACCTCTAATGAATCTAAATGAAATTTTTAACTGCATGATTTGTGTTAAATAAAATATTTCTTTTTTCGTCTAATATTGACTCCAATCTAAGGTGGTTTAATGTTAATTTGTTTTAGGTTAAATAAAAACTAAAAGTCACCATTCGATTGCTTTAGATATTCACGCACAACAAACATTTATTTTGTTTTATTAATACACATTTACATAATTTGGCAACTATTCAATTGGCAACCGCATCCAACTTGAGAAGCACACATTCTAAATGATTCAGTGAGATATATTTCGAAGACTTTATTATTATTAAAAGAATATCCGCCAAGTAAGACGAATAAATAAATAGATGCGAACAAGGACTATTCAGGGTAAAACCAACTGGCTGATTCACCTTATAATTAAATTTATAATTTCCCCAAGTAAGTATACATTAGATGGATATTTTCTCGAATCTACAGAGATCTTTTATTATCTCGATTGAAGCGACTGAATAGTTAAAATTTAACAAGCGTCTCGATCTTGCGAATCGAAACTCAGAAACAATTCTCCTTTGACATCTTTGAGAGTGTAAGTTTATGGCACAATTGACCGAAAACGGAGTTCATTGCGAAGCGAAGGAATACTATTATATAAATGTTATTCGAGTACAGTCGTCAGGGAATCCGCTGGAGCGTTAAAGTTATCTGAATATTTCAAAGGACTCGTATGTATGACAACCACCAAAGACACGGATATTTAAATTAGCGTTATCTAACTAGAAATAAATACGTAATCAAAAGCGGTGTAATCAGATCTGAATTCGTTGTAGTGTTTCCGCCCGTGATAATTAGCGAGTTCGGCTGGCCAATACGAATTAAAATAAAACTGGTTCGGTGCAAATAAATCAATAGACCAACTAATCAAACTAAAATGTTTTCTATCTAAAATCGAATGTTGTACACAACCGAAAATTGTGTATTTAGCGAAATACAATGAATAAATACATTAAATAAATACGAACCTTGCAATTGTACACATGTTATGTACCTACATATGTATGTATCTACAATAACTGATTCACTATTATTGTAATTAGTTAGTTATTAGTTAATTAGTAATTAGTCACACTGTCTGTTGTATTTCCGTTTGTTGATGTGGTAGATATGTTGGTTGTGTTTCGACTTTGATGACCAAGTAACTTACAATTCCCCACACACAATAGGAAATTAATCAAATGTAAAGTTCTGTAAGGGTAATTTAGTGATTTTAATATCTCTGTTATTTACTTAGGCGTTGTAGTGGTATCGTAAAGAAAAGAAAGATCATAAACAAGATAAAAGAGAACAAAATTCAAAAGAGTAAAGTAAGTAAGTATTTTATTAACAAAGCTATTATTACAACTATATAACATGTCTTACATTTTAATTAATTAACTATTTTACGCTGCTGCAACATCGAAATTATATAGATCACTCAAATTTTTCTTTAACATATTCTAACAAATTTCTCTTAAAGTTTTTTAAGTCATTACAATATTTTAAACTTTGTAGCAATGCATGAAACAATATGAAACCATTCACATTTCTCGATGTCTAAACCCTGTCAAATCGCTCTATATAAAGGTCTTTTACATTTCTTGCATTGTGTTCATGTATATCCTGTACAACAGCTATTTTATCACTTAAATAACACATTTCACCATATCATTGATATATAATACAAATAATATATAATACAAATAAAAGCGGTCCCAAAACAGTTCCTTGGAGTACACCATACTGAGTGCAAACCTCATTAGATACCACATTTCTAAACTTTACAGTTTGTGTTCTACCTGAGAGATAAATCTCGAACCATTTCAAGGCATTACCTGACAAACCAATTTTATTTAGTTTACACAACAGCAAGTTTTTGTCAATAATCTCAAACATTTATCACAGACATCCAATATTACAGCTTCACAAGAATGTTTCTTCCTGAATCCTGACTGATTAGGTACTTACTAGTATGTTGTTTTTATC
The DNA here is from genome assembly GCA_023690525.1 of Holotrichia oblita. Taxonomy (NCBI): domain Eukaryota; kingdom Metazoa; phylum Arthropoda; class Insecta; order Coleoptera; family Scarabaeidae; genus Holotrichia; species Holotrichia oblita. The sequence goes on along the minus strand of CM043019.1, from coordinate 136,100,034 downwards.
ACAGTATTCAATTAATTGTTCTTTCACACACAATTCCAATATTTCTTAACTTTCCCATTGACTATTTCTTCAATACTTTCTACAAAATATTTATTGAAACTGCAGGCAATGTCTTTTTCATTGGACTATCATCATCATAGACTAGATAAAACTAGAGTAAAATAAAACATGCAACTAACAGGTAACCTAAAATAATATGCACGGTTAATCCGATACGCATCATTAATTTCCGATTAACGAAAACAATGACGAATGCGGGGTAGGTCCGTTGTCACAGTTCATTACACATGACTTATTTTTATATATTTCTAAACTTTCGAAAACATTTAGAAACTTACAATTGTTTATTTGTCTAATTAAGTTAACATTCGTATGATCGATGTTGTGATCTGCTTCAAACATGTGTTGGGCAACGCTCGATTTCTCAATTCTATTAAATCTAAGATTAGCCATATGCTCCTTGAATCTAGTTGAGACTGCTCTCCTGGTTTGCCCAATATATTTTTGATTACAATGTTTACAATTGATTTCGTAAATACCTGACTTTTCTAGAGGTTGTATTTTATCTTTAGGGTTACCGATGAGACTTCGTAAACTAGTCCCAGAACTGTAAACTATTCTGAGATCTAGCTCTTTGAAGATTTTACTCAAACCTTTAGTGATAAAGGGAACGCAAGGGAGGGTCACAACGGGTGAAGCTTTAACATCCTCTCGAAAAGTCGTAGATTCTTTCACAGTTTTCTTATAATTAAATTTCCTAATTAACTTATAGATATGCTGAGGCTGGAAACCATTACACTTGGCCACATCTTTTATAATTTTAAGCTCTTTCTCATATCTCGCCTTGTTCAAGGGAAAAGTGAGAAGTCTGTGGACCAAAAAATGCAGGCTTGCCATTTTGTGTTGAACACAATGATGGGAATCTGAAGGAATGTAGCGAAGTGTACTGGTTTCCTTTCTATACACGTCAAACTCTAATCTATTGTTATTTCTAATTACTAAAGTATCTAGAAAGGGTAGCTGACCGTTTTCTTCTCTTTCACAAGTGAACTTTATGGTTTCGAACCGATTATTTAATCTATTGAGAAAATCGTCAATATTACATTTTTTTAGTGTCAAATAGAGCGAAAATATCATCCACATACCTCAACCAAACCCTAGGAAAGTATTCGCTCTCAGATTCTAAGTCCTTTTCAAAACGGCTCATGAAAAGGTTAGCCAAAAAGGGCGACCCATTGCCGTTCCTTCCAGTTGTTCATAAAAACTCCCGTTAAATTGAAAAATGTTCTGTTTCATACAGATGTCAGTTAAGTGAATATATTCCTGGACACATTGTTGACTCAAACTATTTTGAAGCAACAAGTCCTCGAGGTATGTCAAGGTGTTTGGAATCGGTAGACTAGGAAAGAGAGAACTAACATCAAATGAAATCAATACTTCACCCTCCAGCAATTGAATATTTTGAATTTCTTTAATACATTCTAACGAATTTTTTACTGCAAAACTAGGTTGCTGTATTGGCAAATTATTAAATTCATTGGTCAGCCATTTGGAAACCTTGTAAGTCGGTGCGTCAATTGCCGAAACAATTGGCCTTACCGACTTGCCAGGTTACCTGTTATTTGTAGGTTTTATTTTAATTTAGTTTTATTATCGCCTTGATAATGACAGCATTACTGTTGAAACGCGTCGGTGTTTTAGCTAAAACTTGTTTGGTGTTTAGTTGGTTAAAGTGTTTAGTGAAAACTAGACTAGATAAAACTAGATGCAGGATCGGCGGTGAATACTTTAGCTAAATGTGTGTTTGACTAGCTTTTACTAACAATTCGATGCTCCAATTTCGTATAGAAGCCTATCATTTTATAACTCGTTGTTTGTCGAGTTTTGGTGCTACCTAAAACGTACAATATAACTTGACCGGATTTGTTTGACGAGAAGAATAGTGTTCGCGAATTCCCAAATATTTCGCGAATCTTCGCCAAACTTTATGAAGGTGTTTACTGATCCAGGACAATCCGAATCTACCATCGAAATGAAGCCAACCCCCCTAAAAAATGCAGCCTTTGAATATTTCTCATTTTTCGAGGTGAAGCAGCCACTTTTGTAAATACAACCTGTATATATTCTGAAAGCTGAGAAAATTTTCTATCAGGTAAAGAAACAGAATTGGAGCTTTCATGATAGGTGATATTTTTTTTTGGCCGAACAAAGCCCTTCAGGCCAAATCTGACACTTTTTTTCTAATTTAGCACGATCAATTACATATATATCCAAAATTTGAACAAAATCTAACGCCCTTCAGAAATTATCAAAAATTCACATTTTTTTCCCTTGCGATTTTGAAAAAAAATCTCGACCTCTTCGATTTGACTAAAATTTTAAATATATATGTAATTGATCATGCCAAATACGATGACAGTGTTAGATTTGGGCTAAAGGACTTCATTTAGACAAAAAATATAAAAATAGCACCTAGGACGAAAGCTCCAATTCCGCATAGGAGCAATTTGATCCCGGTTTTTGTAGATAAAGTGCACCAAACTTCGCGAGTGTTTCTTTATCCGATAGCAAATTTTCTCAGCTTTCCGAATATATAGGTTATATTTAGAAGTGTTTCTCCTTGTGATTGAAAATTTGAAAAAATCAAAACGGTGCAAGATTCGATGCCTACCTTGAAGCGTTGCAGCGTTTGGGTTTTTCTCATTTTTCGAGGTGAAGTAGCCCCATTTCTAAATATAACCTATATATATTCGGAAAGCTGAAAAAATTTGCTATCGGATCAAGAAATACTCGCTGCGTTTTGTGCCGTTTAGCACCCCAAAAACTGGAGTCACAATGCTCATATGCGGAATTGAATATTTCGTTCTAGGTGCTATTTTTATATTTTTTGGCCAAACAAATCCCATTAGCCCAAATCTGACACTTTTTTCGTATTTAACATGACCAATTACATATATATCCAAAATTTTAACGAAATCGAACGCTCTTCGAAATTTGTCAAAAATTCACATTTTTTCCATACTACTTGCGATTTTGAAGAAAATCTCGACCTCTTCGATTTCCCTGAAATTTTTAATATATATGTAATTGATCATGCTAAATACGAAAAAGTTTCAGATTTGGGCTAAAGGGCTTTGTGTGGCCAAAAAATATAAAAATAGCACCTATCATGAAAGCTCCAATTCAGCATAGGAGCACTTTGACCCCGGTTTTTGAAGCGGTAAACGGCATGAAACCCAGTGACTTTATCCGATAGCAATTTTTCTCAGCTTTCAGAATATATATAGGTTGCATTTAGAAATGTTTCTCCTTCTGACCGAAAATTTGAAAAAAGCAAAACGCTGCAAGATTCGATGCCAACCTCGGAACGTTGCAGCGTTTGAGTTTTTCTCATTTTTCGAGGTGAAGTAATCATTTTTGTAAATGCAATGTATACATATTCTGAAAGCTGAGAAAATTTGCTATCGGCTAAAGAAGTCGCGAGGTTTGGCGCACTTTCTCTACAAAAACCCAGGTCAAAGTGCTCCTATGCAGAATTGCAGACAGGTCCCGAATTGCAGATAATCGCGCTAAACCTCGTTGCGTTGCTTGTGGTAGGCCTAGCAACCTGAAATTTGGAAGGTGTGTTTAGGAAGGATGGATCAATATGAATCCAAACCAGGAAGGTTCTAGGAGGCCGAAAAGTCGATTGGTGGGCTGTCAAAGTGAACCCTTCGATAATGTACACGTAAGTCAACTTTGACAGCCCACCAATCCATTATCCGACCTTCTAGCATTTTCCTGGTTTGGATTCGTATTGATCCATATTTCCTAAGCACACCTTTCAAATTTCAATCAGAATTAATATCGATTCTAATAGATGGCGATTCAAAGTTCTCACAATGGAACAAGAACAACTGCGAAAATCAATTTGTGACGATTTGTTGTCCCACATTGAGAGTGAAGGTAGATGAGCCGTGTAGTCACTGGAGATGAATCCTGGATATTCGAATATGATCTCGAGATCCTTAAAGAAAGCCTACAGCGAGTGGAGGAGGGCTAGGGAACGCCCAACGAAAGCAAGGATGCAAAAATCACGGCTGAAGGCAATACTAATCATTTTCTTCGATATTCATGGAATTATTCACCGAGAATACGTACCCGAGGACCAGACAGTGACTGAAAAGTTCTATGTTGAAGTCCACCATAATGCGCACGAATCATTCCTCCTTGATTGTGAGTGAATATTTGGCGAAAACAAATATTCCAACGTTACCGCATCCTGTGTGTGTGTCAAAAAGACGGATAATTGGACCAATTTTTCTGCCAGTGGAAGGCCTTTCTGTTGACCACCCAGTTCTTAACTGCTTGTTTTAGGTGGTTCTTTTGCAGCCCACAACAGGGGTAAGGTCCAATGAAAGGCATTTTCGCTGCTTCTTTGGCAAGCTTATCTGACTTTTCCCTTCGATCCCTTGATGGCTTGATGGCCCGTTCTAAGAAAGTTCGATTTAATCTCTCTACAGGTCCATTTAACTCAAAAATATACACTGGTGTAGTGAACTTGATCGTCCTGGATTTTACAAAAAGTTTTTATTTATACTTGTGCATGGCAGCAAAGATTATCACAGGATCAGAATTAATCCCTAAAAAAGCGAAGTAAACCACCTTCCCTGACATGAATTTCTAATTCTTTCGGTACCATAATTATTCCTATTGTCACAGATTCCATTGTCGAGCGAAAGTACATTCATTCGTCAATTCGTGCATGTCGTGAATTACAGACATATTATGCAACCGCAGCAGTGCTAGAGCAGTTCTATCATCTATATAACTAGGATAAGCTCCACCGATATAAGCTTCTTATTCTGTACGGTATGATTAAAATGAACATTGTATAAAGCATCGTATATTACGCATTATACACGGTGGACAGACTCTATTCTATAGGTATTCAAAGTCCCGGCAATCGTATTCTACCCCATCAACATCATCAATACTCTAGAAAATTAATAACAGGGTTCAATCAATCGAACCATGGTCATTTGACATGGAATCCCACATGAATTTCGACAAACGTATGTTTATTCTAGCGTTCGATGTACGTACACATATGTATACACAAACGTCCCTCTCTCTCTCTCTCTCTCTTTTTCATTTTAGTGGCTAATTTGACATCGCTCCGCTCTGTTTAGAATTTCGATATGTGTTTGCCGAAACGTGAAATAATACTATCCCTTTATTGGTTCTATGTATCGGTAGGTTAATTTATGAGGATCGATATACGAGGGAGCGTTTCTATATTCGCGGAATGGGGGATAAGGGGTGGAAATAAAAAACCAAATTATTTTTCTTTTTCAATATATTCACCTGCAAGACGGATATATTTTTCATATCTTTCAATTAATTTATTTATACCCTCATAAAAAAATGATTTCTCTTTATCTGCAAAATACGCCGAAACTGCCTCCTTGACTTCATCATCGGCAGTAAATTTTTTACGCCGCAGCTCTTTTTTCATTTTCGGAAACAGGTAATAATCAGTCGGCGACAGGTCTGGGCTGTAGGGTGGGTGATTCACAATTTCGAAGCCCACCTTATGCAGGGCAGCTAACGCAACGCGGCTCTTGTGGACGGGCGCGTTGTCGTGCAAAAGCAGCACACCTTTCGTCAATTTTCCCCGTCTTTTCTCTTTAATGGCTTCTTTTAGTCGCTCTAATATTGAAGCGTAATATTCTCCGGTTATAGAAACACCTTTCTCTTTACAATCAATCAACAATATTCCTTCCGAGTCCCAAAATACCGTTGCCATGAGTTTCCCAGCTGATTGTGACACTTTAAATTTCTTGGGAGGTGCTGTGCCCCTTTTATGCCACTGCATGGAGTCTTGTTTGAACTCAGGTTCATAATGATGAACCCAAGTTTCGTCACCAGTAACACTTCGACTCAATACACCATCCTTGTCTTCATTACAGAGGTCCAAAAAAGCACGCGAACACTCTACGCGCTGTTGTTTTTGCGGCGGCGTGAGCATTCTCGACACACATCTTGCGCTAACCTTAGACATGCCGAGATGATCGTGTAGGATTTTAAAAATTGTTGTATCGGATACTCCAACCATTTCTGCGAGTTGTTTCTTCTTTAGTCGATCATCTTCGAGTACAATTTTTTCAACTTTTTGGATAAGTGCTGGCGTAGTCACCTCAATGCTCCTGCCCGGCCTCGGGTCGTCTTCAAGGGATTCCCTTCCTTGTTTAAATAAACTATGCCACTTGTACACCATGGATTTTCCTTGACAAGAGTCGCCGTAAACCAATGACATCTCATTCGTTATGGTCGCGACTGATTTTCCTTGCCTGGTAAGGAACTTTATAGTATTATTATATATATATTTCACTTTTCACTCCTGATTATGTTACTTGGTTGACGATAGCTCAAAGACTAACTGTCTAAACTATGGTCTTTCTTTCTCTTCTGAGGCCAAACCTTGTTCGAAAGCCCCTTATTCATCTGGGAGAGGTTCCTCTAACCCGGGTGTTTGTAGGTATGTTTGAGTTCTCAAGTCAAGTTTTGACTAGAAAATTGGTGGAATAATGCACATTCTCAGGGTTGAAAGTCTTCTATAGCAAGGGTCCTTCTGACCTGGATTCTGGGAGGCGGTCTGTCCGGGTCGAGCTCAACAAGATGGCTGATGAGGGGATTTCCCGATCGTCCAATTCCCTCCATGGCTGCGTTCGCTAATTTGCGGACGTGCTGTTTGAGTGAAGGCACGCCAAAGTCTTCTCGAAGTTGGGTGTTCCTCACGAACCATGGAGCGCCCGCTATCAGGCGGGGGATTCTGTTCTGAAGGGTCTCGAGCTTCTTGAAGTTGGTTTTCGCCATGCTGGACCACGAGAGTGAGCCATATGTTATAATGGGCCTCAGAAACGAGAAATAAATCAAGATCTTGATCCTCAATGAGAGATCGCTTTTTGGACATAACAGCGGGTACAGATGGTGAGGCGAGCGTCCAGCTTTACTCCCAAGTAGGTGACGGTCGGGCTCCAGGGGACTCTGAAATCATCAACGATCACGCAGTCCGGCGCGGGCGGAGTCTTCTTGTAAAGCGAACTGCAACACATTTTGAATTATTTATTCTGAGGCGCCACCTCGTGGCCCAGTCCATGATCTCGTCCAAGGATTCCTGAAGTCTCCGGCGCATTTGCTCCTCATCCCTGGAGACAGCGAAAATGGCAGTATCATCTGCATAAATTGCAACTTCAGTTCCAAGTTGTTGGGGGAGATCGCTCATGTATATTAGAAACAGGCTCGGACCCAACAGAGAGCCTTGTGGGACTTCCGCTACCATCTGTCTTACTGATGATAAGTTAGATTCATGACGAGCCGCGAACTTCCTGCCGTCAAGGTATGAAGCTATTAGCCGGACCAAGTTGGGGTTCATTCCCTTGGAGGCCATCTTGTAAATCAGTCCCCTGTGCGACACCGTGTCGAATGCACGAGCTATGTCCAGAAAGACAGCTCCCATACTTTCCCTTCTCTCCAGCGCGTTTAGGATGGCTTCTGTTATTCTGAATACCTGGTGTTCGGTGGAATGGCCCTCTCGGAAACCAAACTGTTCATTCTGAAGAAGGTCTTGAAGGAAGATTTCTTCTTTAAGCCTTCTCAGAATTATGGCCTCGGCAATCTTAGCAACGCTGGAGATCAGGGATATCGATCCTTCTCCGGCTTTGGAATTGACACGACTATGGATTTTTTCCAGATGTTCGGGAAGTAGCCTTTTCGAAGAACTTCATTCACTATTGTCACTAGAGCTTCAATAGCGCTTGGTGGCAGACTGACTGTCTAATAACAATGAAATAATTAGTATTTATATTAATTATGAGTCACTGCACAGGCCACGCCCCCAATGCGCCTAATCACCCCCTTACAACCCGCTCATTCCGCGAATATAAAAACGCTCCCTCGTACATAGAAAGAACATACAAATTGCAACACTGTATCCAGGTTGTCGTTTGCCAAAACATCTTTCAATAGATTCCGCGTTGAAAAACAAATATTTGTGTGTATAATATGAACATAGTTAAATTCGTGCCAATGGAAATGAATCAAGATGAAATGCATCTTAAAATCCCGGAAGGTTAATAGCCAACATAAATATCAACGTTTCAAAAACAACTATACAGTAAAATATAACAACGATATTTTAGTATTGTTTTGAAGATCATTTAGAGAATTTCACATGAAATGAAGCGGAATAATGTCGAACTTGAAACGTGGGAAATATCATCAACCAATGTCATTATCTATTATCTATGATTACTACAGTATACGCAAAGGACAAAAGTGACTCAAACATCGTCACTATGGAACGACACGGACACCCATTTCGATAACGTTTTTCGATTGCCTTCAAACTAGCGAAGGACAATACTCGTATGTATTTAATGCTATGTGTCCGTTTTATCTTTGCGTTGTATCAGGTGTGAAAATAGAGTTTCGATGCTAGTCGATTTGAATGATTGAAAATATCGTATTCTATGTAAATAGAATGATAGCTTTCGTCGGAATTTAGGGAATAACTAACACAGGGTGTTTTTAATTAAGCTAAAGGTAAAAAAACAATTAAAAAACTCTTTGTTAGTTATGGAGACAGCGAAAACTTGATCATTGAAAAGAGTTTTGTAATAGCATCTCTTCCATATTTGCGATTTGGACAGTGTCTTCTATTATTACCAACTAAATTGTCCAAAATTAAAAAAGAAGATAATTTAAAACATGGACAAGGTTTGGATAACAAATGGCATTAATTAATTAATTCACAATCCAGCCTGGAACATTCGAGTCCACACTCCTTGTTCTATGAGGTTTACTCCTTCGTTTACAACACTAAAATATTGGCTAGCAGAGTTTAAACGAGACCGTACTAGCTGCCAAGACGAACAACGCAACAGACTACCAAATGATATGACCACACCAGAAATGCGAAGAAAATTCACAGAATGGTATTGGATGAGCGTTGAGAGATAGTGCGCAAGCTAACAGATATGATAGTCATTTCAAAAAATGCTCTACATTGCATATTGACTGAAAACGCGAACTGGATGCCAGGATTACACACAATGGAATAAAAACAACGTCATGAGGATGTGTCAATTGAGTTTTTGCGTCAATTCATGACCATGGATGAAACATGGGCCCATCATTTCATATCTAAGACAAAGGAACTGTCAAAACAATAGACTGAAAGGGGAGAATCCGTTCTAAAGAAAACGAAGACAGTTCCATCTGCCGGTAAGGTCACGCCGTTAGTTTTCTGGGATGTGGATGCGCGTAGGATAATTTTCATTTGTTTATCTTCAGAGAAAGGAAAATAATAATAAAAATAATCAGGAATCGGTCTGTGGTGATTAATTCATTTTATAAACTCAATATTTCGCTCTTTATTCAGAACTTCCTCAGGAGTATAAACTATAATATTTAAAAAGGTTTTTTTTTTTTACAATAAAACGTAATTTAACATGCTAGACTACATTAAAATTATTTTGATAAGTTTTAAAAAATCGAAGTAATTAATTAAAATTGTAAACATATTAAGATTTAAAGTAAAATTAAATTGTAAAAATTGATAAATACAAGTGATAAGAAATAGGTACAGAAGAGGAAAAAACCAAAACAAAGGCATCGAGATGGAAATAGATCGAGAACAGCTTGTTGAAAATACAAGTTGTACCAAAATAATTCAACTATTGTTGCTTTGCAGAATGTTGTAGTAAATGTTGCTTAATTGATTGATGTAAAACATTTCGAGAAAGATCTTCTTCTTGTAGTTGGTATCTGAATATAATACGAGGGAGCGTTTTTATATTCGCGGAATGGGGGATAAGGGGTGGAAATAAAAAAAACCAAATTATTTTTCTTTTTCAATATATTCACCTGCAAGACGGATACATTTTTCACATCTTTCAATTAATTTATTTATACCCTCATAAGAAAATGATTTCTCTTTATCTGCAAAATACGCCGAAACTGCCTCCTTGACTTCATCATCGGCAGTAAATTTTTTACCCCGCAGCTCTTTTTCATTTTCGGAAAGAGGTAATAATCACTCGGGGCCAGGTCTGGGCTGTAGGGTGGGTGATTCACAATTTCGAAGCCCACCTTATACAGGGCAGCTAACGCAACGCGGCTCTTGTGGACGGGCGCGTTGTCGTGCAAAAGCAGCATACCTTTCGTCAATTTTCCCCGTCTTTTCTCTTTAATGGCTTCATTTAGTCGCTCTAATATTAAAGCGTAATATTCTCCGGTTATAGAAACACCTTTATCTTTATAATCAATCAACAATATTCCTTCCGAGTCCCAAAATACCGTTGCCATGAGTTTCCCAGCTGATTGTGACACTTTAAATTTCTTGGGAGGTGCTGTGCCCTTTTTATGCCACTGCATGGAGTCTTGTTTGGACTCAGGTTCATAATGATGAACCAAGCTGGCGCAAGGTGGGTGCAAGCTATGTACCCTATTTTAAAGTTTCTCCCGTGATGAGGAGGGGCTAGCTTGGAAATATAAATATTAAATATATAGGGGCTGGAGAGGGGTGTAAGCTCTAAAATTGGTGGCGCAAGTTGGCGCAAGGTGGGTGCAAGCTATCTAACCTATTTTGAAGTTTCTCCCGTGATGAGGGGGGGGCTAGCTTGGAAATATAAATATTAAATATATAGGGGTTGGAGAGGGGTGTAAGCTCTAAAATTGGTGGCGCAAGTTGGCGCAAGGTGGGTGGAAGCTATCTACCCTATTTTGAAGTTTCTTCCGTGATGAGGGGGGGCTAGCATCAAGTTAGCCCCCCTGCTATTTTTTTTAAGTAAATACTCAGCTAGAGGGATGCAAGCTGTTATACATGTGGCGCAAGGTGGTGCAAGCTTGGTGCAAACTTTTTGTATAGATATTAGCCCGGTGCAAGGTTGAGGGGGGGCCAACTTGACGGAGCCGTTTTCTGTAGTTTTCCAAATGCGGACGGCAAATGCGGAAAGGTTATATCTTAAGTCGGTCTACAGCCGCAGGCGTAATAATAACTCATGGCCAGCCGATGCCCCCTGTAATTGGCGCAAGCTGTTGGGGGATGCTAAGGCATGAATTATTATTATTATTATTATTATTAAAGGATTAGTCGTTGATGGTCAAAACTGACGTATTTTCCATATTTGAAATGTATGCTTTGCATAATATATTCGAATTATTATTTATTTTTCGTCTCGAATTCTTAAATATGGTAAGATCTTCGATAACTTTCGTTTGTTTATACTTTGGTCTATAATAATGTAATGAAATGAAAAACAATCAAAATTCCAATCAAAATTTTGAAAAATTTGTCTATTTATTGATGTTATAACGAAAATAAATAAATAAATGTGAACTTGCCAATAGTTAAGAAGTAACAGCAGTAATAAAATGACCAAGGACAATGTTCTAAACGAATCTCGTAATAATTTTATTTACGCACGCGAACACACATACTTAACTTGTTTATTATTATTTTAATTTTCATAAATACTTTAAAGAAAATATATGGTGATAGAAACAAGTTTCAGTAATGTGATTCCCGGCTAATTTTATTTTCGTTTTTACACGCGTAATATCGACGATCATTCCCGACATACGCGTTTTACTAGTTTCACTTAATTGATCCATAAAAACGTATAAATAAATCTCGAGAGAGAGCCCGACGTCCCTGCGGCAGTCATAAAATACAACTTCAAATGATATTTTGCTTTCATTTCATAATTACCAACAAGGTAGTTTATATTCGAATATGATTTATCTGCTCTAAACAATTTGTTCTTCCCCTAAAAAGTATTCATTTTCACATACATATGTATGTAACACATATAATAATAGTCGAACTGTTAATTCCCATCTTGTATATGTCCATCAGCATGTCGCTAATGTAGGCGTTATATTTACTTCCCATGAGCCCTAATATAACAGATAAGCACATAATGCTAATACGTACAAACAAGCCGTCATCGCCGTCGTTCTTTAGGCGCTAATAAAGCTGTCAGTAGTCAGAAGTTCCACGATAGAAAACGTGTTTTACCGCCGCGGATATCCAACCACCGTAAACATCGAAGAACTGTTAGGGAAGGTCAAGTTCGTAGCGATCAATTGATTGAATTGAATTGAAGACCCCCCAACGTGAGCTGTACACGATATATGAATTATACTGGCTAGGATCGGTGGACCAGATACCAGAGAGAGATAATTACTTCTTAACAAACTAAACTAATTTTTATGTGATTTGATTGATTGTAATCGAATTAGATTCGTCTTATTTTATCTATTTATTTATGTTTTGATATATGTAATGCACACCTACCATACGAGGGAGCGTTTTTATATTCGCGGCATGGGGGATAAGGGGTGGAAATAAAAAAACTTTTTCAATATATTCACCTGCAAGACGGATACATTTTTCACATCTTTCAATTAATTTATTTATACCCTCATAAAAAAATGATTTCTCTTTATCTTCAAAATACGCCGAAACTGCCTCCTTGACTTCATCATCGGCAGTAAATTTTTTACGCCGCAGCTCTTTTTTCATTTTCCGAAACAGGTAATAATCACTCAGGGCCAGGTCTGGGCTGTAGGGTGGGTGATTCACAATTTCGAAGGCCACCTTATGCAGGGCAGCTAACGCAACGCGGCTCTTGTGAACGGAGGCGTTGTCGTGCAAAAGCAGCACACCTTTCGTCAATTTTCCCCGTCTTTTCTCTTTAATGGCTTCTTTTAGTCGCTCTAATATTGAAGCGTAATATTCTCCGGTTATAGAAACACCTTTATCTTTATAATCAATCAACAATATTCCTTCCGAGTCCCAAAATACCGTTGCCATGAGTTTCCCAGCTGATTGTGACACTTTAAATTTCTTGGGAGGTGCTGTGCCCTTTTTATGCCACTGCATGGAGTCTTGTTTGGACTCAGGTTCATAATGATGAACCCAAGTTTCGTCTCCAGTAACAATTCGACTCAATACACCATCCTTGTCTTCATTACAGAGGTCCAAAAATGCACGCGAACGCTCTACGCGCTGTTGTTTTTGCGGCGGCGTGAGCATTCTCGGCACCCATCTTGCGCTGACCTTAGACATGCCGAGATGATCGTGTAGGATTTTAAAAATTGTTGTATCGGATACTCCAACCATTTCTGCGAGTTGTTTCTTCTTTAGTCGAGCATCTTCGAGTACAATTTTTTCAACTTTTTGGATAAGTGCTGGCGTGGTCACCTCAATGCTCCTGCCCGGCCTCGGGTCGTCTTCAAGGGATTCCCTTCCTTGTTTAAATAAACTATGTCACTTGTACACCATGGTTTTTCCTGGACAACAGTCGCCGTAAACCAATGACATCTCATTCATTGTAATAAGGAACTTTATAACGGCATGATATTCGATTATTTCCATATTTCACTTTTCACTCCTGATTATGTTACTTGGTTGACGATAGCTCAAAGACTAACTGTCTAATAACAATGAAACTTCGTATTTTTACTAATTATGAGTCGCTGCACAGGCCACGCCCCCAATGCGCCTAATCACCCCCCTACAACCCGCTCATTCCGCGAATATAAAAACGCTCCCTCGTAACCCTCAATGTCCTGACGAACTTCGTCTTCTGATATGTATTCATTTTCTTCACCTTCTTTCACCAGTCCCAAACATTTCTTTCGCACCATCACTACACACATCTACACATATTTTCCAAGAAATTTGATGTTTATTCATAAAGTTGGGAATAGAATTAAAAATGTTTTCATCTGTTGTATTGGTCTCCAAATCGTTACATAATAGTAAGTCTTTTTCGATGGACTTTTCAAAGTCATAACGAACAAAAACAAGTAAGATTGCAAGACTTGCCACGTCCGTGGACTCGTCTAACTGCAAGGCATGTGCATCACATAAACGCAAACGTGAAACAAGTAATCTTTCAATATCATCTGCAAGATCATGTATGCGACGGGAAACAGTGTTGTTAGATAATGGTACAGCCTCCACTTTTAAAGAAACCTTGTCAGAATTTAAAATAGTCCCCACAATGTCCTTTGCACAAGGTTTGAAGTTATCAGTGATTCAGCAATTGTATGGGCTTCTCCAGCCAATGCAATCCGATAGCTTACTTTATAAGAAGCTTCAGTTGCATTTTCATTGTCTGTTTTGACAATTTTCGTTATAAATTGCTTACTTTTTTCGTGTGACTCTGACTTTCTTTGAAAAAAAACGCAAGGTTCTTGCCTTTGAATTCGGGGTGGTTTGTGTCCAGATGCCGATGAACTCTCTGCCAAAATTCTTTTACATAACAAGCACTAGCCATCTGGTGCATTTGAGTCGCCTACTATGATAAACCCAAATGACGAGTACGTAGAGTGTACACTTTTCGTGGCTTTGTGTTTGTGGTTCGTTTCCGACGCTGTTATTTAAGTCTTTCTCGGGCTGATTTAGTACAATTTCTGCATGATCGTCAAGGGTATTTTTGCTAGTTCCCGGAAAGCACATACCTGTTAGGCCTGTTAGGATTTTGAAAGTCATGTTTTGTTATTTCTGTCATGCCCTTCTATATCTTAGCTTGACGCAATCGCGACGTTATTAGTCGGCTCGATATGTAGAATTATATGTACAGAAATTTATTCGTCTTGAACTCAAAATTTTTACCTTTATTATTTCGCTTAAGTAAGAAAAAATTCTCTCACATATATGATTTTACAAGAAAATCCCCAGGGGATTTTCCAATTGTTAATTTAAAGGTAGAATTAATCAAGAAGGATTTTACGATAACATATTATTAATTAAACGCGATTCCCACGGTATCGCCATAATTTGCCAATAAAAAAAAGAAATCAAGTAAACCCAATTAAATAACAACGCACGAGAAATTCCTACCTAAATAAACAACTTTTTAATCCGATTATTTAATGTTTCACTTCCTGTACGCTGACAGGAAATGATAACGCACTTTATATATCTTTATATATCGCTCGCATTAAAAATAAATTTTTAATTGCTTTCTTCAAAAATAGTTCATTTTCACTTTTATAAGTTGTATCCCTTCTCAACTAATGTCATAATAATTTGTCAAAACTATCATTTGACGTTTATTCCACAATAATTGTGCTTAATATAACCTTACTTATTAAACGTCAATTTTTGACAACTAAGCAGATAACAGCAATGAAGTTACGCACTCAGTGTAGGTAACCAAATTATCGAAACTCTCGTTACCTGTCAGAATTTCAACAAATAAATACTAAAAATTTAATCCACACAATTCGTTCTCGTCGATAAAACTCTCTATTTGCTCTGGAACGGTCGCGTCGCGTCGAAACGCCGATTCTCCGTGCCTACATCGAACAAGCTTGCGGAACGAGCTTTTGAAAAAAAAAAACGTCACGAACCATCGCAATACACAACAGTAAATCGTATACAACACACCCCGTAGTAGTACACAAACGTTTTCTACGGCGATAAAATCCGCAGTGCGGTTTTTTATTGCCATCAGTCACGACACTAATTTGTATTAATAATATTTTGCAAGTTTAAATCGACGCTAAACACAATCTGACAGGCTGGTATATAGAGAGAGCGTTGCGAAAATCCTCCCTTCTCCCCTACTCGGTATATAATTCGCAGCGTACGAGTGTGCCACCCTTTATCGACCATCAAACGTTTTAATGTCGAATGAATATTTCATGTTCAATGAATTACAAATACAAAAGACTGGCTGCTGGCGGCAGAGACAGGCTTGAAGTATACATACATACGTGGTGGATCGGCAAAAAAAAATCATCTCGTGTTAGCTTTTCCGAAGCCACCGCTCTACGATGATATTTAACAGCGGTCAATTGATTTCTGATTAATTATTCTTCTTTTAACGTTGGTCGTTGGATCCCCTTTTTTCCCCTCCCGCCACACCGTCGATAGCCGTTAGGATTCCTGGAGTAATTAACATTTCACCCGTCGAATGTTTATTTAGTAAAATGGCTGGATTTAATTTGGATGTTAATCACGTTTACTTCTGCAGAAACTAAACACAAAACATAATGTAGAAGAGCTTCTTGAACCACCTTAACTGTCATAACGATTATAAGGATGATTATCATACTGACATCTGTCAAGTTCGGAAATTGTTTTGTTGTTCTGGATGTGTTAGGGTAGATTTGCATTTAAATTGATATTTATCAATCGTATAACAGGACTAGACAATAATCATTCTTTATGTGAAATGGCTCCTACGCTACCTATTAAGAAGGCATATAATAATAATAATAATAAATAATCTTTATTGCAAATACAAAAGGCGAAGTCCAGCAATGCTGATCAACTTAACCTAATACAAAAAAAGACCGCAGTAATAACTGCTGCAATACAAAAATAAAAAAAAAGAAAAGAAAGAAAGACACATTAGCTCTACCACCCAATATATGTGCATCACCATATGCAGTCTCCGCCAAACTTGAGAAAAAAAAAAAAAAATAGAAAGAATCTGGCAGTGCAATTCGTGAAAATTTTTTAATCTAGCTGGAGTAAATACTTATGCAATGCCATTTTAAACCTACTGGGATCGAGCTGCGCGTATGAAGTAGGAAGGGAGTTGTATACTTTAGCTGTCTGATATGAAAATGACCTTTGGAATAAAGAGAGTTTGTGTTGAGGTATAGTCAGCTGGCTCCTGAATCGAAGATTCAGATGATGCACGTCCGTTCTAAATGAAATTTTATTATATAAATAGGCCGGAGTTTTATAATAAATAAGTCGATGAAAAACACAGGCGCTATGAAGAAACCGACGCCGTTCCATATTAAGCCATTTGACATCTTTCATTTTGTGACTAATTCGATCAAATTTCCGTATTCCAAATATTAACCGAAGACACGAATTTTGCAGCTTTTGTATACGATATTTGTCGACCTGATCGAGAAAAGGACCATATACAGTATCGGCAAAAGATAATTGGGACAGAACTAGAGAATCACATAATTGTATTTTATTTTGTATATTTAAAATATGTCGATGCGGAAAAATAAGTTTTAGAGCTCCATAAGCACGTTGCAGACACTTGGAAACATGGAGCTTAAATTTGAGCCTATTATCTATGTAAAGTCCCAGGTTTCTCGAAGATTCCATTATTAGGCAGAGTAGTGTTGTTAATTTTTATATTAATACCATCTATATGAACATTTTTGTTATGAAACACAATCGCTGCTGACTTACTGGGGGGGACGCAAGTGCGTAGAGTCTATCCAAGTCTTGGTTTAACAGCGAGCACGTATACTCAACCTGATCTGGTGAACACGAGATATAAATTTGTGTATCATCCGCATAACAGTGAAATTGACAATGTTGTAAGCAATTATGTAGCTGAGATATGTACAGTGTAAACAGAAGAGGACCCAGTGTAGAACCCTGTGGCACGCCAGCGAGAATATCAGAGAAATTTGACAAGTAAGTATTAGATCTAACCGCCTGAGTACGGTCTGCTAAGTAGCATTGAATTAGTTTAACTGCTGAGTCACCCAATCCGGTAAAGTGTAAAATTGAAATTAAGAGGCTATGATCAATTGTATCAAAAGCCTTACTAAAATCTAACAAAACCAGTAAAGTTATTTTCCCGTTATCAAGAGCTTTCAAGATGTCGTCAGTGATATCCAATAAGGCAGTAGTGCAACTGTGCTGAGGCCGAAAACCTGATTGCTTTTCGCGAAATATATTATTTTTGAGTAAGAATTTTCTCAGTTGTCTGTCCATTATTTTCTCCAGAACCTTGGACAGGGTTGGTAGTATACTGATGGGACGAATATCATTCAAACTAATAGGAGAATTATTTTTAGGAATAGGAACAACAATTGCTTTTTTCCAGACATTAGGAAATACCGAATGATTAATGTTAATTATATGAGTTATAACAGGTATAAGAAAAGGAATGCATAAACGTATGACGTCAATACCTACGTCATCAGCTCCAATACACCGTGACTTAAGAGAAGTTATTATTTGGAATACATCAGACTCATCAACACAGTCAAACGAAAATAAATCACCGACAATTCGCAGTTTGTGAGTATTATAATAAAGCTTCAGAATGTTATCAGCGTTCGAAGAAGCTGACGACTGCAGAAAAAAAGCATTTAGTAAAAAAGGGTCAGATAGATGCGGCGGTAATTGCTGAGTTGTTGACTTATGAGTAATTTGAAGATTTCTAAAAGTAGACCAGAGTTCGCGGAATTGTCCATTGGTAAACAAAGTATTTAAATATACTTTCTTTTCATTTCTAACAGCAGACGTTGTGAAATTACGTAGCTCCTTATAGTAACACCAGTGCTCTTCAATAGAAGTCTGTTTAAATCTGCGAAATGCATTGTCTCTAAGGTGTATAAGAAGTTTTATGTTATCAGTTATCCACGGTAGAGGTGGTTTAATATAGGAAGTTGTTTTAAATGGAGCGCAAATATCTAGAGTCCTTATAATGCTGTCATTAAAAAATGCAATTTTCTCGTCAATATTATTACAATCATAAATATATTGCCAAGGGATTGCTCGGAGATATGATGAAAATTTGCTGTAATCCAGATTTTTGAAATCTCTGTACGTTCTATAAGATATCTCTCGTTTCGGAGTAGGAATGGAGATAGTACATGTTATAAGCTCGTGATCTGATATATCAGGAGCATGCAGAACTGTACAACGGACACCAAGTTGGTCACCAGAAATTAAAACCAAATCGATAAGAGTCGCAGAGAGATTGGTAACACGAGTTGGTTCGCGAACAATTTGTCGATAATTCAAACCATCTAAAAGGTTGACAAATTCTTGAGACGATTTACTATCCACGTCTAACAAATTAATGTTGAAGTCTCCAAAACAGACCACATAATCAAAGCGCAAAGTCATGTCCGACAAAGTACATTCAAAATTGTCTAGAAACACATCTAGATCCGAACCAGGAGGCCTATAAACTACACCAAAAGCAATTTTGAGACGTCCAGCTGATATAGAGATCCATAATTGTTCAATAGTAGTGAGAGTGGGAATAATATCAAATTGTAGAGTATTAGTAATATAACAAGCAACCCCACCCCCACGCGCAGCTCGATCATTTCTGATAAGATTGTAACCGCCAATGGAAACAGAGTCAGTCGAAATAGCGTCAGTCAACCACGTCTCTGTAATTGCAATATAATCAAAGCCCCCCGATATAATACGACTGCGCAGAGCAGCCAATGAGGATATCAAAGATCTGGCATTGACATAAGCCGTGGAAATGTCAGTCATTGCAAAGTCAAACCTAGAACAACTATAACTAAGCAGAAAAAAAAGTAATAATAATAACCTATACTTCGTGAATTAGAGACTGCACATGGAAACGCGGTGATTGATTGTGGCATAATATTTACAAACACATGGCGACAACAATAAGTACATACATGACATAATTCAGAGTATAAAATAGATTAATTGTAACCCAAAAATTAAATAAACATCACTAAAATCACAACACAATAAGTTGTTGTTCAAACCAAAGTAAATTATTCACAAAAAATAGCAATGCATAGACAATCAACTGCAGGTATAGAGTTAGTAAAATATATAAATATATTACAGCAATGAAAGATGCACTACTAAAAGCTCAAACTAGATCTAGAGTAATTACGTGTTTATTAGAACGGTAGTATAAATTAATTTTATTTAGCGATAGAACAAAGTGTATTATCAAGTGCAAAAGCAAAACAACAGTTAAATGCAATCAATGAACTAAGTAAGTGCGTATAAATTATAGTAAAATATAATAAGCGACAAAGCAAACTCGCAATAAACAAACAGAAACTGCAATTCCAATTAAAGATTAGCAAAAAGTATGTATTAAAATGTACAAGTAAACAGATAATAATCAGTCTAAAAAAGAAATATAAGGCTGCAGTATATAGCAATGAAAATGAAAAAGCAGCACTATGAATTTAAGCAATAAATGTAGATAGTTACGCAAGAAAACTCCTTTGTTGTAGAGGATAACCTGTCCGTCAGTGGCCTAACCTCTTACTTAATCTTGTCCAGATCATCCTGAGTACGTATAGCCATTCGGTTGCCATTATGTCTTATGAAAATATTTCCATCCATTAACCAGGTATGACTGCGACCAAACTTTTTTAAAACACTTCTGTATAGAGCGTACCTATTCGAAGTTAAATCATCGGTAATAACCCAGCCTGTACCTTTTAACGCTTTTTTCTGTTGGTTAACGCTCATTTTCGCATTGTATGACATGAACTTGATGATTATCGCGTTAGGTCTAGCATTAGTAGCAATATTTTTACTTGCATTTTTAGATTTTAATCGATGACAACGGTCGATTAGAAAACATATCTCTGGCAATTCCATTTTTTTCGGTTAATATTTCCTTAACAAGTTTCAGGGTGTCTTCATTCTCTTGTTCCGGCACTCCAAATAATCTTATTGAATTCCTTCTTGTATATTGTTCTAACGAGTCAATTTTATTACGCAGTATAATGCATTCTTCAAACATACGTGAGACTTTATTTTCAACAGTACCAAAAACTTGTTCAAGTTTTTGCTCCAACTTTTTGTTTATTTCTTCAGATACACTTGCTATAATATCCGTTTTAAAATTTGTCAATGTTTCCTTAATTAACTCTACTATCTCACTTTTTTCAGATCTTGTAAGACCCATTTTGTTTAGTGCGTATTTAGCAAAAGTTGTTGTGAAATTTATGAAATTAGCGGAACGATTATACGGCCGTATCGTAAGAATTTGAGGAGGCACGTCGGGCACGTCTACTCACGCACAATACACATCTGATACCAAAAATATAACTCTGAGCTATGAATTTCAGGATCATGGACATCTTGTTCACAGATCTCTTTGCCAAGTTTAAAATCGTTTGCCTACCCGATTATTTACCACCTGATATAAAGGTGCTTCACCCAGTACTTATTTACTTCATTTTAGGTTGCAAATAAAGGCAACAAACTATCATCCATCAAATAACACAGAACAACAAATTTTCATTTTCTCAGACTTATATTACAGCCTAATGCATGGTAACTTCTAAGCAGTTGACTAACAATTTTCCCGTAATCTTCAGATTTTTTATTTCCTAAGAAATTCTTTGTCTCACTTTTAAATGCATTTCAAGCAGTCCGTTCTAAATCGCTCAAGAGTACGTCAAATTCTCGATCCTGTTGTAACAGATTAATCTGGGATCCTATAAATATCCCCTCTTTAAGTCTTGCCTCAGATATATTAGGAAATTTTTGTTTAAGGTATCGAAATCCTAGTCCCTCTTTGTCCAATGCTTTGACGAAATTCTTCATCAGACCTAATTTTATGTGTAATGGGGGTAAAAGTATTTTATGAGGCTCCACCAACGAATTTTGGACTACGTTCTTTTCTCCAGGAGTATATTGTATTCTGGTTGGCCATTGCTTAACAGTATAGTGCAAATTTCACCCTCGACTATCCCATTCACAAAGGAAACAGCAATACTTTGTAAATTCAAGTTGTAGACCAACTACTTTGAGTTCAGCACTGATGTACCATTTATAGGTTTTGTAATCGATTTTATCAAGGAGTCATGTCATATTATCATATGTTTCCTTCGTGTGCACGGCATGACCAACAGGAATGGAGGGGTAGATGTTTCCTATATGTAGAAGGACAGCTTTCAAACTCAATTTAGAAGCATCTATAAATAGACGTCATTCTTCCGGTTGGTGTTTGTAACCTAATTCTCGCATTAAACCGTCAATATTTTTGCAAAATGAAAGACCTTCTTCAGTTGAAAAATACTGTGACAGTTCTTCCTGGCGATTTCGATATACAGAAATACTATTTCTGCCTGAGTTTTTGATAAATTGAGATCTCGAACTAGGTCATTTAATACCAATTGATTTATTAAATGAGGCGTGTCCTCTTGAGATGGCAAATATTCTTCATCTGTGTCCGACAATTCTGAAATGTATTCTTCTATCTCGGTTTCAACATGTTCTTGGTTCGAAACATCCATAGGACTTGGTACTGGCTAAGCTTCCGGAAGAGGAACTGGACGAGTAGCAGAAGGTAAATTAAGATCGGTAATTTTATCCTTATTTTTACTGGAAAACCCAAAGGTACAGCGAAAGTAGCAGTCTGTCGAATGATCCTTTTGTTCTCGCCAAACCATAGGCCTTCCAAATGGCATAGCTATGCTCTTACCTTTTATCCAGCTCCTCAAAGTAACAGCGCATCGTGCACAGAGATTGTGAGGTGTCCACAACTTGTCTTGGTTTGTAATTTTTAATTTAAAATAAAGGTTAGGTATACGATTTTTCTACTAACGGTGTAATATTTCGTCTATGCTGTTGAACGGTGAATTCTCCACGTACGAGGGAGCGTTTTTATATTCGCGGAATGGGGGATAAGGGGTGGAAATAGAAAAACCAAATTATTTTTCTTTTTCAATATATTCACCTGCAAGACGGATACATTTTTCACATCTTTCAATTAATTTATTTATACCCTCATAAAAAAATGATTTCTCTTTGTCTGCAAGATACGCCGAAACGGCCTCCTTGACTTCATCATTGGCAATAAATTTTTTACCCCGCAGCTCTTTTTTCATTTTCGGAAACAGGTAATAATCACTCGGGGCCAGGTCTGGGCTGTAGGGTGGGTAATTCACAATTTCGAAGCCCACCTTATGCAGGGCAGCTAACACAACGCGGCTCTTGTGGACGGGCGCGTTGTCGTGCAAAAGCAGCACACCTTTCGTCAATTTTCCCCGTCTTTTCTCTTTAATGGCTTCTTTTAGTCGCAATAATATTGAAGCGTAATATTCTCCGGTTATAGAAACACCTTTATCTTTATAATCAATCAACAATATTCCTTCCGAGTCCCAAAATACCGTTGCCATGAGTTTCCCAGCTGATTGTGACACTTTAAATTTCTTGGGAGGTGCTGTGCCCTTTTTATGCCACTGCATCGGAGTCCTGTTTGGACTCAGGTTCATAATGATGAACCCAAGTTTCGTCTCCAGTAACAATTCGACTCAATACACCATCCTTGTCTTCATTACAGAGGTCCCAAAAATGCACGCGAACACTCTACGCGCTGTTGTTTTTGCGGCGGCGTGAGCATTCTCGGCACCCATCTTGCGCTGACCTTAGACATGCCGAGATGATCGTGTAGGATTTCAAAAATTGTTGTATCGGATACTCCAACCATTTCTGCGAGTTGTTTCTTCTTTAGTCGAGCATCTTCGAGTACAATTTTTTCAACTTTTTGGATAAGTGCTGGCGTGGTCACCTCAATGCTCCTGCCCGGCCTCGGGTCGTCTTCAAGGGATTCCCTTCCTTGTTTAAATAAACTATGCCACTTGTACACCATGGTTTTTCCTGGACAAGAGTCGCCGTAAACCAATGACATCTCATTCATTATGGTCGCGACTGATTTTCCTTGCCTGGTAAGGAACTTTATAACGGCACGATATTCGATTTTTTCCATATTTCACTTTTCACTCCTGATTATGTTACTTGGTTGACGATAGCTCAAAGACTAACTGTCTAATAACAATGAAACTTCGTATTTATACTAATTATGAGTCGCTGCATAGGCCACGCCCCCAATGCGCCCCTAAAACCCGCTCATTCCACGAATATAAAAACGCTCCCCCTATTTTGTTCTTATTTACTTCATTTTAGTTTACAAATAAAGGCAACAAACTACCATCCATCAAATAATTTAGTAATAAAAAATTCAGAACCAATTCTACAGGAGGTGATAAAAATATAAATTATTAAAATAGTTTTTCAAGTTTTTGAAATTTGATTTCAAATTTTAAAGACCAACATGTAACTAGATAATTCGGAAGGAAGAAGTTAGTTATCTATGTAGTTGATAAACATTTACTTTTCATTAGGGAATGCGTTTTATCCCTATATACATACTTCCTTAAATTAAATCTATTAGATTTCGCAAATATATCTCAGCAACTAGATAGGTACATACGTGCTTTTATACCTTTTAAATAATATTAGCACATTCTGTATTAAGGAAACTGCTTCTACTACTGCAACTACAAAGTACTAATACTTCTATTAGAACTTTGTAGCGCTACTTCCACCAGCACTTCGTTCCTGTTGAAATTACTTCAACTCCCTGCGCATTTCCAATATATTTGAAAGGTTTAATTCAATAAGACGATGTCTAACGTTACCTACATATACAGTGAGAGTTTTGTATGATTATAGGAATTAAAGAAAAGTCAATTATACAGAGTGGCATAGAGAAAACTACAATGCATAGCAATATGTGATAGACACATGTCCGATTGCTTTTTGTTTTCAAGTTAGAAGCTGTTGAATTTAAAATGCTTTTATTCCTTTTACTAAAAAAAGGCAAAAATGTTATCAACGACCGAAGTGATATTCAATATTTTAACAGCAACTATAATTAGGTACTTAATATCTACACATAAAAACTAAATTATATCTTTCTATTATTCTGGAAATGAATTCTTTTTCTTGCACCTTATAGATGTATTGTCATGTTATGTCATTTCGATTTTCCATCAGAATTCATTAGAGTCATATATTAAACACTATAAATTTAGGAATGACATTGTCAAAATGACACGTTACCGCGATTTAAAAAATAATAATAAAATAAATAAGGAGGTCGAGAAAAAACAACCTGAATGGTTCTTAAATCTAACGAACACATTTATTCCAGAAAACGTCAAATTTATCCTAAACCTTGGTCGCAAATACAGCCTACTCCAAACAAATATTCCAATATTTGAAATTATTTCTAGTATTGAAACCAATATTAAAAACCTTGATTTACATATATAAAATGATATTCATTGTAAGTTGGTCAATATTTCAACTAATTTTCAAATAAACCCGAAAAATAATCAACACACCCTCTTTACCCTTCCATAATAGAAAAAAAAACATTTATTAAGACTCACCCAAATCTATATATCCTAAATGCTGATAAAACTAATAAAACTATAATCATGAAGGAAACTTGTTACAAAAATAAAATGCTTCAACTCCTTATGTCCAACTAAAAACTGATGCAACAATCAAAATTCAAAAACAAATACATAATTTAATCAAAAAAAGGGAAAATGATAATGCATATTGTGAATATTCAAAATGTAAACAAAATTAATGGCAGAAAGTTTTGCCCATTATTTTGTAACCTCTCGCAAAATTGTAAACGTGGTAGGTAATCCTGTTCCAATAGGTGATGAATCTTTTGGAAATGAAATGGATGAAGAAGTTGTTCTTTGAGGACTTTCCTAACAGATTCACGATTGAGATTCGGTACAGCTGCACTTATTCTTCTGGTGCTTATTCTAGGATTGTCTTCTCCTATTTGCAAAATAGCTTCTTCATTTGCAACAGTACGAGTTCTCTTAACCCCGGAATCATATTTTGTTTTTTTAAAACAACCATCTTCTCTCAAACGCCTATGTAGTACGTCAATAAATGTCCTAACATTAGTACGAAGTAAAAAACAAGAACAATTTAAAACAGTTTGTAACTTGAAAACACCCTGTATATTATTACTTCCTTATTTGATTCTGTTGCCATGATTACGATGTAAATAAATTTTTTTAGTAATGCCAGCTGGTCCTCTTTTAGTCAGTCCTGTCATCTGGTGTCAATAATGTATACTACCCCATAAAAATGGGACATTCATATGACACCATCGATCTTCTAGCCGATCATTGTCTGACGGCGATGACTCTGATGAAGATATTGAAGATGTGGTGCAAGAAAGTCTTATAAATCTACCCACACTCGAAAGAAAGGACGAAATAAAGTATTTTATTAAGATCCGTAAAAAAATTTCCAAACTTCTTCGTCAAATAATAGATCATCTTTTGATCGTCAATGCCATGCTAAAGCATGACAAAGATCGTGCATATCTTGTTTGTCAAAAATTGCCCAGGCGGTCATCGTAAACAGGCTGAAGGAAGAGCTGTTTGTCCTAAACATCTTGCAAGATGAACAATTTGGATGTAGGGAGAGCCTATTCATGGAATTTTAGCTACTCAAGGTAACCGAAGCCATATAGAATCCCTTACGGGTGTGGACTCGTCCACAAACTAACTTCTGCAGATATTGTTCGGGCTGTTCTATCTCATCTCGGTGAGACATCTTCCATATCCTCGCATATACCCATAGCAGTGGGAGTCTCCCTATACGATCTCTTCTTGTACAGTTGGCCACGTTGATGACATGGCTATCCACACGTTGTCCTTCAGTTACAAATGGATGTTATCAGTCACTGGCGTTCGAAGCAGGAACTCGAATTAAACAAAAATAAATGCGTAGCAGTGCCTTTTGTTAAAATGTTTTTTTTTTGAGCAAAAGATCGTGTACTTCGGAGTGACTCTGTATCTCTAATACATTTTCAGAAGACATCAATAATCATTTTATCGACCTTTCACAGCCGCAATCCAAGTCATTCTAAACCTGCCACCGCTACAAATCTTTAAACAATAAAGCGCTAGATCTGCAACTTACAGACTCATTGATTTGTCATAAAGGAACAACTAGGAACAGATCTTCAAAACCATAACAGATGAACTCAAGGCTGGACCCCAAACGGGGACACCAAGCGACGACCGACCGTTCAGAAATTTAACCTAGATAGAAAATATCAGGTTATAATACCAGATAAGAAGGACTGGGAATACGGCCTCCCAGTAAGAGCGGATTCAAGCTGGTATACGGACCACGGCGTAGGAGCTGGCATTTATAGAAAGAAGCCGTCTCAAGGCCCTTTCTTGAGCTTCAGCAAGGACTCGACAAGTTTCCAGGCTTTTTGCGGCGATTCACCACTGTGTCAGAAAGTAGACAGTTGGGCCGAACCAGGAAAAAGCGTCGCTATTTACTCTGACAGCCAAGCAGCACTTAAAGCTATTAGCTCCGCAAGTGCTGACTCAAAGCTGGTTTGGGACTGCGTAAGAGCCCTTAAGGCGAACCCTAAGGAAAATCACTAACCCCTGGGGCCTAGGCCTCATGGGGATGGCTAACTATCGGCCAAGCGATGGCCAGACGAATCTCAAGGCCGTGAGGTACAACCAGCCCGCCTTCGTGAATTAAGCACAAATTAAGAGGACCATCTACGAATGGTCACAAAACAAGTCCAAAATGGTGGGTAAGATCGCCAACAAAGACGCCCCTCCGGCAGATCCCTAAGTTTCCTGAAGACCTACTGAGTGAAACCGGAGGGTCCCAAAATCATAGTAAGTCTGATTTCCCACCGGTCGGACTATTCTGCAGACTGACTTTTATAGGCATATGTTTAACATAGGCTTGGCAGAAAATGCTCCCTGTCAAGAGGAAGAAGAAATCCCAGTTCATGTTTTGTGCCACTGTGACTCTCGCCAGGCCAAGGTTTCCCTAATGGTGTAGAGAACTACAGCCAACGGCTACACAAAAGAGCAGCTCTCAAAAATGATAAGTTTGATTAAGAAAGCGCCTAGAGTGCGTTCTCTAAGGTAAAGGGGATCACAATAGACCTGTAAAGGTCGCGGAAACAGGCCCGCATGCCCACCCCTACGCTTAACCTAACCTAACCATCATAACAGCAGTCTACTCAAGACACTAAAGTTACCCTCCAACTCCACCAATCCACTGATCGTCCATTTAAACGAATTAGACTTAGACAGATCGACGCCGAAAATAAATATCAGAAGAGTATTGAACATTTTCAATCCTTAATCTATTAAACAGGACCTCCAATCCACCATATTCTTCCATATCTCCATTTTTAAACAAAATAGATTCAGCAAATATTTAAATACAAAAGTTATTTAGTTTTACGAAATTTATAACGTAAAATTATTCTATGAGATACAGGGTGTTTATTTTGCCCGTAACCATCAGTATCTTTACATTTTTAAATGGAACACCCTATATATGATCACATTTTTGAATTGCCTGAGGAATTTTAAGT
Source organism: Holotrichia oblita (assembly GCA_023690525.1). Classification (NCBI taxonomy): domain Eukaryota; kingdom Metazoa; phylum Arthropoda; class Insecta; order Coleoptera; family Scarabaeidae; genus Holotrichia; species Holotrichia oblita. The sequence goes on along the minus strand of CM043019.1, from coordinate 136,072,048 downwards.
CAACTTTATACAGAATCATATTCAATTATTTTCATTAGTTTACAAGATATTGACATTTATTTGAAAATTTTGACATTTTGCTCTCTTCAGAAAAATACCATTATTTCGGTAACGGAAAAATGTAACATTATCAAACTTAACGTAACGTTAGAAGCATCTCCTATCATGATAATAAACAGATGTGGATTTAAATATGTTATACGTTCTAGAAATCAGTGTCTTTTTGAAACAATTAAAATGCGAAAATCTATTTTTCAAATTGAAACATTATATCTCATTTCTGTGTGTTGTTATGTATAGGTGTGCTCTTTAAAAGAGACGCAAACTTATCTTCACGAACGATGGAACGATCACAGATAGATGTATTAAATTGGAAATTTATAAACCAGAAAATACCGAAGATGAGTTCAACGTTTACACAGCAATCCAAATCAACTATCCCCTTCGAAAATAACTTAAAAAGTAAGACCAGGAACGTGATAATGTGAACTAAGTGCCTTTAAATATTTGATCCGAAGTTCGTTGCGGAAACATCCTAGCTCAGCCTTCTAGATCATGTACTAGATTTAAAATGTATGAAGTGAACTGGTTCTGCCGATATTGATTTAACTTTTTTCGCGTAGCATTCTATACAAACTTCACGAACGAAGTTCGTTTAATTAGCGCTGTACCTATTTTACAACGTAGAACGTACGTCGAGTTTCCAACTTTTATATTTCCTATTTGACGTACGGTTATGCAGTTCGGCACTGTTACATACATACATTCATACGATAAACTTTCATCGTCACTAACTTTTTCGATATAACTACCTACCTAGTTGAAAAATCGAGAATTTAATAAATTTCAATAAAACAGAAAAAAAAGGAATTGTTTCGGTAAAATTAGCAAACTCGTTTCTCGTATTGTCCCCTTCGTCAGTTGTACACGGGACTAATGTACCGACCAGCCATTGAATTTTTAAATATGTTGGCATACGATCAGTATATATGGGATGGTGTCGCAACTGATATATAAATAGAGGACAGTTTATATATAGATTATTGCGACGGGCACATGCCAAGCGACATTTCTACGAGGCCGTTAATGTACGAAAATCACGCATCTATAAAATTTTAATTAATAAATTCGTACGAACGAGTCGCCGGTTGCGACCCAGTAAAATGTTACCGTTTCAGGGTAATTTCAGCATATACATACATACAATAAAACACTTTTATTTGCGCAAAAAAAACGCTGATAAGCGTTGCCCTTATTAGCATAATATAAAGTTCTTGAAACTTAACAAATCAGTCGCCTAAACGCAGCAACATTAAAACAATAAATTTTTGTTTGTGCTGTACTTGTTTACAGTTTAAATTTAATGTAAAAAAATTAAAAGGACGAGGACTTCTTCGAGGAGAAAAATAAGAGATTGCAAATCAACTTTAAACGAAACCTTCAAAAGTATGTCCGAACAATGTTAATTCTCGAATGTAGGCTTTCACGGCCACTGTTCCATAAAGATGTATCTTTCGGGTATTGCCGTGGTTGTTGTGACAAACTTGACGTTTCGCTGATCATACTGTCAGCTTCTTCAGAAGTTCTCTAAAGACTGACGTTGATGTCTTCTGCTCCTCGTTATATACCCAGTCCCTGTTCCGCTCCAGTGATGCGTATCCGTTCCAGTCCGCTGAACTGTATCCGTTGTCGTTCTCTGATCCGTGTCCGATGCTTCTCCTCGATTCGTGTTAGATGATCTCGGATGCGTCCTCGTTGGTCCTTGGTGCTTCGGGCTCTCCAGCGCTAACTTCCATACCTTACTTAATCTGTATCCGTCTTCCCGGTTGAAGTTGTTCGGATTCTTCATTATTTCCAGGGATTCTCTTACTATCCGTGGGTAGTAGTGATTGCTTTTGGCTAATATCTTCACGTCATTGTAGTCGATTACGTGACTGCTTCCGGTGTGGTAGTGTTCAGCTACTGCAGATTTTCCAGTATTTCCCTGTTCGACATCTCTGCGATTCTCTTTCACTCTGCATTGTATACTGCGCCCGGTTTGTCCAATATACGATTTCCCGCACTGGCGTTGAAGTTCGTAGATGCCGTTCTTTTATTTTTTTTTTTTTTATTTATTTTTTTTATTTTCTTGGCTGTGCTGAACCTGACGTTGACGTTCTTCTTCTCCAAGGTTTTCTTCAGTCTGTCCGTGACTCCAGCAATATACTTCAGGTGTGCGTATCCTGTCATACTTCTGTTTCTTTTTGGCTCCGGCTAATCTCCGAATGTCCTGTGGTTTGTAGCCGTTCTTCTGGAGTGCATCTTTCACATCTTGAATTTCCTCGGTTTTGTTGGTAGCATCACGAATCATTTCCGCTCTTTGTAGTAGTGTAGTGACCAGGGATGTTTTCTGTTGTGGATGATGATGTGATGTTGCGTGTAGATATCGGTCCGTATGCGTCTTCTTGCGGTATACTCCATGTCCCAATTTTCCACTGCCGTTGCGTTTTACCAATACATCCAGAAAAGGTAATTCTCTTCTAACTCCATCGTAATGTTGATGTTGGCATGTTGTCTGTTGATGTGTTCCTTGAATGCGTGTAGATTGTCCATACCGTGAGGCCAGATCACGAATGTGTCGTCCACGTAGCGGTACCAGCATTTCGGTTTCTTGTCACTAGAGCTGATGGCTTGTTCTTCAAAGGTTTTCATAAAAATATTAGCGATGACTGGTGAGAGTGGTGATCCCATGGCTGCGCCGTCTTTCTGCTCGTAGAAATCTCCATTCCATAGAATGTTAATTCTCATATCTGGATAGAACTGGACTCTCCAATAGGTTCAAATGAAATCTTTTGTCTTCTTTTCATAATTCGTTTCCATACTTTAAGTAAGTTATGTGAAGCATAAATTGTCCATTCTGGTGAAGACATAGAGATGCACTCTACATTCCTCCTGATATTTCCCAGCACGATTTTGAAATCTTTTTTGAAGTCTTGGAGGTCTTTCTTATTGATCAACCATGCATTTTGCTTGGTGATTTCAATATACCACAGTTTTCCTGTAATTTTAATGCCTGTGCTAAGTCTACTACCTTTAACTGTGATAGTCGTCTTCTAGACTTGCTTCTGTCCAATACCATACACTCAGTATCAGTTGAACCCGATGAATTTCCGTTGGTATCTGTAGATCCATATCATCGACCGTTATTTATAGCTATCTGTCTCAACTACTGCAAACAATACCCAAAAGTTTCCTTCAAATAACAATCTTAGATACAATTTTCATAAAGTTGACTATCAAAAACTATACTCTGATATTTCGAATATCGACTGGATTTTCATTAAAAACTGCTTTTGATGACTTCTATAATATATTATACAACATTTTGGATGAATCAGTTCCAAAATTGTCAGTTGGTTATGAATCTAAATATCCACCATGGTTCACCAAAGATATCCAACACTTGAAATTAAAATTTTACTACAGACAAAAAATGGAAAGTCATCAAGGACCAATTTAATAATAATGACTTTAGAAGATTGAGAGGACTTTGCAAATTACTGATTGATGATTCGTTTAGGTGCTCCATGGACAATGTTGAAGCCTCAATCATGAATAATCCTAAAGAGATATTTAGATACATGCTTATTAAACGTTGAATAATTCTGCAGGGTTCGGCATAACAATGTTACCATTTTTAATACTAAATTTATTTTAATCAAAGAATAATACATTTTTTGTTATGATCATAAATTGATTAACATACCTTTGGATTTGACACGTCAGTTAGTGCCATTTAAAAAATGGATCGCTGGCCTTTACAAGCGAAAATGTTTGTTGTTGAAAAATTTGCAAATGTGCGGTCAATCACTGCAGTGCAACGTGCATTTCGGCTGGAATTTGGAGACAGAGGAAGAGGGAATGCACCATCTCGACTAACCATTCGCAAATGGATCAGAAAATGGCAAGAGGAAGGGTCCGTTCGCAACAAAAAAGGAACAGGTCGAAGATTAGTCAGACATGCTGAAAATATTGAATGAGTGAGAAATGCGTTTGCTAGCATGCATTGCAGAAAATGGTGGTCATTTGAAAGATTTTATCTGTAAATAATAAATCCAAATGTTACATATATTCAGGATAAGAATTAAAGTGCATTATATTTTGTTTAAAACTATATTTAGTATTAAAAATGGTAACATTGTTATGCCGAACCCTGTATAATGGACTATCCGCAAGATATAGTCGTTTCTCATAAACTTATCTATTAGGACGTCGGAATTTCCTGGTCGTTGGCGAAGAACAAGAATTCCAATTTTTAAGAAAGGTGATAATAGTAATATGGACCAACATGGATTTGTACGTGGACGATCGACGGTTACGAATTTGACCTCGTTGATTCAACTTACTTGTCAAGAAATGGATAATCAAGATCAAGTTGATGTAATATAAATTGATTGATGATCAGTGGAATTCTGCCCTTCATCAGGTGTGCCGCAGGGGTCCTCTCCTATTCATACTATACATTAACGACTTGCTGACGCAGTTTAACATGTCCTGTGCTTACGTATGCCGATGACTTGAAGATCTACAGTCATATAAAAACCTGGAATGATGTCGTCCACCTTTAAACTAACTTAGATTTTATAATTTCTTCTTGGTAACTCATAACATTCAGGCATTGAGTTATCGTCGGGAAGTACATGGTGCAGGATTTGTATGGATGGATAGAATCTCCTCCACCTTCTTGCTCCCTTTTTCAAGACACGATGTTGATCATCATCGTGTTAAGTTTTTGACACGATTAGTGTAGAGGTTTTGAACATGATTATAACGATGAAAAATCGTGTCACACATATTTCAACGAGATTTTCCTAATTTGAAAAAAATTGGTTGACATATTTTCCAACAATGGTGATCCCAGGAGTCTGGTTCACAAATTAGTTTTCAACACTGGTTTTTGGGATGGTGAGGGTCCTGTAGTGATGGTTTACCGAAGACTACCCTACATTAGCAACCTCAGTGATAATATTATTAAGATCTTTAATAACTTACCTAATTTAAAAATAGCCAAATACAACCAAATTAAAATACGCAGACGTACCAATGGTCAAAACATCGTGTTAGTCAACACAAAAGCGACTGCCGTATAGGTAAAAGATTCTACACTTTGGCTAATCTCTCAAAAGAACGAATCCATAAGTTTCATTTTGATAATACGTCCATTTTGAATATTGAGAGTAACCAGTTGACTTCCATTTACTGTAATATTTTATCAAATTTCATCCGATAGCTCTTTCAAATTTCCCCCTATTACGATAGATTTTTTGACTGACGACTTTGTCTTTTTAGCTCAGGCAGGCAAACCTGTAGTGCTCTAAGAGCAGCCTGGATGTCAGATTAAATTTCTACCGATCCATTTTTCTGCAGCCAATTTAGAATGCCCTCTGTGCATGCCTGGATGGCAATTATTTCGAAGCTGGAAGATAGACGGCGAGTTCTCCAAGCTGATGGCCTCGCCATCGGGTTCTTGATCTCAACAGGAAAATCCTCGACTCGATTTGCGAACGAGGACTTTTGCAGTCTCCCAGTTTTTTTTTCCCTTATTAGAGCAACTTTTTATTAGATTATTACAATATACAAAAGAAAAAGAACCATATCAGGTAATCATCTTTAAGGTCTTTGACTTCTTCTCAGGTAGGTAATAACATGACCGTATACGGGCAAAAAATGCTATTACCTTATTTAATTTTTTTTTTGGGACTGCATCCGACCTTATATTAAAGAATCCATTTATAGAGGTACATATTTATCTTTTCAGAACTAAATCTCTAGCGAAAATGTACCTGAACGAGAAAGGTTTGAACAGGTAGGACATTTTGCCAACTCTTTCGTACATTGCAGATAACGAAACGTGTATCCATTGTTGTCTCTGTTTTTTTTATGTTTACCTTGCATTTCTATTGTGAATCGGCGCGTATATGACGCTTCTACATAGTATGTTGCGCGAATGAATATCAGCTGTCAATGTTCCGAGCAAACACACAATAGGCAACACTGTAAATAACGGTGGAACTATTGTATCTATGTAGGTACGATGAAATAGGTTGAATGCAGTGATTTATAACATCGACTCGATGTTTGAAGTTTGTTAGTCGAAACGTTAAAAGGGAGAAGATTTATTTAACATGCAAGCAACGTCTTAATAACTCGCTATTAAGACCATGATGCATTTTATGCAAATGCGAGCCGATTTAAATTAGAACGGTGCGTGTCATCGCGTACGCTACTGATTTAGAACGGGATAAGTCAAGGATAGAACTTAAAAACCGTTGACACTGACACATTTAAAAAAAAACACGCGGTGCTGCAATAAGTCGCTGAAGCGCTCTTGAAAAAGAACTGGGTCATCTCGATAGACGTAACCGCGTTTTAGATGAAATAAATTGAAACTTGATGTCATCTCTGATGACACATACATATTTATAAATATAAATCTAATTTATTTTAAACTTAATACTAAAAATCTGTTCGAGTAATCAATCAAAAACAAAAATTCTATTTACGTTATGAGAGAAAATGAAACTGGATATTATGATTAATGACACAGTCGAAATTAAAGGAAACGATTGTCATTCTATATTTATCACCTCGACTCGCGAGCAAACAAAAAAAAAAAGCAAGAGGGAAGACGGAACGTGAACGAGGACCGGGGGTCGGAATCAGATGTTCTGCCGAATTATCTAATTCGAAGGATAGAGGATGGGGAGGGGAGGAATCGTAGCTGTATTTCCCGTGTGCTTTCAGGCGTCGATTTATAATCTATCCCCACGACGATTACACCATCTGGAAACGTTCGGCGGCAATTACTCTTTATTTATTTTTCATTTAGGTGTTCGCTCCCACCCTCGTCCATCCATCTATCTTGGAAGTCCCCGTGCAATTATAAAGAATCGATGGTGTGACGTGATAAATACTCATTTTGTGTATCGGATATTTGTATTGAAACTAACGCCCCTCTAGTCTGAGAATCAACATTTGTAATATGTCAATATGAAATAAAATATTTTTTCACGGTCTTAACCCATTAATGCCCGAACTGAAGAACAATGCACCTGGCTCCCTCTCTTTTAATACTAATTAACTTTTAACCCCAACCTCCGACAATACTGTTTGAGTAACTATTGACATGTCGAACATTCGAGACTGGTAAGTACAGATTTTTAAGTGTGACTTTAAATTTCATAGCTTAGACGTCTAATATAAACTTCAAAGTTTATGTTTATTTATTTTTAACCTCTCAGAAACTAAACCGTTTTGACTTATACGGCCTAAAATGTTGATTTGTCGTTAATGACGCACTGGGCCTCACAAATATATTTAGCCGAAGCAGAGTTTTATTTTAGTGAAGATGAGGCTGAAACAGAGTGGGATGAAGGAGACGATTTGCCTCCTTCAACTTTCGTCAAAAGTTAATTATGTGAAATGTAAGTGTCACAAAAGAGACTACCTTAGAAGGATCTACTTAAAAATGACACTTTTTAGTTTTTACCCCCAAATAGTCTCAATTCCGCAAGTCATTCTTTAGAATATTTTTTTCTAATGCTGACTTCAGAAATTGTTGAAATGATAATAAATTTCACGAATATCTATTCTAATCAAAAAATAGACAAAATAGAAAAACTTCTTACAGTTTGAAATTTATCAAGGCCGTAGAGGAGATAACGAAAAACAAAGATTAGGGATTGGCGAATCTGTGGTTTTAAAATTTGCCAATACTTTTGAATATTATTTCGGGAAGAAGTTTTCTCTGTTTCCTGACAACTTTTTCACATCTGCAAAACTAATCCGTAGTTTGGGAGAAAAAGGATTTAGAAGTACAGGAACAGTCCGCGAAAACCGAACAGATAAGTGTCTTCTGACTGAATCAAAAGTAATGAAAAAACGGAATCGAGAGGAGATGGAATGCGCAAAAGACAGTAAGAGTAAAATTGTTTGTGTACGTTGGAAACCCGGTACAAAAATGTCAAAGTTACTCTGCAAAAGATAGAGATAAATCAACCTAACGCAATAAAATACTATAATAAATTCATGGATTGCTTTTCGAGGAAAAGAATGGTGTACAGCGATTGTTTCTTGGATGATTGACGTCTGTGCTACCAACGCCTACTTATTTCCTAGACAATTTGGATCTACCTAAGACAACAACAAGTTTAGAAGAAAAATGGAAAGAGCGCTTTTGTCAAAATTTGGTAAGAACTGTGAAAATCCTGAAAGAAAAAAGACACTTATTGAACGTAATTTTTTTGCTAATGGCAGGCATGCATGTCATTATCACAGGACAAAATAGACTCAGATGTGCAATTTTTAAATAATCAAAAACAGCAAAAGCTTGTAAAACTTGCAACGTACCATTACATGATAAATGTTTTGCAGATTACCATAAAGAGTAATATTATTTTTTATTTCTTTTTTATTATAACCTTTTTTGTAATAGTTTACTTATAAATAAAATTAAAATTTTTGTGTTTACTTATTTTTATAGAAATAGAGCACCTCTAAAGCCTAGTAGGTCGTTAACAACCCACTCCTTATTTTTTGAAACTTTCAAAAATTTTTTTCATGTTTATTGGTGTCTTAAATCACAAAACTTTGTATCACGTTAATTAAACTGTTTTAATTCTGGGCATTAATTGATTTTAATTACACCTGATGATATCCATCAAGCAATTATGAAGACTTATTATACCGTTTAATGAATCTGATAATCCCATGTGCTCTCTTCTACCAAAACATCGTTACCACTTACTTCTGGACCTCCTCACTTATTTGTTTAATTTAATTTGTCCATAAATGAGGTTATATTTCCTGTTGTGTTTAAAGCTTTTAAAAGGCGTCCGATTGTGTCAATGAATTTTACAGATATTTTTTCCGTAAACTGGAGAGCTATAATATAAGAGGAGTTGGTAACAACCAGTTTCAATCCTACTTAGAAAATAGAAGTTAAAACCTCTTATGCTATGGTACTGAATCTAGATCTCTTGTTATTCACATTAGTGTCCTTCAAGGTTTAATATTAGCACCTTCCCTGTTTTGGATATATAGCAACGACATCCAAAGTCATAATTATCATCGTGATTTATTACACAATTAATATTTACTTAGTACGCTTTATTATAAGATTAATTCGGGACTTGGATGGCGATTTCTTGGTGACTGGTCTGTTCTTAGGCAATTTGCATAATTGTCCTAATGTCTCCCTGAAAGACTCTTCAGGCCTGTGGTGACGGGTACTTCCGTGTCAAAGGTCTGTCATGGACATGTATGCTCCTATGATGTTGGTGCGATGCCAAGTGCTCTCCTGATCCTATCTCTTGGAAGTGATTGATCCGGATCGAGTTTCCTTAGATGTGCTACCAACGGTGTGCGGCGGTGGTGGTCCTATCAAGCGTTTTCAAAGCCATTATTGTTAGATACTCCTTGATGGATGAAATTTGCAAGTCGGGTGGCAATTGATCGTTCCTCACAAACCATGAGGCACCGACGATCATTCTAAGGATCCTACTTTGAAGGACTTCAAATTTCTTAAGATGGGTCTTAGCAAGACTTCACCACAAAAGTACCCCGTAAATAATTATCAGACGAAGGAAGGAAATATTTATCAGGGTTTTAAGTTTCAATGACATGAAGCTTTTGGAGCATAGAAATGGCAGTAGAGCTGATCTTGCGGTTCGGAATTTGTCAGTTGTTTGAATGCTAAATTAAGTGATTGTGGGATAGATTGGGAAAAGAAGTGTTATTCAGCTATTGCACCCCGTTTTGCAAGAGCAGTAAGCTGCTGAAGTTTGCCCCCACTCATAGCTCCCCATCCAGACTAAGAACTTTAATAAACTGCAATAAGTTTTCTGAAAACCTAATTAGACGCAATAAAAATTAAGTTAGAATGCGACGTCTCAACGATGCAAAACAGAAAAAAAAAACAAAGGTACAGCGTCGCACTCAGGAATGCTGCCAAGTAAAACAATGGTGAGGAAAAAAAATGGGTGCACAAATGCGCCCAAATTGCCGTATGTTCCGGGAAGAAAAAAATAGAGATGCCCATGCGAGGTTATTACTGGAGCGTTCAACAAGGACTCCAAAGGTCATTCAAAAACGTAGCAAAAAGAATCCTCGTACAATTCGTGTGATGGAGACTAGAGTCCCTTGATACATCAAAAATTTGTAAGTACTAATTACTAGGTACTTAAGAAAAGAAGTAGAGATCCTAATAAAAAAACATACCTAAGATGGTGGTAGGCAAAAAGATCTGGAATGTGTAGAAAAAAAGAAATACAAAATCATCTACTGTAGCCTTCGAGGGTACTTAAGTTGCCACTGGGCACGGCAGATATTGGACTTTTTAGAGGAAACTAAACTGCTCAAGTGGAAGTGAGATTTTTTGGTAGAGAGAACATCTAGGTCAAGTGCCTGGACTACAGACGCAGGTGTTGTATCCTAATTGCAAAGAATGAATGGAGTATGAAACTGCAATAACTGTGATGGTCCCAGAGAAGGTGATTCTTCTTTGACTAGGACATTTCTGCCGAGATAATTGTCTCGGGTCTCCGTAACAGTGGCACAGTTAGATGTCAGGTGTTTCGGATTTTCATCCTCCGCCCCGCAGAATCTGCAGTCTCTATTCTTGTTTCACACCTACTTCTTTGAAGAGGACTACTTTATCTGCAAATTTCCTGGTTTCATACCTCACACAGATTTATCCTGACAGACCACCGCCTATAGTGAAAACCACTAGCCAATGATTAGATCCACAACAGCAGCTTCAGTTCAAAGAGTGATGATGTCAAACAAATTATTGAAAAATTGCTGTCACTGCACATGTGCTAACTTGTGTTTAATTTGTGCCGTTTACAGAGATTTGAGACGGTATACTTCTCGATAAAATGAGTGAAACTAAGGTTGAACAGCCCAGCGTAATAAAGTTAGTGACAAAAGAAGGAAATGGTCCAAAAGTAATTCATGAAAGAATGGTTGCTGTGTATGGGGAAGATGCACAATCTTATTTTCAAGTAAAATATTGGTTTAAACTCTTTCAATGGGATCGAGAGTCAATGCTGTTGAAGCTCGAACTGAAGACATTATGCGAAAAGTCGAAAATTTGGTGCTGAAAGATAGGCGTGTAAAGATCTCTGTCATAGCCAATGAGGTCTGTATATCCGAAGCAGATATCCTCAAAATTTTGCATGACAATTTGGGTATGAAGAAGGTGTCTGTACTGTGGATACCCAGATCGCTTACACCTGAACAAAAACTGTACAGAAAAGAAGTTTCTCAAGAAAATTTGGGCGAGTTGGAGAGGGACAAAACATTTTTATCTCGAATTACCACCCGGAATGAGACTTGGGTACATGATTGGGACCCTCCTAGTAAACAAGAACCTATGCAGTGGGTTCATAAGGGCTCTCCACCACCAAGAAAGGCCAAGACACAATTTTCTGGAAAAAACCGATGTCAACTGTTTTCTGGGATGTTGAAGGAGTTTTGCTTATTGAATATATGCCAAGAGGGTCCTACCATAAATGGAGAGGCCAACGAAAATACAATTAAAAATTTAGACGGCAGTCTAAGTTTTAAAACTCACATTCATTGCTTTTGTGAACGTGTCTCCAAAACTTGTTGGTACGAGGGAGCGTTTTTATATTCGCGGAATGAGCGGGTTGTAGGGGGGTGATTAGGCGCATTGGGGGCGTGGCCTGTGCAGCGACTCATAATTAGTATAAATACGAAGTTTCATTGTTATTAGACAGTTAGTCTTTGAGCTATCGTCAACCAAGTAACATAATCAGGAGTGAAAAGTGAAATATGGAAAAAATCGAATATCGTGCCGTTATAAAGTTCCTTACCAGGCAAGGAAAATCAGTCGCGACCATAATGAATGAGATGTCATTGGTTTACGGCGACTCTTGTCCAGGAAAAACCATGGTGTACAAGTGCCATAGTTTATTTAAACAAGGAAGGGAATCCCTTGAAGACGACCCGAGGCCGGGCAGGAGCATTGAGGTGACCACGCCAGCACTTATCCAAAAAGTTGAAAAAATTGTACTCGAAGATGCTCGACTAAAGAAGAAACAACTCGCAGAAATGGTTGGAGTATCCGATACAACAATTTCTAAAATCCTACACGATCATCTCGGCATGTCTAAGGTCAGCGCAAGATGGGTGCCGAGAATGCTCACGCCGCCGCAAAAACAACAGCGCGTAGAGTGTTCGCGTGCATTTTTGGACCTCTGTAAAGAAGACAAGGATGGTGTATTTAGTCGAATTGTTACTGGAGACGAAACTTGGGTTCATCATTATGAACCCGAGTCCAAACAAGACTCCATGCAGTGGCATAAAAAGGGCACAGCACCTCCCAAGAAATTTAAAGTGTCACAATCAGCTGGGAAACTCATGGCAACGGTATTTTGGGACTCGGAAGGAATATTGTTGATTGATTATAAAGATAAAGGTGTTTCTATAACCGGAGAATATTACGCTTCAATATTAGAGCGACTAAAAGAAGCCATTAAAGAGAAAAGACGGGGAAAATTGACGAAAGGTGTGCTGCTTTTGCACGACAACGCGCTCGTCCACAAGAGTCGCGTTGCGTTAGCTGCCCTGCATAAGGTGGGCTTCGAAATTGTGAATCACCCACCCTACAGCCCAGACCTGGCCCCGAGTGATTATTACCTGTTTCCGAAAATGAAAAAGGTGCTACGGGGTAAAAAATTTACTGCTGATGATGAAGTCAAGGAGGCAGTTTCGGCGTATTTTGCAGATAAAGAGAAATCATTTTTTTTATGAGGGTATAAATAAATTAATTGAAAGATGTGAAAAATATATCCGTCTTGCAGGTGAATATATTGAAAAAGGAAAATAATTTGGTTTTTTTATTTCCATCCCTTATCCCCCATTCCGCGAATATAAAAACGCTCCCTCGTACCTCTAAGTTTATTAATTTCGAAAGCATTAGAATAATTGCCGATTTGATATTATTACGGTATGTAATTGTAATTTTACAAGTTATGTTATTTGGTTATATTATTAGCTCACTTGGTAAATTAGTAGAGCTGCGGGAATTAATATTTTAATACATGAATACTAGTACTGGTAGTTAGATATTTTAAGAGTTATACATATGAATAAGTAGACGAGGTTTGGAATGAAAAACTAATTAAAATTGTAAGAAAAACAAAAGAAAATAATTAGTCTGGACAGAAAAAGGGTTGTCAAAAATAGAAAATTGACATAATAAAAATCGATATTGAATGTATTCTTACCTTAAAAGTTAAGAGAAGACGATCTGGTCATAGTTAATTGAACCGGCTTTATTTATGAAGATAATATTTGAACAGATTTGGAGTTATGGATTTCTTCCCATTGACATAGAGAATAATCCGTCTTAGTACGAGGTACAACAAACTATATTATATAACACTCTGTAAATATTTTAAGTATTAGTACTAGTTAGAAAATCCGATAAGATTTGATTATATTTGGTCCGAACTGTTATTCTTGTCAATGTCAAAAATTCGACACTTCATTCAAAAATTCAATTTATTGACGGGACTGAGTACAAATAAATATAACTTATAAAATTTAACAGATTAAGATTATTAATATATTTGATTTTGTTGCTAATATTTATAATTTTGTCGTAAGAGTTAGCAGAAATTTTGTCCAAAGATTATGAAATGCTAATACACAAAATTGATATTTAAAATACACGTTTTTTTTATTATTATTATCATTGTTATTTTAAATAAGATTTGACGATAAATTAATATTCTAATCATTCAGATACTGGTAAGTTTGATTTAGGAACCGACGGGAGATTAGACTCATGCTCGTATTTTCATAATACCAATTTGATTATATTTTTATTTATCTGGTAAATATACGTAAAGTAATAGATATTACTCGTTATAATATATTTGCGTACATAACAGAAACCAAATGCATATGTCGTGCTAGACAGCCATTATTACGTACAGTGTCGACGTCTGCATTGCTACACTGCCGCAATTTTCCTATGACAATAGATTTTCCCAGTTTAACAGGCGGGCAATTGCAGAAAACCATGCCGGTACACGCGTGCATTTTCCTGAATTTCCGATACTATCATTCATAACGATAAAGAGCTCGTGTATGTAGAGCTATATAACATACATGTAATAGTAATAATAGCGATATTGTTCACGTGCATGTATCTATATACTTGTCCTATCTTTATCTTTCTATGCTATAACATATGTAGATACATAGATATTGTACATAATTAATCTCTCAATTTAATATATTTTTTTATTAAAGAGGAGAAAAAAAATCAGTGTAAGCGTATAAAGAGTCGTAAATTTTATAAAAAGTATATTTAAAGTGCAACATCTACAACGAAATTGACCGTAAAATGATTTATGAACTCAGTTCCGACCGTAAACTTCGCTTTTATGAGTTTCGGTATATATTTTCCTCTCAAAATCCAGGCCGAAGTACCAATACATGTTCCCCAGTTATTTCGCATTCAAGCGCTAAATCGTTAACTATTAGATACTGTTTGCGTGGCACACGGGTACCGCCATCCAAACGTATACATATAATACCATAATATAGTACATAGTTATTGCCAACATTCGAAAATATGAATATATGCCCCATAACGAAGCGCTTACTTACACCAGCGTTTATTTTGAGCGGGGTCTCTCCGAAAATGTTCAACTGTTGTTGTATGTACACGGCCGGTATAAAATTGGCATAAAATGCTGTGAAAAAATCGTAGACGTTTGCCGTGCGGGAAGAACGTGCCAATACCTACATGGTATAAAAGAGGAATTTTGAAATTTTAAATCTCATCTAGATTGGCAATGTAATAATTGCGTGTTTATGAAAATGATGTTGGTTGGGACGTTTCAACAAATTTAGATAATCATGAATAGATTCATGCTTTTTCCTGCTTCCTATACATTCCCATATACTGCTGATGTCTAATTCTGCAGCCGTTTTTAAGCGGGTGACGCCTTCCATGGTTCCCATCCCAGGCCCAAATCACATGCACGAAAATATTGACAACAAATTGTACGCGAACACTAAACACTTTAACCCAGAAAACACCAAACAAGTTTTAACTAAAACATCAACGCGTTTCAACAGCAATGCTGTCATTATCAAGGCGATAATAAAACTAAATTAAAATAAAACCTACAAATAACAGGTAACCTAAATGTTATGCATGGTGAATCCGATACGCATCATTAATTTCCGATTAACGAAAACAATGACGAATGCGGGATAGGTCCGGTGCCACAGTTCATTACACAATGACTTATTTTTATATATTTCTAAACTTTCGAAAACATTTAGAAACTTACAATTGTTTATTTGTCTAATTAATTTAACATTCGTATGATCGATGTTGTGATCTGTTTCAAAAATATGTTGGGCAACGCTCGATTTCTCAATTCTATTAAATCTAAGATTAGGCATATGCTCTTTGAATCTAGTTGAGATTGCTCTCCTGGTTTGCCCGATATATTTTTGATTACAATCTTTACAATTGATTTCGTAAATACCGGACTTTTCTAGAGGTCGTATTTTATCTTTAGGGTTACCGATGAGACTTCGCAAACTAGTCCCAGAACTGTAAACTATTCTGAGATCTAGCTCTTTGAAGATTTTACTCAAACCTTTAGTAATAAAGGGAGCGTAAGGGAGGGTCACAACGGGTGAAGCTTTAACATCCTCTCCAAAGGTCGTAGATTCTTTCACAGTTTTCTTATAATTAACCTTCCTAATTAACTTATAGATATGCTGAGGCTGGAAACCATTACACTTGGCCGCATCTTTTATAGTTTTAAGCTCTTTCTCATACCTCGCCTTGTTCAAGGGAAAAGTGAGAAGTCTGTGGACCAAAAAATTCAGGCTTGCCATTTTGTATTGAACACAATGATGGGAGTCTGAAGGAATGTAGCGAAGTGTACTGGTTTCCTTTCTATACACGTCAAACTCTAATCTACTGTTATTTCTAATTACTAAAGTATCTAGAAAGGGTAGCTGACCGTTCTCTTCTCTTTCAGAAGTGAACTTTATGGTTTCGAACCGATTATTTAATCTATTGAGAAAATCGTTAATATTACATTTTTTAGTATCAAATATAGCGAAAATGTCATGCACATACCTCAACCAAACCCTAGGAAAGTATTCGCTCTCAGATTCTTTTCAAAACGGCTCATGAAAAGGTTAGTCAAAAAGGGCGACCCATTGCCGTTCCTTCCAGCTGTTCATAAAAACTCCCGTTGAATTGAAAAATGTTCTGTTTCATACAGATGTCAGTTAAGCGAATATATTCCTGGACACATTGTTGACTCAAACTATTTTGAAGCAACAAGTCCTCGAGGTATGTCAAGGTGTCTGGAATCGGTACACTAGGAAAGAGAGAACTAACATCAAACGAAATCAATGTTTCACCCTTCAGCAACTGAATATTTTGAATTTCTTTAATAAATTCTAAATTGTACGCGGCAAAATTCAAATAATATTTGCATTTGTGATATGTACATTCATATTTGTATATTAAGTATAGACCTCTGCTTAGACTGAAGTCAGTTCAGAATTCTGAAGAGGAATAATAAAAATATTTATCATAAACTTCTGAGCTGCTCATAACTATTAGAAATAAATTCATATATCTCTACATTATGATGATGATATCGAACTACAATCAAAATCTTCATTCCCACTATCCTCTCCAACTCTAATGATGAACGGTTCTATTACATCATCAATGATTGTATCAAGATCTTTCGTACGAAATTCTTCTTTTATAACATAGTGTATGCGTTTTTGCTCAGTAGTAGCAGTTACATTTCCCAAGACGTCAAGTAATAATTGTTTTACTTCAGATTACTTAAATGTTTTGTTTTTCGCAGCTACTTCATTTTTTATTTGGTCTCAAATAAGCTCGATGGGATTTAATTCGCAGTGGTAAGGAGGTAATCGTAACAGAGTTTTATTTTGTGATTTTCCCAGTTCATCAATTACATAGGAATTATAATTATTCCTATGAATTTTAACCAAGCTTAACAGATCATAATCAGATAAGGGGTGGAAATAAAAAAACCAAATTATTTTTTTTTCAATATATTCACCTGCAAGACGGATACATTTTTCACATCTTTCAATTAATTTATTTATACCCTCATAAAAAAATTTCTCTTTATCTGCAAAATACGCCGAAACTGCATCCTTGACTTCATCATCGGCAGTAAATTTTTTACCCCGCAACTCTTTTTTTCATTTTCGGAAACAGGTAATAATCACTCGGGGCCAGGTCTGGGCTGTAGGGTGGGTGATTCACAATATCGAAGCTCAGTTTATGCAGGGCAGCTAACGCAACGCGGCTCTTGTGGACGGGCGCGCTGTCGTGCAAAAGCAGCACACCTTTCGTCAATTTTCCCCGTCTTTTCTCTTTAATGGCTTCTTTTAGTCGCTCTAATATTGAAGCGTAATATTTTCCGGTTATAGAAACACCTTTATCTTTATAATCAATCAACAATATTCCTTCCGAGTCCCAAAATACCGTTGCCATGAGTTTCCCAGCTGATTGTGACACTTTAAATTTCTTGGGAGGTGCTGTGCCCTTTTTATGCCACTGCATGGAGTCCTGTTTGGACTCGGGTTCATAATGATGAACCCAAGTTTCGTTTCCAGTAACAATTCGACTCAATACACCATCCTTGTCTTCATTACAGAGGTCCAAAAATGCACGCGAACACTCTACGCGCTGTTGTTTTTGCGGCGGCGTGAGCATTCTCCGCACCCATCTTGTGCTGACCGTAGACATGCCGAGATGATCGTGTAGGATTTTAAAAATTGTTGTATCGAATACTCCAACCATTTCTGCGAGTTGTTTCTTCTTTAGACGAGCATCTTCGAGTACAATTTTTTCAACTTTTTGTATAAGTGCTGGCGTGGTCACCTCAATGCTCCTGCCCGGCCTCGGGTCGTCTTCAAGGGATTCCCTTCCTTGTTTTTCCTGGACAAGAGTCGCCGTAAACCAATGATATCTCATTCATTATGGTCGCGACTGATTTTCCTTGCCTGGTAAGGAACTTTATAACGGCACGATATTCGATTTTTTTCATATTTCACTTTTCACTCCTGATTATGTCACTTGGTTGACGATAGCTCAAAGACTAACTGCCTAATAACAATGAAACTTCGTATTTATACTAATTATGAGTCGCTGCACAGGCCACGCCCCCAATGCGCCTAATCACTCCCTACAACCCGCTCATTCCGCAAATATAAAAACGCTCCCTCGTATAATAAATAATTCTTACTTAAAGTTCATTTTCTTTCATTAGCAAATACAATGTTGATCGACTCATGTTTGGCAAATTTTCATTAATTTTTACTTATCTAATGTCGGAGGTTCATTTTGCCGAAATATATTGTGAACTATTTGCCGTATAGCAGTTTTCACAGTCTCATCAAAGGATTTCAGTAAAGATGGCCTACCAGTAATCTTTTTAGGATCCACACATTTTGCAGAGGCTGTATACTCTTTAATTAGCCGATATACTGTTGCTCTTGAAACACTTGTGAGTATACTCTGTAAAATATAGATTATTATGTAATAAATTGAGATCACTTGCCTACTACATCAGAAATTTATTTTATCATGTCCAGTTTCTTGAGATCGGGTGTATCAGCTATAATTTTCTTGTAAGCATTGATGAGGGTCTGCTTTTCGGTACTACGCAAATGACTTGTCCTTTCACGCTTTTTCGGAGGAGAACAAACATGCACACGGCCAGTTGCACTTTTGTACTTGTGCATCCATATTGGAGACCAACTATAAAATGTTTAATTGTATTTATTTCGATATATTGCTTGTATATAAAGAACTGCTAGAGTATATAATGAAATAAGGGAGAAATAATAGAAACAACAACAAGACTTAACCATATACACTATACAGTGTCAGGTGACGGAATCTGAGCAATATCGATACAGTGTAATTTGGCCTTGCTTTCAACCAACGAGAATTCACTGTTAAAGTGGTCTGTTCAGAAAGTCGTCTCTCTACTTTAAAAATAGACTTTAGAATGTGCAAAATGTGTGTTCTAGATTTTCTAATCTTCAATTAAAATCATCTTCAGCCAGTTATCCAATCTTTTTGCTCGTTTGTCAGAGTGTGTTGCACGAAGTGATTTTTTTACCTTTTTAATCACCCTTCCGTCCAGTGTAATCATTTTTGCTTCTGTTATTGCTTTGTTTACAATTGTAGAAAACAGTAATTAGCTCAGAATGCATCCATGTTCGACTCCATTTTTCGTTTCAAATTTTTCGGATTCTACGTTAGATATTGATTTCTTGTTGATTATTATTTCATCGACTAACATATAGCATCATAAGACTTTGTGTTCTTACCGCAAAAAAATTCAATACCAAAATTTCCTCGTTTATAAAGCAAGCATAATAACCTTCAATTCAACTGAAAAACTGAATCGCATATATCACATTAAACGGAGCAAATCTACCCCGGGATAACGTGTCTGAGAAGCATCCTCATACATATACACTCCCCTAATCTACCGGAGAACTTCTATACAAACACGATTTAGTCCGCGAGAGCATCTTCGTTTCGACTAATCATAATTTAAATTTAAATGTTCCCGTTCGCAGGCAACGGCGGCGTTCCACCATCGAATTGCTCCGGCTAATATAAATACACATCACGTATAGACTGTATTCGCTACTGAAAGAGGCTTTACCGGCGAAGGAACCGATAAGAAGATTTGCTTTCTCCGCTTCGGCTCCCCGTTTTATGGAAGTTTGCGAATCGTCTCGTCTAGATAAGGAACTTTTCCTTTAATTGTTAACTTGAAGTGTTCCACTCCAACGCTGAACGTTCATCGCGTCTATATAAGTATATAGATATATATATATATATAATACACACAGTACATTCTCGAAAGGAATTTAAGGATGTTGTTCGATTCGGTTGTTTTAAGACTCAATTCAGCCGCTTAAATTCTCGAAATTACGTATAAACGTTTAAATTATTGATCTGCTCCGTTTTTCGTTTCGGAATTAAAACGTTGGAACATCGTCTTAAAGAGGAGTCATTTCAGAACAGCGTATTACGTAAAATGCACGTCCAGTTGGTCGTAAATCACGTGAAATCGTTCCTTTATACGCGAACCGTCGTCCTTTCGACGTTCTTGTTCTTGCGAATGTCGGTGACAGTTGTCACGGTACAATGCTCCGACCTACACCCGAACGTTAGAGTAGTATGCTGCAAAGTAAAGACTTTGATATACGTTGCATGCTAAAGTATCCAAGTCAGCATACACAGTCGGCTGGACTCTTCTGCTTGAACCGGTTCTAACTGTAACCGCAGCGTTTTAACCCCTCGAGGAATGGAACTGGGATCTACGTATACAGTGTCGTCAAAAAAAAAGTTCTATTACGTCTGGTATTATAAACAAATGAAATTCATATTGATCATACAATACTAACACTAACTAAGTATATGCTATTCTGGGACGTACCTATTTAGAAAGACTTTCTTTTCACTTTTCTTTTATTATATTGGGACGAAGAACATTCCGAAATTAAAGTCCAACAGTAGTCAGCAAGCATCTCGCTATTCCACATGCCCTGGTGGCGTTTTTCAATAGAGGAAATATCCCGATGAAATCTTCCCCCATGCTCCTCACTAACATCCCCAAGATTCAGGGGAAAGAAGTTCAGGTGCGAATGCAACAAATGTATTTTAAGACTCATAATGCATGGTAACTTTTAACAATTTTCTCATAATCTTCAGATATTTTATTTCCTAAGAAATTCTTTGTCACACTTTTAAATGCATCCCAAGCAGTCCGTTCTAACTCGTTGAAGAGTACGTCAAATTCTCGATCCTGTTGTAACAGATTAATCTGGGGTCCTATAAAAATCCCCTCTTTAAGTTTTGCCTCAGATATATTAGGACATTTTTGTTTAAGGTATCGAAATCCTGGTCGCTCTTTGTCCAATGCTTTGACGAAATTCTTCATCAGACTTAATTTTATGTGTAATGGTGGTAAAAGTATTTTATGAGGCTCCACCAACGAATTATGCACTACGTTTGTTTCTCCAGGAGTATATTGTATTCTGGTTGGCTATTGCTTAAGAGTATAGTGCAAATTTCTCGCTCGACTATCCCATTCACAAAAGAAACAGCAATACTTTGTAAATCCAAGTTGTAGACCAAGTAGAATTGCAACTATTTTGAGATCAGCACTGATGTACCATGTATAAGTTTTGTAATTGATTTTATCAAGGAGACGTGTCATATTATTATCATTTGTTTCCTTCATGTCCACGGCATGACCAACAGGAATGGAGGGGTAGATGTTTCCTATATGTAGAAGAACAGCTGTCAAACTCAATTTAGAAGCATCTATAAAAAGACGTCATTCTTCCGGGTGCTGTTTGTAACCTAATTCCCGAATTAAACCGTCAACATTTTTGCAAAATGAAAGATCTTCTTCAGTTGAAAAATACTGTGACAGTTCTATCTGGCGATTTCGATATATAGAAATACACGTACCCGGAGCTAACAACTTCCATCATCGCAGTCTTTATCCTAATATTTCTACCTGAGTTTTTGATAAATTGAGATCTCGAATTAGTTCATTTAATTCCAATTGATTTATTAAATGAGGCGTGTCCTCTTGAGATAGCAAATATTCTTCAACTGTGTCCGACAACTCTGAAATGTATTCCTCTATCTCGGTTGGTTCGAAACATCCACAAGACTTGGTACTGGCAAAGTTTCCGAATGAGGAACTGGACGAGTGGCAGAAGGTAAATTAGGATAAGTAATTTTATCCTTATTTTTACTGGAAAACCCGAAGGTCATTGTACAGCAAGTCTGTCGAATGATCCTTTTGTTCTCCCCAAATCATAGGTCTACCAAATGACATAGCTATGCTCTTACCTTTTATCCAGCTCCTCAAAGTAACAGCACATCGTGCACAGACATTGTGAGGGGTCCACAACTTGTCTTAATTTGTAATTTTTAATTTAAAATAAAGGTTTAATACGATTTTTCTATTAACGGTGTAAAATTTGTACATATGTATATGTATTAAAAAAACATTTCTCAGAAACCTGACGTGATAGCCAGCTTTTGAAAATATTTTCAGAATTACAAAGCAAAAGTCTACAACGCACGTACGTAGTGTCTCAATAGATCCGAGACTGGAACTGAAAGCTTTTGTTTCTATTTATAGGACCTTCAATTTATCCCTTTCATTTTATTCGATTTTGCATCTTCGATTTCTTGTTTACGTTTTTCCTGAGTGCGACTTTATTTTAGCTCATGTTTGTTGGGATTAGTTGTCAATTTAGTTACCAACCTCTTCTTCACATTTCACTCCATCCTGTTTGCTGAGTTTTACATATCTTGTAAGTACCTTCCTCTTTCATATTGTTGAGCGCCTTGTGGACATTTCTAATGAATTTTACTTGATCATTGTGTCATACACAGTGGATAAAAAGCTAGGTAATATTTATATGATGAAAAAGTTGTCCACAAAATTTATGAAAGTTTGAACGGTCACAGCGCTCAAACACGTTAATGTGCCTTCCTGGAGGTTTGTCCTCTCGTTAAGATTAACAAGATGAACCAACTTGCCCAGAGCGAAGCAGATTCATCAAACGGTTCTCGAGAAAATTTATCTCCATAACGCGTTAATGTGCCTTGCTGGGAGTTTGGCCTCTCGTTTTGATTAAAACGGTGAATCCACTTGCCGAGGAGGAAGCAGATCCATCAAACGGTTATCGAGCTAGGTAATATTTATATAATGAAAAAGTTGTCCAGAAAATTTATGAAGTTTGAACGGTCACAGCGCTCAAACGCGTTAATGTGCCTTCCTGGTAGTTTGTCCTCTCGTTTAAATTAGCAAGATGAACCAACTTGCCCAGAGCGAAGCAGATTCATCAAACGGTTCTCGAGAAAATTTATCTCTATAACGCGTTAATGTGCCTTGCTGGGAGTTGGGCCTCTCGTTTAGATTAACAAGGTGAACCTACTTGCCGAGGAGGAAGCAGATCCATCAAACGGTTATCGAGCTAGGTAATATTTATATAATGAAAAAGTTGTCCAGAAAATTTATGAAGTTTGAACGGTCACAGCGCTCAAACGCGTTAATGTGCCTTCCTGGTAGTTTGTCCTCTCGTTTAGATTAGCAAGATGAACCAACTTGCTCAGAGCGAAGCAGATTCATCAAACGCTTCTCGAGAAAATTTATCTCTATAACGCGTTAATGTGCCTTGCTGGGAGTTTGGCCTCTCGTTTAGAATAACAAGGTGAACCAACTTGTCGAGGCGGAAGCAGATTCATCAAACGGTTATCGAGCTAGGTAATATTTATATGATGAAAAAGTTGTCCAGAAAATTTATGAAGTTTGAACGGTCACAGCGCTCAAACGCGTTAATGTGCCTTCCTGGGGGTTTGTCCTCTCGTTAAGGTTAACAAGATGAACCATCTGGCCGAGAGCGAAGCAGATTCATCAAACGCTTCTCGAGAAAATTTATCTCTATAACGCGTTAATGTGCCTTGCTGGGAGTTTGGCCTCTCGTTTAGAATAACAAGGTGAACCAACTTGTCGAGGCGGAAGCAGATTCATCAAACGGTTATCGAGCTAGGTAATATTTATATGATGAAAAAGTTGTCCAGAAAATTTATGAAGTTTGAACGGTCACAGCGCTCAAACGCGTTAATGTGCCTTCCTGGGGGTTTGTCCTCTCGTTAAGGTTAACAAGATGAACCATCTGGCCGAGAGCGAAGCAGATTCATCAAACGGTTCTCGAGAAAATTTATCTCTATAACGCGTTAATGTGCCTTGCTAGCAGTTTGGCCTCTCGTTTAGATTAACAAGATGAACCTACTTGCCGAGGAGGAAGCAGATCCATCAAACGGTTATCGAGCTAGGTAATATTTATATGATGAAAAAGTTGTCCAGAAAATTTATGAAGTTTGAACGGTCACAGCGCTCATACGCGTTAATGTGCCTTCCTGGGGGTTTGTCCTCTCGTTAAGGTTAACAAGATGAACCATCTGGCCGAGAGCGAAGCAGATTCATCAAACGGTTCTCGAGAAAATTTATCTCTATAACGCGTTAATGTGCCTTGCTAGCAGTTTGGCCTCTCGTTTAGATTAACAAGATGAACCTACTTGCCGAGGAGGAAGCAGATCCATCAAACGGATATCGAGCTAGGTAATATTTATATGATGAAAAAGTTGTCCAGAAAATTTATGAAGTTTGAACGGTCACAGCGCTCATACGCGTTAATGTGCCTTCCTGGGGGTTTGTCCTCTCGTTAAGGTTAACAAGATGAACCATCTGGCCGAGAGCGAAGCAGATTCATCAAACGGTTCTCGAGAAAATTTATCTCTATAACGCGTTAATGTGCCTTGCTGGCAGTTTGGCCTCTCGTTTAGATTAACAAGATGAACCTACTTGCCGAGGAGGAAGCAGATCCATCAAACGGATATCGAGCTAGGTAATATTTATATGATGAAAAAGTTGTCCAGAAAATTTATGAAGTTTGAACGGTCACAGCGCTCATACGCGTTAATGTGCCTTCCTGGGGGTTTGTCCTCTCGTTAAGGTTAACAAGATGAACCATCTGGCCGAGAGCGAAGCAGATTCATCAAACGGTTCTCGAGAAAATTTATCTCTATAACGCGTTAATGTGCCTTGCTGGCAGTTTGGCCTCTCGTTTAGATTAACAAGGTGAACCTACTTGCCGAGGGGCAAGCAGATCCATCAAACGGTTATCGAGCTAGGTAATATTTATATGATGAAAAAGTTGTCCAGAAAATTTATGAAGTTTGAACGGTCACAGCGCTCAAACGCGTTAATGTGCCTTCCTGGGGGTTTGTCCTCTCGTTAAGGTTAACAAGATGAACCATCTGGCCGAGAGCGAAGCAGATTCATCAAACGGTTCTCGAGAAAATTTATCTCTATAACGCGTTAATGTGCCTTGCTAGCAGTTTGGCCTCTCGTTTAGATTAACAAGATGAACCTACTTGCCGAGGAGGAAGCAGATCCATCAAACGGATATCGAGCTAGGTAATATTTATATGATGAAAAAGTTGTCCAGAAAATTTATGAAGTTTGAACGTTCACAGCGCTCATACGCGTTAATGTGCCTTCCTGGGGGTTTGTCCTCTCGTTAAGGTTAACAAGATGAACCATCTGGCCGAGAGCGAAGCAGATTCATCAAACGGTTCTCGAGAAAATTTATCTCTATAACGCGTTAATGTGCCTTGCTGGCAGTTTGGCCTCTCGTTTAGATTAACAAGGTGAACCTACTTGCCGAGGGGCAAGCAGATCCATCAAACGGTTATCGAGCTAGGTAATATTTATATAATGAAAAAGTTGTCCAGAAAATTTATGAAAGTTTGAACGGTCACAGCGCTCAAACGCGTTAATGTGCCTTCCTGGTAGTTTGTCCTCTCATTTAGGTTAACAAGATGAACCAACTTGCCCTACACTCAGGGCGATGAGTACAATCTTTTCCACTCTTCGGAGTTTTTGACGATTCTCAGGACTAGTTTTGGTGTCAAGTCTTTGATCTGCTCAGGTGATAAGGTCACCTCGCCGGCTTAATGCTTCGCACCCGCAAAGTATGTGCTCGACTGTTTCAGTTCCCAGTTCGTAGAATCGATACGCTTGTTGATCAACTTTGCCCATCTTTTTAAGATGGTATCTCAGAGAGCAATGGCCAATCAGAAGGCTGGTTAAAAGTTGTTAACTGTGACTTGCTGAGATCAAGCAGTTTTTTTTTATTACAGTTTGGCGAGGAGTTAATAAATTTCTTCGATTCTTTTCTTATGTAATAAAATTATTTAAACCACGTGAATAAATATGAAATAAAATATATAAAGAATAAAATATAGGACTGTTCTAGCATTACATTTTAATCAATTAATGCCACCAAATACTTATTATTTGAGGTTCTAAGAATAATCAGCACAAAAACTTGGATATCCTCTCTGTTAATTAAGTCTATAAAAAGATAAATAATAATTTATCTACATACATGATTTTGAAATAGAATTAATTCGTAGGAAATTATAATATAACGTGCAAAAAATATCTCTTTCATATTATTAACATTCAAATCCGCAGAGAACGAGGCAAAAACCAGAGCCTAATATGTTTTTAACTCGACATTAGCTTATAAATTCATTCTGAATACCAGCATGACACCTAGAGGCTATGAAATCCTGCCACGTTTTACAATCCAGTAAAAAGCGAAATTGTTTCATCTTCGCGAACACCACCGGCACAATGAAATCAAACGTCGGTTACAGCGGGAATAAAACTCCCGACAAAAAAAAAATATATATCCCTCCGACAAAAGGATAAAAATGTATGTGATATGCATGTACGAAAAAGCTTTGATTTACATTTTGGTCCTGTGTCTGTTACATGATGAAAGACAAAAAGAGAGAAAAAAAAACTGAGTGACGAATGGATTTGGTTTAACAACTGAACAAATTCTGTTCCTATTCGTATATATAAAAAAAGAACTATTCATAAAAAAGGACGCTCAAAGTGTGCTCCAGTTACGATTTTGGAACCATATAATTTATTATCCTAAATATTCACATCATATACATAAATATGTTAACCTATTTAGAAAATCGTATATCAAAAGCTAATCCTCGCGTTAGTAAATATTGGTTCCAATATTTTTAGCGGAGAGGAGAAAATAAAAAGAAAAAACTGTCATCCTTTTAATTTTAATCTTTTTACCGCCAAAAATATCTGGAATTACGTAGGAATTTCGGTGAAAACAGGGTATAAATAGCAGCTAGAAAATTATATTTATAATTATGTCGAAATCCACGAATCTAAAACCGCTTTCAATGTGAGCTATGGCAATTTTTAAAGAGAGGATCAATTTGATCGTAATACACAACGTTAAATTTATTCGCGCCAATTGCAGCGTGTCAGTATCTCTTAAACAAAAACGATATAATTGGAGCGATCGTACAGACTTAATGTATTATTATGATCGTAATATCGTATATTCAAGAGCATCATTTTGGCTTCGCAACACACGAGATTGATAGGAGAGATCCTAAGCGTTCACGATTCACCACAAAAAAAAATAAAATGGCTGCATTCATGGACACACGCACATGTTTTGGAGGATGTTGGCAGTGTTGCCAAGATCAAACATTTTCGAAGATAGACAAAGAAAGTCGGAAAACGGTATTTTGGTGCCAGTAATGTTGTACGTTTTATGCTGGTTGAGTCGTTTTTTTTTTTTTTTGTCAATTGAGTGCAAGTTGGAATAAATGAA
The DNA here is from genome assembly GCA_023690525.1 of Holotrichia oblita. Classification (NCBI taxonomy): domain Eukaryota; kingdom Metazoa; phylum Arthropoda; class Insecta; order Coleoptera; family Scarabaeidae; genus Holotrichia; species Holotrichia oblita. The sequence continues at coordinate 136,044,667 of CM043019.1, read as the reverse complement.
GGTTTAATTTCTTTATCGATAATGTTGAGTGTTGCCAACTTTGTTTTTATTTTGTATTGTGTAGCTTATCGTTTCTTTGTTTTCGAAATCAAGATTGGACAAATTAAAATATTGAATTGCATGAAATGGTAAGATGTTAGTTTTTTTTTTTCTTGATAAATATTAATTTAATGTATTTAAGTATGGTAAAACAAATTAAGAATGTTATGATCTTTTCTTTATCTAGACAAAAGGAGTTTTGATACTTGGCAATGAGTGGGACACATTTTGTTGTGAGATTGTTGATAAAGACAAGATGAAAAATACATCAATGTTATCCCCTTCAAAGTAGTTCAGTTTCAGTGTGTCCTTTACACTCTTCTGGATGTTATCTAAAGTCCTTAAATGACGTCCTTTGACGACCTTTTTCAGTTTAGGAAAAAGTAAAAAGTCACAGGGACCGAGGTCAGGTGAACCACAGGAATGCCTTTTGAGGGACTTTGTCATGATGGAGCATTCATCTGTCTGCAATGTCTGGTCTCACGCGAATTTCTGAGCCTTTCAAGGACGTCTTTATAAAAAACTTGGTTGACAGTTTGTCCTGGATCGCTTCCAGTGTTACCAGTCTCATTACTTTTCTGCCACACCTCGTATATAAGTGGAGTAGTGGGGGGGTCACCACATCATTCATTGAATCTTCTTTCAAATTTGAAACGCACTAAGTCGATAAAATTGGCACAATTGGTGATGTGGTCTTTAATCCTAAAATTAATAAAGATCACTTTATTGGCACTACTGTTTCTAATAGTGTAATTGTACTAAAAGCCATAGTCTTAATTAATAGTAATACTCCTTAAAGTCTTTTAAAGTGCTGTGTCCGTTCAGTATCAGTGTCAGTGAAAAATAAAATATCGTTGCAACCAGAAAACGTCCGACACAGAAATTATTTTTTCACTGACACTGATACTGAACGGAAAATGTGTCTGGATAGACGAAATACCTCCAAAAAAGAAATTATTGGGGGAAAGCGATGTCCAGATCTTCAAATTCATCAAATTTCTCTTTAGAATTCCAAGAACGAGAGGCTCAATTCCGTAGCGCTTCTAGGTACAGCTCTCCAGTTAAATTTCCAGTCAAAAACCTCAGCTCCAATTATGTGGTTCCCTAAGATACCTTCTAATCCCCTCTAATCGATTGTCAAAAAAGAAAAGACTTGACTTACTAGATTAGTACAAAATGGCACTGTAGTTAAAGAGCAATTTGAGGCATCTTTTAAATGAAGTGGTGCTCGCACATTGTTGTCACTAATAAAAAAAAATCAATTGAGTCTTGCAACATCAAAGAAAAATGTCTTTCAGTTGTTTTTTTAACTGTGCCAAATTTCTTTTGAGATTCAGTCTTACTGTTCAACAATTAAAATGGTGGGAGAGGGGTTGGAAAGGACTGGGATGTCTCTATCTTGCTCCATTCTGGAGATAATTACATTTTTTTGTAATTTTTACAGACAGGCAAATCCATTTACCCAAATCCATTTACAAAAAAAAAAAAAGAACTGATATTAAAAACTCTTTACCAGCTTCCTAGAGTGATTAATAAAGACTCATCAACACTCAATCAACTTTGAAGGTTGAATTAACGACATCCTTTGTTCAATTCTTTCTAAAGTTAGTGGACATATAACTATTCTACTCATCATCAGTTGTTCGAATTTGTCACTGGTAGGTGCAATGACGATGCTTCGAAGTGTACTGCAAGGCTCTATCATTGAACCTATGCTTTTTCTTATATATCTAAATGATGTTAACGTAAACGCTGGCAGAATAAAGACAGGAACAAAACAAGCATTCAGCATGGTGATCATCATTGCCAAATTCTAAATCAGAATTATCATCACATATTTCTGATTTCGTCCATTTTTTCGTCAACGTCAGATTCTTCGTCCATTCCGGGCTTACCATAGATTGACCTGGTTTACAAATATCTGTTACAAACAGTGTTTTTTCTTCAAAAATATGTCTATTACATGGAAATAATCCAGTTTTCTTGAATCTGGTGTCACAGTTCTTGAAGAATTGTTGTGTAATCAAGTTTCAATCTCTGAGGTATCTATAGTAGCTTTTTAGTGACTTAATAAATGCAACGGTTAATAAGATCAATATTCCTGAGAAACGGAATCTTGAGGTGTTGGTTTTGTAAACTGAACAAAATGGTTAAACAACATGCAGTTGTACTGCTTGTAAGTCTCCCATCAATCAGCTCAGCCTTCATCTCTTTTCTCGACCACACAATTAAAGGAGGAATAAAATGAGTTCTGAACTTATATGACATTTGTTGACTATGTGATCATTTGTATTTACAACATTATAAACAGTATATATCCATTTTAATCAGATCTATATTTTACATTTATTGTGTTGTTTTTCAATCATGTCTATCAATATTTATTTTAACCGAATCATATTATAATATAATCTGGTGAGTGAGTGTAGAGTGGAACCTCTATAATATAATGTTTGAACAATTTTAATAGAATATCCTAAACAATTATACCTTGTGTATTGAACGCGTTATCCTGCTTTAATGTGAATCATTCACTACGATCAGTATTTAAAGCATAAAAGGCACCGTTATTTCCATTTGTATCCAAATAAAATTGATGCAGTTAATGGATTACTTCCTTTTTTTGTTTAGATTAACAATTGAAAAAGAACGTTCAACTCTAAAAAAAACATTTCCATCACAATATCAAACTAGAATTTTAATTCAAAAGTATCTTTGCATAATAAAATTATACTTTCAAATCAATATACTAATTCGAACTTTCCACAAATATTTTTTCAATATAATTGAGGGTCACCACAGGAATATTAAAAAAAATACGTGTCCCTCGTTAAAATCCCTTTCGAAATAAACGAGAACCGGCAGCCAGACACTCGAATATGCAAATCATATTTTTTTCCCGATCCTATATCAATTATACCAGGGCGTTGAGTAGAATATCTAGGATCAAATTCTCTAGCATCCATTACCAGCGCCATTAAGTAGAATTAATTCATTATTTAATATGAATATGTGCTGTCAACTTTATTACATCTGGCTCCCTTATAATATGGGAAACGTGAGAAGAACTCGAATGAGAAATTCGATATTTTACGTCTAGTATCTGACAAAAATGGTGCCCCCCTCCTACAACCACTTAGAATGTTTTGTATATACGGAGAGTTGAGAATTAATCAAAAAACTTTTCTAGTTTATCAAGCTTCGCTCAAGATCGACTCGGATAAAATCTCGTTGCCTTTATACAGTAGAAATTCTTCGCTCCCCCTTCCTACTTTAAAGGAACGAAAGGAGAAAACTAATTTCTCCTATTCAAGTTGACGTTTCCACCTAGCATTCTGCATTTGGACTCTTGCCAATAGTAATTTTTCTTGTGTCTCCTAGTTTCGCTTGCTCATAATGGCCGTTGAAGTGTTTAACTTGACTTTATACAAGTTCCTTCATTATATATAATAAGCTTTTAAGATCGCGTCCTATTATAATAGAAACCGGGGGTAATTAATTCATGAATTAGTTTTAATGGTTAATTTGTTCGAGTAAAATCTGCATTAGTAACTTCTAAATAATTGTTGTAAAATTACATCTTTCCAAGAATGGAGGAACTGGTAAAATATGTATTTAGATAGATTTGGATTTATCAGAAGAATAAGAAAATAAATAAGAAGGTAATTAGTTACAACTGATTCTAAAATAAAATTGCGAATAATAAGATTTGAATTGATAAGTGTGAGTCGTCCCCAAGTCTGGGGCACGTTAAGTCATAAGCAATTCCTCTGATATCCTCGAGAGTCAAACCGGAATAAATTTCTGTCCACATTGCAATTTATCTCTTCGAGTTCTTTCTGGTATCTGCGTTTTGTTATTTTCTTGTTATTTTTACTTCAAGTTAATGTCAAATAACTGTCAAAATCAAGATTATTGAAAGGTTAGCTTAATGTTATAGAGTGTCAATGAAGTACCATAACATTAGGTTAGTTCTTCTAGATCAACCTCTTTGGAGAATTTTTCTAAAATTTTGTGCCTTGAGAATCACTTTTCATAGAACTAATTCCTTAAAAATGAACTGTACTATTCTTAAACTCAAATAAAACTCTACTCATGGATAGGAAACTATGTAATAAGAAAATTAGAGCATATAAAGCCATCTGCAAAACTGTCGACAACTTTTCATCCTTTAAGAAAAATGTCGACGACGTCATATTTTTGACAGATGTCAATAAAAAAACAAAATCATTTTGAATATAAAAAATAATAAAACCCAACTTCACTTGAATGTGTATTTAATTGAATGGCCATTTCGTTACATACTGCGTAACATCTTCAGCATGACTCATCATTTTGTCAACATGTGGGAAACTGAATAACTAAATTGACGTATTCGAGCGTTTTCCATAAAACCTGAAGGCTACCTACCAAATTATTAATAATATTTTATGATTATTTGATTGATCTTTGTTTTGTTTTATTTAATATTACGCGTTGATAATTAAGCCATGTTCAAGCCACAAATCAAGAAAGAGTTATTCTTTTAGTGGGAGACAATTTAAGATAATTTTTACAATTGAACGGCCGCCATTTTGAAACGGAGCGACAGAATCGCATAAACATCTAGGAACATACTAAGTGAAGCAAGAGCTTTCAAATGATGTATCAAATACCATATACTGTCATTTAAGAAAAATGTCGACGACGTCATATTTTTGACAGATGTCAATAAAAAAAAACAAAATAATTTTGTCAAAATGTGGGGAACTGAAAAGCTAAATTGACGTATTCGAGCGTTTTTTTTTAATAAACGATTACTGCGATTAACATCTTTAGGCGCAAAATGTCTTTGGCATATTTTATTTAATCGTGGATTTTGACATGCAGAACAAGGCAGACACAGAGAAGGAGTTGGCAAAATTTAATCGATGGTTTATTAAATTTTGCCAACTCCTTTTCTGTATTTGGGAACGAATGACGAGGGTGACTTCTATTGTCGCAGGCAAATACAGCACAAGGATTTACTCTGCTCATCTTGACTGCAGATACAGCATGAAAGAACAATTACATTAACCAGCTAAATTACGCACTTACCTGGTGGAACAATTTTACACTTTAAATTGTTCTTACAACTTATATATACAAATTTACACTATCCCAGTCCTCCACAAACATGAAGATGTTCAGATAAAGCAGCAGATAAGGCAACACTCCATTTTCTGTATTTTTGAGAAACTATTTAAGTGGGACATCTCCTAGGGGAGAGCTATTGAGTGGCCAAGTAGATCATCAGACCTTTCACTTTTGGAATTTTTTTATCGGGCAATGTCAAATATAAACTGTATGTTACAAAGTCAGGCAACTTTGATGATATCAAACAAAAAATATAAACAGAAATAAGGAATATTTCACCTCAAGTTTTACAAAAACTTAGAGCAGAGTATTAATATAGATTAGGTTATTTCTAACAAGTAAATGGAGAACATTTCAAATATTTAATAAGTTAAACTATAACAGTAATTTTAATAAAATTTTTCATAGTCTCATAATATTAATGTCTGTAATTAATGTAATCAACGCTTTAGGTCATAAGTGTTATAGGTTGTTCAAATCAGTTCATCAAGGAGACCTCAAAATTAAAAAAAGGTGTCTAATTAAAAAAAAAATCATCTACTTTGTGCTGCACGTGAAGGAATCACCCTGTATACTTCAAATTTCAGTCATAAGCCGTATCTTTAAATTTAAAACTTGACGTGTTCGTCAAGCATATTTTATAAAACTCTACGATAACATCAAAAATAATTTTATTCCATAAGTGATTATCACACTGTATACAGGGTGATTGGTGAGAATGGCCTATTAAAAGTATTATACTAACGGAACGGAATTTTAAAACGAAATTTTATGGCTAGATATGGTTGAATATGAACTATCACGTGAAAATATTCTTGAATAAATATCACTTCCGGTTAACCGGAAGTGGGCATCAACTTCGATTTTTTAAATAGCATGCTGTAAAATAAATTACAGATTCGGCTTCTACGACAAATTTTACACATATTTCATGTACCATACCCTATACCTAAATACCATTCCTTCTGAGTTATTCGCAATTAAAGAAAAAAAGTGACAGATACCGATCTTACTTTATAGTGATATTATGTCACGTAGGAGTAAGAGAGACGAATGAAATTTTGCATGCGCGCAGCTGATATTGTGTAGTTACACAACATTTGAATTTCTTCTCTGTAACATTATACAGAGTGTTTAAAAACTTAGTCGCTTATAAAAAAGTTCAATCCGCGGAAAGTAGATTTTTTTTTAATGAAAAGGTATATATCTTCTTAGATATTCTGACTCTCTAAAAGATTCTCTTTCAATCCGTATTAGGTGTTCCTATACCTAAAATGCAGCGTGAATAAGTTATAAACGATTAAATTACCCTCTGTACCTAACATGCTCAGATACGTCAATTTACTGAAGCAAGGGTGCTTAGCTCATTTGTTTTACATACTTACTTACTATTTATTTTGACATCTGCCGTTTTGTTAATCGTTCTCGTATGAGGTTATCTATTATCATACAAAAAATACATTGATACTAAATTTTCCTTGGAAATTTTGCGTTCTGATTAAATGAGGATTGTTTTGAGGCCAGTAGTGCATATTACGCCTATTCACAACCCCTTCTCTGTCAAATTTTGCCTCGTCAGTCCAAATAATATTAGCCAAAAACGTAGAATTCTGTTGCATATGCATCAAGATGAGTTCACAAAATTCCATTCTTGCCATATGATCACCTACTTTAATCTCTTGTACTGGCATAATCGTGCATTTTTTGCTTTTTCAGAATTTTTTGTATTGTAAAATAGGTATATCCCAGGTCATTAGACGCACTTCTAATAGATGCCCGTGGATATACATTAAAATATGCCAATATCATTTCTTCCACTGTAACGTTGTCTTCTACCCTTGTTCTGTGCATTAATCGCTTGCTTAAAACTTTGCATGGCTCAGAAAATCCTTAGAAATTCTTTTAAACTTCTTGCTAGGCATTGGATTTAAATGTTGATATTTTTCGTTAAACGTTCGGCATGTTTTTTCTATTATTTTCTTACATTCACCATGTATAATAAATAAATTCATGATTTCTTCATTTGGATACGGTCTATTTTCCATAATGTAGTTGCAACAGTTTACTCAAATAAGTGACAAGTAACTATGTAAAACAAATAAGCTGGCTGGGAGGCTAATTAAATCGTTATAATTTATTCAACCTCTATTTTAGATATAGAAACACCTAATACAGATTAAAAGAGAATCTTTCGTAGAATCAGAATATCTAGGAAAATATATACCTTTCCGGATTGAACTTATTCATAACACCCTGTATAATGTTACAGAGAAGGACTTCAAATGTTGTGTAACTACACAATATCAGGTGCGCGTATGCAAAATTTCATTCGTCTCTCTTACTCCTACGTGACGTAATATCACTATAAAGTAAGATCGGTATCTGTCACTTTTTTTCTTTAATTGCGAATAACTCAGGAGGAATGGTATTTAGGTATATGATATGGTGCATGAAACATGTGTAAAATTCGTCGTAGAAGCCGAATCTGCAATTTATTTTATAGCATGCTATTTAAAAAATCGAAGTTGATGCCCACTTCCGGTTAACCGGAAGTGATATTTATTCAAGAATATTTTCACGTGATAGCTCATATTCAACTTCTAAATTTTGTTTTAAAATTCCGTTCCGTTTGTATAATACTTTTAATAGGCCATTCTCACCAATCACCCTGTATTTACATACTTGGTATAAATTTTCAGTCAAAACAATCGTCCTTGTCATTTTTTGCTTTGCAAAATGGTTCTCGACTTGTCCTAGAGATTGTCAATCAGCGCTGTCACATTGACAGGTAATTACGATAACCTCCAAATCTTAACGATTGATTCACGATGTCCACATTCAGTCAAAATTTCGTTAAACGTCAAAATTATTAAACAATTTTTTTTTTTACCTAACCCCAACGATTCTTTTTTTACTGTGTTTTTGGCTTTGATAAGAAACATTCTGGCATTTTTAAACTCGACATATGCTCTCTCCAACATTTTAATGGATATTTCGGTTCAAAAAAACTGTACTATATGATATTTTGGAATTTCAAGACCTCTGTTTTGTTATTTAGACCTTCCTAGTGATCTATTGAGATAGTTATTTATATTTTATATCATCTAGAATAAGTGCACAATATCAATTTCTGCTGCTAATTTCATCTAAAAATGAATCACAAGAAAACATCTGAGTTGGTGATAAATGTCGGAAACAGAGCAGTTCCATTCCTGCCATCAATATTACAAATCGTAATACTCTAGTAATACCAACGTAAATCTCACCAGACGGATACTAACGCACGTAATCATAAATTTTTCACGGGTTACACCATATTTACGCCGCCATTTTCTACTGATCCCTTTAATATCACATCGTCCGCTCCGTTTTCCTATTTCCACTTTTTAGCTTCCGTATATATATAAAACCGACCTGGCATTTTAAAGTCTACGGACGTGAACCGGCGAAGCCCAGAAACACAGTTTTCCCATTTCCGCATCGGGGGGGAAAAGTGTTGACTCTCTTCTCCCTAATACGGATAGCTCTACAGTTGGAGAGAGGGTTGAGGCCGTGAGTTTAGCGAACTAAAACTTTCGCAAACATAAATTTTTAATAATTTTATAAATCTTAATATTATGTAGTATTATATTAGTTCCTGTTTAGAATAGACGCACGTGAAACGTTTAACGATAGGATCGATAAAGCGAACGTAGCCCGAAATATCGGTTCATCATCATCGTCTCTTAACTTGGGGATGGTAATTACGGAAATTGAGTTCGAAATAATATTACTGATGGGATAGACCGATGATTCTAATTCCTTTTTCCGGTACGTTTCGCTCCAGCATATTCGACGTAGACATCGCAGCACCGGTTATTCGGCGTAAAAGAGGCGAATAAATTGAAAATTTACCGCTCTCTCCGATGGAGATTAAGTAATAAAAGCAACAAAGTGCTTTTGAATCGCGTTATTGCTTTTGATTTATGTCGTTCTGTGCTGCGATTTATCGCTGTATGATTTCGTCGGGTCTAATTCCTCCATTTTTTTCTTATAAATAAAGTATTCAAGGAACATATTTTACTGTCTAATTTGTGTGTTTAGTAAAAGGATACCTGAAACACCATCGTCATCAAAATACATGCAAAAAGCTAATACGACGGCGTCTGCAGCGTCGGCAGGAGTGACATTAACATACAAGCGACTACAATTTACATTGACCCACATATCCGGGGCTAGGTTAGGCAGGCCTCTGCTTACATGCTTGAAGTTCGAGAGAACTCGGTACCGCCATATATCCCAGACCGCAGTCGCGAGACCAACACCACCGTACCATTAATTCATCTCTGGAAAGGACGGACGCGTCTTCTTAAGCGGCCTACATAATTGAAGCGGGCACCTCCTACACGCCGAACGGCATACATTCCAACATATCTATTTTCGTCTCATATAGTCATCTATTCTATTCTATTCGGAAGTCTCGTAATAAAATGCTTCCGGTCTTACAGAAATTCGCGGCGATAATAATGAGGGACCGTCGTATTATGTTATTATACGTGGAATGATCGTAAAGTTTGTTTTAGTTTTTTTTTTTTTTTAGTGTTGTTATTGTATTAAATTTGTTTTTATTCTTTTACAGATGCGGGCAGCTTATCATGAAATCGAGGAACCGGAACATCCGTCTTGCAGCATCATAATTCAAATGTTCTATAGGTAAGGTGGTAATCTCGATTCTCCGATCTTTTTTCGACAAATTTGAAGAATTTTTTAATTTATAAATTAGGTCAAACTAAACGGTATTTAAAAAAGCATTAACATACTGTTTCTACTGATAATATACCTGGAAATTTGTTGAACAAGAACTAAAAGATCTTTTATGCTACTACTTGTAGCTTTAAGAGAGTTAACTGCATCTTTTACTTCAATTGGGTTAACCAGAACCAACACAACTGATTCAATTTAGATCAGTGATTCTCAACGTGTGGTCCGCGGACCACTTGTGGTCCGCAGGCAATTTTCATGTGGTCCGCGAAGCAAAAAATCTAATTAATTTTAATCTTGAAACTGGACAAAAATTAATGCATCTACCGAAATTGGTTTACTCAACATGCAATTGCAATTTTTTTAGCGGTGAGTTTCACTCCTCCTGAAGTGTGTGTTTGCAGTATCGTGTTGACGGCAGTAGCGCTGGTATTAAGTTATCTGAGGAGTTCCTGACTTCAACTGCGTTGCAAAGTCACACAATAGGCAAAGACATTTTTAAAGCCATTGACGAATATTTCAAACTCAGAAACCTTTCCTGGAAAGACTGTGTTGGAGTTTGCACCGATGGTGCTGCGGCAATGACAGGACACAAAACAGGTTTGCCAAGTTTAGTCAGGAAAGAAGCAAACAGTGATATTGTTTTAACACACTGCATTATTTGTAGAGAGATGCTTGCTGCCAAAGGTTTGAGTCCTGAACTAAATGAGGTTTTGACTACTGTGGTAAAGGATGTGAACTTTATAAAAAGTAACGCTCTCAACTCGAGACTGTTTGCTATGTTATGCGAGGACATGGGATCTATTCATTCGAATCTCCTTCTGCATACTGAAGTTCGACGGCGGTCCAGAGGCCGGGTCTTAGCCAGATTTTATAAACTTAGAGAAGAAGTATGTAGGTATGTTCTTTGATGAAAAAAAAACCTGATTTAGCCAAAACACTACGTGGGTGAATTCATCGCTAGGTTAGCTTTTTTGGCCGATATTTTCGAACAACTCAATATTATGAATCTTGGCCTCCAGGGACCATCAAAACTGCATTTGACCTATGGAACAAAATTGAATCATTCAAGAAAAATTTATTGTTATGGAAGTCTGAAACTGGAAAAGGGTCGTTTGAAATGTTCAACTTGTTTTCAGATTTTATTTCTGAAAATTAAGATTTAAATAAAGAAAATTTACATACAGTGGTTAAGCCCTACGTTGAATCACTTGAAAGTTATTTCGAGAAGCACTTCCCGGTTGATACGGATGTAAGGAAGAACAACCTGTGGGTACTTGATCCCTTTTTAGCTTGCAGTAATAATAATCTATCTATTCGTGAACAGAAGCAACTTATTGAAATATCGCCTGATGCCCATTTCAAAGTGATGAAATCTCACTCTGAATACGTTGCAGACTTTTGGCTTGGATTGATTGATGAAAGTCCACTACTCAGTGAAAAGGCACTGAAACTTCTTTTTCCTTTTCATTCCACTTATCTCTATGAAACAACATTTTCGACATTAAATGTTATCAAGAATAAACATAGAAATCGTTTATCGCACACACAGGTGGACACAAATCTCATATAATTATCTTTAATTGTCACCCATATCCATACATTAGACTAAGATTTAAAAATTAAAGAAGCACAGTGACAAGTAGGTATATCACACAACTACGAACTCACCCACGAGGATTTGGACAGAATATGCAAATATTCGCAGCTATTAAACCTCAATCATTAAACCCAACTAAGAGGCAGTTCATTGTTTTTGGGCCCAGACAAATTCGCCAACACGACAACCAGAAAATTCAACATACTGACAACGTCAAAAATTTAGGTAGGGGAGAGTGGGGCACCTTTGAACGGGGGCACATTTGAACAGTTAAATTTTAATGCAGATTGAAAAGAATACTGATTTTTTTTCGATTTGGTAACACTGCGTAAAATATACTTCACAGATTGTAACTGTTTTTGAGGTTATTCGTTGTAATATTTTGTTGTGATGTAAATGTCCCGCTTTATGCTGCAAAATTGTAAGATTGTCATTGCACAATTTCTTGAATTAAATTAAAAATAAGTGCATTTATTGAACCGTTGCTATTTAATAGTGTGATACTGTGTTGAAGAAGTATAAGGTAAGTGGTTTTTGAAGTGTAACATTAATAAAAAATTGTTATTTATATTTGAACATTTTGATGTTACTGGAGGCACCATTGAACAGCTGGGTTGAACACCACCTTTGAACATTGTTCAAAGGTGCCCCAATTTGTTCTTTTAGTATTTTTTAATGTAACTATCATGATATATGGGTAATATCAAAGAATATATTTATTATAGCGGTCCACAATGGTGAGGAATTATATACGAAAACGAATCAAACCACAATTCCTCGAAGAGGACATGCAAAACGCAATTGATAGTAACAAAAACGAACTGTCACTGAGGCAGGCTGCTGAAGTTTATGGGGTCACTCATACTGCACTTTTTTATCGATTGAAAAAACTGGGAGATGCAAATGCACCACAAGAAAATTTAGAAAGTTTCTCATCAAAGCATACTTTCCGACAAGTATTTAGTAATGAGCAGGAAGAACTTCTCGTATCATATTATGGTTTAACTTATAAGCTACTATAAAGATTGGCTTTTGATTATGCAGTAAGATTAAATAGAAACTTTCCAGAAAAATGGAGGGAAAACAACTATGCAGGAATAGACTGGCTCCGAGGGTTTATGAAGAGGCATTCAAACCTTACACTGCGAAAACCAGATTGTATTTTCTGGTTTTCTGGCCTCTCAAGAGCTACTAGTTTTAATCAAACAAATGTTGTTGAGTTTTATGACAATTATAGTCGAGCTCAAAAGAATTTATTCACTGCTGGTAGGATTTTCAATCTCGATGAAACAGGTGTGATGACGGTCGTTCAGGCTCCTAACTTAATCGCTCAAAAAGGAGTGAAGCAGGTGGGACAAGCTGTTTCTGGAGAACGTGGAACTCTTGTTACTATGGTCGGAATTATAAGTGCATCTGGGAATACTGTGCCGCCAGTTTTCATTTTTCCACGGGCAAGATTTCATTCCAATTTTACTTCTTCTGGATAATCACGAAAGTCATTGTTCCTTAGAAGCAATTATATATGCAAAGGAAAACGGCATTGTAATGGTCACATTTGCACCGCATTGCACCCATCGGTTGCAGCCGCTAGATGTAGCTGTGATGGGTCTCTTTAAGGCAAAATATAAAGTGGCTCAAAATGACTGGATGCTTTCACATCCCGGCAAGACTATTACAATTCATAACATTGCCGATCTAGCAGGCAAAGCATTTCAAAATTCTTTCACAATTAGAAATATACTTTCTGGGTTTCAAAAACCGGGAATATTTCCCTTTGACAGAAATGCATTCACAGACGAAGACTTCGATGCAGCAAGTGTAACTGATAGGCTAAATATAAACCCTGCCATATCAATGGGAGGATGCTCAAGTAGCTCTTCTCTACCACAGGCACAGCAAACTGAGGTTCACCCACCAACCAGTTCTTGTGACTCAGCATTACCTCAAATCATGCCCTTATCATCCATTATTTCACCGGACTCTGTGCGTCCGTATCCAAAGGCACCACCTAGAAGTGAGACCTCCCGTGGCAGGAAAAAAAGATGCTCCAACATTCTTACAGAAACCCCTGAAAAAATGGCTTTGGAACAACAAAAGGTAGAAAATCAGAAGAAATTGAAGGTTGCAAAAAATATTTTCGGTACAATGGAAATATCCAGCGAAACTGACAATTTCTCCATCCATGATAAGGCATCCGATGTTGAAGTTGACCATAAGAATTTGTTAGTGAATGACTACATTATCGTCAAGTTTTGCACCAAGAAAAGTGAAGTTCATTATGTTGGTCAAATTAAAGAAACAGATGGTAGCGAACTACAAGTTCAGTTTCTGAGGCAGAAAGGAACGAAATTTTATTATCCCATCATTACATTTCCAGTGTGAACGTTAGAGATGTAGTTCGCAAATTGCATTCTCCTTCGAATACCATAGGCACCCAAAGAACATCATCTCTTATTTCTTTTAACATTAATCATTCAAGATTTAATTTCCGATAGTGTACATACAATCCTATTATACTTATGTGTATTGTAAACTCACTTTAATGAAAATATAACTTACTAAATCTATATATCTGTATATTTTCTTAGCTCTACTATTATTTTCAAATGTCCCCCACATTCACACACAATGTCGCGGTCTTAAAAAATTTATTGTAATATAGAGACATTCCAATAGATATACATGACACTTGTTGGAATTCAAACTTAATATACATGGGCATACTACAATATATGAATCACAGTATTCCTATAAAAATAATCAGCAAAAACAAGCATTATTTCAAAAAGTGTTGAAAGGTGCCCCATTCTCTATATGCCTTGAGATCTCGTATAGATTTTTTATGTATGTCATGCACTGGTTCTATCTTACTTTAATTATGGTGATGTTTTGTGTACTCTTCATGCATAACTGTTGAGAATTCTAAAAAAATTCACCGCGTGCAAAATTGCTGTATGAGGTTGGTGTGGGGTATTCGAAAGTTCACATTTACAAAGAGAAGTGCACTTTGAATATGAAGAATGTAAAAATTGATATGAAAAAATCCTGAAATTAGAGTTACCTATCTATACCTACAGTAAGATGTAATTCAAACATCAGGTTCATGATGTGAAGTTTTAAATTTTTAAATATAGCTTTACCTATAACATTGCAAGCATAATTAATAATTTACTCGAAAGTTTAGATGTTTTTAAACTGTCCTATATGTCTATTAAACAAATACTAAAAACAAAGCTGCTGGCACTGCAATAACTGATTATTACCCTAGTAATTTATTTTGAATTCATGCTGGGTTTGCCATGTTGAAATTTGACTTTGGTTTTTACATCTGTTTACTGCACACTCGAGATTAGATAATTATAGTTTTTCTTGTTGCTATTATTTCTTACGTCTTTGTGTTTCTTTTCTACGGTTTTTTGTTTGTATTTTTGTTTTATTATATAAGTTAGAGACTAAAGGAAGAGCGCTTAATGAGCATTGTATGCTCAAGGACGATTTATTATTAATCAATCGCCAGCAGATTTGAATCTGGTTTTGAAAACCAGCTTATCTACTTCTGACCTGGTTTGAAAATTCAGCTTACCTGCGCTGGTAACTGAAGGCCTTATTATAGTGTCTGGATTATACAGCGTGTCCACGTCGAGTGGTTGAGTTCTATCGTTATGTAACATTATGCATTTTAATGTGATGTTTAACTTGATCTATCTCGATAATTTTTTTTTTTAATGTGTGGTGGGTGCTTAGTTGCAGTGACTCCGTAAGCTGTATTACTATAATAATAATAATAATATTTATTGTCGTAGATTTGAAAAACAAATATCGACATTGTCAAGTTAATATAAATACAAAATATAACAATAAAAATATAGTTATAGTATATAGAACGAAGAAATATCTGATATAGGTAATAAAATATACTCCAGATGCTAACGGACATATCAGCAAAAATAAAAAAAAAATCGTGATTACTACTATTAGATAATCTTTAACATTGTAAAAATATTTATATATGAAATATTCTTTCAAGCGTTTTTTAAATATTGCTAGAGAACTAGAAGATTTAATATTACACAGCAACTTATTAAAAATTTTACTACACATAAATATGTTCTTAAATGCAAATAAAGAACATTCATAAAGAAACAATGATGGAAGAGATAATAAACTATTACTAATAAATATAGTTCTACAAGACTCTCAAGAAAATGAGCCCAAAACATCAAACCATATCTAATATGAGCAACAACACAAGAGTGGTAATAAGCAATTACAGCATCGACACTATAAATAATAAGTTGTACTATTGAGTTTATTACATTACTGATAAACATGGCTGGACCACGACAACTCGTTATCCAATGTACAGCTCAAAAACTTTGATTGAGCAGATAATGGTAAAGATCGAGTATTGAGTTTAATCAAGAGAGATACGTCAATATTCCTTTTTCGAAAAACAAAACAGTAAACCATTGCTTTGGCACCAGTCAACCATAGATGACACGCATCTATCAGCCAAAATTGACATGTCATGAAAAATATCACCAGAAACCACCACTGAAGTATCATCAGCAAAAAAAGAAGAGGGTAAATCATTAACGAATAATAAAAAGGTAAAGGCCCAAGAATGGAATCCTGAAGCACTCCACGTTTTACAGTTGTAGGCTTAAAAATAAAAGAATGGCTTCCAGAATGATGATTGACAACAACTGCTTGACTCCTGTCAGATAAATATGATCTAACCCAATCAAGACAAACCCCATGTACACAATAGCAATAAAGTTTATCACACAATAAATAATGATCCACTCTGTCAAATGCCTGTGAAAGATCAAAGTAAATTCCACTCACACAATTTCCTCTGGCCTGTAATTAGATATATGATTTCTATCACCCTGGACTGGAACAACTTTAGCCAACATATTGACTAATTTGGTTAAGAGATAAACAATAAATTCAGCTATATGCCTAAGGATATTACATGAAATGCAGTCAATACTCGTCGATGACTTGATACTGATATAATAGTATTATAAACTTCAGTGACGTTAGTACATTCAAGAAACATAGAATTGGACAAGCAGAAATTTAGAATTGGAAAAGTATCTCCAGATCATAACATTGCGTCCTCCATACTCGGTAGAATTCTTTTGTTTTCTTACTTGTTTTATTCCATTTGACTATTTCAAATTATATTTGGATTCATCAGAAGACAATAGAGGTTTCCATGTTTGAACTGTCCAGTCGGCGTGAGCTTTGACGAACTCAACCCTGGCTATTCTGACAATTGACCTATTCAATTCAATTCTTATTTGACAGCAATAAAACTTGCAACATCTCAACATGCAGGATTTAGATTTAGATTTAGATATAAGGGTGATGTTGCATCGCGACCGTGGGTCTATTGTGCCCCCTTACATGAGGTGTAAGCTGCTGGGTTTTGCCCGCAGTCACAGCTCCCCATCCAGCCTGAGGGCTTTAATAAACTGTAACAGATGTGATGGTTTCAGAGAGGGTATTTCTTCCTCGTCTATAACGCCTTTGCCAAGATAGTTGGCGCGAATTTCTTCAATTTCTGTGCAGTTGGATATCAGGTGTTCCGGACTTTCATCTTCCGCCCTGCAGAACCTGCAGTCGCTATTCTGTTTCAGACCTATTCTCTTCATGTGCTCCCCGAGGTGACAATGCCCTGTAAGGAAACCTGTGAGAATGCGTAATCTGTTCCTGTTTAGTTCTAGCATGGTGTTTGCTCTCTGCTTGTTGAAATTTCCAAGGAATACCTTGGAATGTCTCAGACCAGGAAGATTGTGCCAGAGGGAAGCTCTGACGTCCTCTTCCCTGTCTTTAAGTTCTTTCTTATAGGTGCTCATCCCTATTCCACAGAATGGTTCCGGTCCCACAAACGATGTTGTGGCGGCCTCCTTTGCTAATACATTAGCTTTCTCATTGCCACTGATTCCAGTGTGTCCTGGTACCCAGCACAATGCAACTTTGTTTTATTTGCCCAGGTTGTTTAGTTTATCCCGGCATTCCCAAACTAGCTTGGAGCTGATGGTGTTAGAACTCAGCGCCAATAAGGCTGCCTGACTGTCGGAGAAGATTGCAATATTCTCCTTCCGATAGTTCCTGTCAAGATTCACCTGAGCACATCTTCCAATCGCATTAATCTCTGCCTGGAAGACACTGGGGTATATTCCCATCGGCTCTGAGTATTTGGTTCCTGGCCCGAATACCCCTACACCTGTTCCTTTTTCAGTTTTTGACCCGTCCGTGTACCATTTGATGGTGTTTTCTTTTAGAGAGTAGGTGGAGGATTCTCCTTCCCACTCTCTCTTGTTGCTCAACTTCGTTGAAAAGTTCTTTTCGAAGCTGTATTTCCTAACCATTTCGTCGCTTGGCAGATCCGAAAGTGGGGAGAATCCCGCCATGGATGACAAAGCTCCTTGGCATAAAGTCTCGCCTCCTCCCGTCCGTGCTCTGGCTAGTCAGTACACTGCCGCACGGGCCACTCCCTCCACTACTAGATGTAGAGGTGTGAGGTCTAGGATGACCTCTAGGGCAGCGGTTGGGCAGGTTCCCATTGCTCCGGTAATGCATACACATGCTAACCTTTGCAGCTTGCTAAGGATTTTCTTGGTTGTGACGTGTGTCACAACAACATGCAGGATGCATGGATACAAATTCGCTAGAGAGCTCAATTTAAGTTCGAGTCAATTCGCATTTTAATTTTAAATTAATTGTGTTGTATCTTTTTCTTATATTTATAACACTAAAACATGCTTCAATAACAAAGCCTTCAAGGCATTTATTTTCTTCTTAAACACTTCTTCCTTTAACTTCAATCAATGTAAATTTAAACGTAGAAAATGGCAATTTCCGCCGAACGCATGGTATCACCATTATATCCACATCATCGCAAACGATTTCCAGATAAATATCTTTACACACTTATCCAACGCAACTCTCGCTACCTTCACTGCTGATTTCTAGTCTTACGAAGATGTCGATATACCTTTTAATAATATAGAAAAATACGTTTATGGATGGGAAGTTCATGTTCGTAGCGGGTTCCCAGCAAAAGCACAAGTGGTCTTCGGTGAATGCGTGAAATACTCCCCGGGGAACTGAAATCGTATTACCCGACAATCCAGGTTCTACGAAGAAATGATCTGCGCTTATATGACGGTATGGGGAATACGAAAGAAAGAAGGAACGAGAACGGAGAAGACTGTAGTAGATGTCATATTATATAGATAGATAGAGCTAGATATAGACTTGGAAAATCCTGGGATCGTGCTAGGAATTCCCAAACGCCGATGCGTCGAATTGAAAATTTTAAAATCGAAGGAGTGGATCGGTTCGTGTTGGTCGATGAGGAAATAGGATGATGAAGAAGAAGGAAAAAAAATGGGATAGAAATTATATTAGGATGCAAGGATGAATAGGATGGTTTTATTAAGTAAATATTGAATATTGATTTCGAGCTGGGAACGTGCTCGGATTTGAATTAGAATTAAAAACGTATTATTAGTGCGCTGATATTTTTATTTACGTTATTATTTACAGAATGGGGGTATTTTCTAACGGCTAAATACTATTCTACATGTGGTTTAAGAATCCAACCCATTTCCAATAAATAAAATAGTCATGAAGATTGATATTATTTGAATGACATTTAACCATTTCGGTTATTCTAAGCTCCAATTTATTTTTTCTAGATGATTCGACAAAATTAGTCTTCTGAGTCAATGCATCAAGCTGTTCTGATGTTCTGACTGTTTTTAATGGTGAAATAGGCTACAAAAGGTCAGCACAACAATTTAATCTGCAACAAATTTGGTTGTGTATTCTCACAAGAACAGGAGATGGAAGGTAGATTGTTTGGACTAACAATGACCGATTTTCGAAAACTGGCCTATAATCTAGCTATACGAAACAACTGCAATAATCGATTTAACTGCAGTCTTGACATGGCCGGCGAAACATGGATGAAAAGATTTTTGCAGCGACATCTGACGCACGGGCAATGGGCTTTAACAAAAATGCCATAGATACTGATTACTGAGAAGATTGATACCCATAACTTAACAGGTGGCAGAATCTGCAATTGTGACGAAATTGGTGTGACGATTAACCCCAAGACGCAGACTAGGATATTAGCTAAAAGACGAAAACGTCCTTCAGAAAGAGGACAAACAGTTACGGCAGAAATGTGTGTCTCTGCGGCTGGCAACTACATGCCACCCTCATTAATATTTCTCAGGAGTCGCAAACAACAAACTTTTGAACTTGGTCTAATTTGGGGGAGTCCGATATTACTAAAAGGTTATCATCAGTAGTGACATCAACTTGCTTGCGTGCGTCTCCAGAAGCCCTAATTTCAATACCGAAAATATAAGCAAATACCAAGAGGGCGACTCGCAAAAGGGGTAAGACGGCAATTTTAACTTCCAATAAACCAAAAGTGAGTTGGAACAATCTTTATCGAAAAAAAGCGAAGAAAATGAAAAGAAAATTCAACCAAAACGGTAGACCAAAGAAGACGACAGTCAAAAAAAAGAAAACGGCAAAAGAAAGTACCTCCCCCCTCTCACCCCTCTCAAATATGTCTGATTCCGAGGCATCATCTGAGGAAGAGGACGCTGAATGCCTATATTGTCAACAGTTTTATTAGAAATCTACGGAAGCATGGGTGTGTTGCACGATGATGAAACTGTGTTTTCATGCGAACTGTGCCTAAACGGCGCATTTTTGTTTTTGTAACTTTTGTAACCACCCCCTCCCCCCCCCCGCTCAAATATAGCCTAAACAAAAAATTAAAAGAATCTATTGGAAAATTTTTTCCAAAATAATTTTCATACAGGGTTCGGCATTGAAACTTTCCTTTTTCAATTAGACGTAGTGGCACTACTGGAACTAGTTGTGGGGCGGTAGTGTTTTTGGTCGACAACGTTGATATGGGAATTTGTTTGTCAAATGTTATCAGTGGTCAAAATGCTTTGGGTGAGAGAGCAACGCGCGTTTGCAGTAGAAACCTACTTTTCACGAAGCCAGTCGATCGTCGCAGTGCAGCGGGCGTTGCGTTTACGGTACAATCTTCCTCCTCGACGTACTGTCCCTGCTTGGAGATCCATCTTATCGTGGGTGGAAGCTTTTAGGGCGGTTGGAAATGTGTTCGGCAAGAGACCAGGAGCAGCGCGGACCGTTAGAACACCTGCAAACATCGAGGCAGTACGAGATTCAGTTTTGCGATCTCCTAGACGCTCTGCTTCAAAACATGCAGCTGCCCTGGGGTTGTCAGATCGTTCCGCTCGTCGAAAGCTTCACGACAACCTTCACTTTCATCCATGTAAAATGGTAGTCGCGCAACAGCTTTCCGAACGTGATTTGGTTTCATGACAAACAGCATCAAACTCCTTCAGAATTTGCCTCACGACGCAATTGTTTGGTTCAGTGATGAGGCACATTTTCACATCTCAGGGTGTGTTAACAAACAAAATATGCGTTATTGGAGCGATATCAATCCCAGGGAAGTTCATGAGAGGCCTCTTCATTCGGATCGGGTCACAGTTTGGGCTGCGATATCAAGTGTAGGGATTATTGGGCCACATTTCTTCGAGGAGGACAATCGCACGGTAACGGCAAATTCGGAGCGTTATGTGGCCATGATTGGCAATTTCTTTCTGCCAGCTCATGAAAATATTGCTGTTGGCGAAGTACGGTTTCAGCGAGATGGGGAGACTGCCCACACATCACGAAATTCGATGCGTGTTTTTGTGAAAATTTTCCAGGGCGATTTATCTCCAACAAAGGTGACATCTCGTGGGCCGCACACTCGCCAGATTTAGACCCATAATAATAATAATAATAATAATAATATCATTTATCATGTGATTTTTTATGGGGCTACCTCAAATTGAAAGTCTAAAACAACCGTCCTGTAACTCTGGAAGCATTAAGAACAATATTCGTGATGAAATAGCCAACATAACGGTTGCTATGCTGGAGGGAGGACACTTGCCAAATATTCTTTTTAAAACTGTTTAATATCAAACTTCCCATGTTAGTGCATAAAGCTAATAAAAGAGAATCTTAAAATGTACAATGTATACCTTTATTTTTTACCTTTGAAAAAAGAAAGTTTCAGTGCCGGACCCTATACTTTAAGTATCCCGTTATGCTCAGGGTTCCCCTATGTGATATGGGCTCTAAAGACAGAACTCCTACTAAATCCCAATATGAGCGCTTCTTTTGGCATTCTCTCACCGTTAATTAATTCAAACGAGATATAACTCAAATTGGTATTGAACCTTTGATACTCTCATGCAAGTCAAACTTCTCTAATCGATTGATAGACCCACAGGAGGATATGTGGTGTAAGCGGAACTATGGCATTAGAGCACCCACTCAAACAGAGTCTGAGTGTCAAATAAAAAGAGAGAATCTGACGAACACAAGAATTGTAGAGGTACAATTCGTACTGAGATATATCTGGCAGCAAAATTCGACTTGCAATTAGCGTTCATGTGAGACATATTCTACTGTTAAAATGGAATTAAAAAAAAACTAATTGAATCTATCGATTTGACAGCTCTAAAAACAAAACTCGTATTTTAATCTTACATAACTAGAAGACGAGGAAGATAAACGAAAACAAATTATCCGCCTTTTGTTTTCTTTTTCTTTAGAAACCAAAAAATCAGCAATTGCTACGAATTTGTTTTCATAACTTACATCCGCAACTTCGACGCCTGTATTACCGTCTCCAACCTCCCCCCAACTTTCCCATCGCTAATCCCCAATAAAAAGAAAGAATACGAAACAACCCGGATCGCTAACGGAGGGGTGGGCACACATTGAAGAAGAAAAAAAAAAAGAAAAGAGAAGGAGCGAACGGTCAGAGGAAGGGGATGCATAAATCCGTCTCGATTTCGTTGGGAATCCGAGATTTCAATAAGTAGATAAGTTTAAAAAGGGAAAACTGGTATACGCTCCGGAATTTTACGACTACTAGATGCTGCTTTTCGGGAGGCGGGGAGGAGGACAGATATACTAACTTCACCATCTCCAGTCTTATTGGTCTGGTCGGTCTCGCGTTGTCTCCTCTATTGGGTTATACGCGAGATTTTGCTCTAATAAGCATAAAATCGTCGAAGGGACTCCCAGGCGTCCTCGGGCTTAGTCCGCTTTCGTTTTTTTTTTCTATCGTTTCGACTTTCATTTTTATGCGGAATCGATAATAAATGATGGGTTATCGATATCCGTATTATATATTGTAGTAGCTACAGCAGCAATAAAAAGAGAGATTGAGCTTTTTCTTTTTTTTTAATCATCCTAACAGAGATTCTGCACTACGAAGATGTTCCCCACTTGAAACCCGTCGAAAACGTAATTGCCCGATTCCGCAACAGTAGAAAATTAAACGGAATGGACGTAGTAAATCCGAGCTCTAACGGTATTGGGCGACCGTAAGTAATCTAGAGGCGAACCGTAAGAATTCGGATCACGTTGGAAGGCGTTTTCAACTTTTAGCAACAAGAAAATACCCTTCCGAGTTAGTTACGATTGCGTTGCACCGTTTTGTCTCTAATGTAATACTGAATTTATGACGCGGAAAGTACTGCGCTCTTAAAATGGCTGTGTAGCCGGTTAAGAGTAATAATTCTTAACGCTCTAATATAGTTATGGTGACGTAAATGTGTTTCGGTCGTGTATAGGAATTTAGAGCGAAGTCATGTGAGGGTTGTACAGGATTAGGACGGACGTTTAAAACGGTTTTTCTGATTTAGACAGTAATCTGTGGTTATAGACGTATTATTTATCAAATAATATTCAAATAAATAATAACAGTTTCATTTAGTTGTGTTCTTTTATTAATTACACATACAAGCATTACATCAATGGGGAATATTTAAATTGTAAATTGGAAAACAAGACTACACCAAACAAGTTTTAACTAAAACACCGACGCGTTTCAACAGCAATGTTGTCATTATCAAAGCGATAATAAAACTAAATTAAAATAAAATTTACAAATACAGGTAACCTAAATGTTATGCACAGTCAATCCGATACGCATCGTTAATTTCCCATTAACGAAAACAATCACGAATGCTAAACTTTCGAAAACATGTAGAAACTTACAATTGTTTATTTGTCTAATTAATTTAACATTCGTATGATCGATGTTGTGATCTGTTTCAAAAATGTGTTGGGCAACGCTCGATTTCTCAATTCTATTAAATCTAAGATTAGCCATGTGCTCTTTGAATCTAGTTGAGACTGCTCTCCTGGTTTGCCCGATATATTTTTGATTACAATCTTTACAATTGATTTCGTAAATACCTGACTTTTCTAGAGGTTGTATTTTATCTTTACGGTTACCGATGAGACTTCGTAAACTAGTCCCAGAACTGTAAACTATTCTGAGATCTAGCTCTTTGTAGGTTTTACTCAAACCTTTAGTGATAAAGGGAGCGTAAGGGAGGGTCACAACGGGTAAAGCTTTAACATCCTCTGGAAAAGTCGTAGATTCTTTCACAGTTTTCTTATAATTAAACTTCCTAATTAACTTATAGATATGCTGAGGCTGGAAACCATTACACTTAGCCGCATCATTTATAATTTTGAGCTCTTTCTCATACCTCGCCTTGTTCAAGGGAAAAGTGAGAAGTCTGTGGACCAAAAAATTCAGACTTGCCATTTTGTGTTGAACACAATGATGGGAATCTGAAGGAATGTAGCGAAGTGTACGGGTTTCCTTTCTATACACGTCAAACTCGAATCTACTGTTATTTCTAATTACTAAAGTATCTAGAAAGGGTAGCTGACCGTTTTCTTCTCTTTCACAAGTGAAATGCAACATCACATTTTATCATCCGATGTTGGCTATTCCTATAGGCGTTATTTTTCGGAGGAGGCTATTGTCCGGTTTCGGTCTGCTTTGGATAGAGAAGAATGGCTGGATTTATACTCCTCAGATAGTAATGCACAAAATGTATTTACGCTATTCTATGATAGATTTTTATATTATTTCAACTTATGCTTCCCTGTTACAAAAATTCGTAATAATAAGAAAACTACTGCAAATTGGTATACTGAGGATTTGAGACGGTCTGCTCAAGACCTGCGTAATTTGTTTCACATATATAAGTCCTCTAACAACACAGCTGTTCTTGAAGCATATAAAAAATTGAAAAAAGAGTACCATTTACAGGTACAAACTACCAAAGCGGCTTTCTATGACCGTTTAATACAAAATTCCGAAAACAGAGTGAGAGATTGCTGGAATATTATCAACCAATTAAGCGGTACGAGAATAAGCGATACAAAACGAGAACCAAGAGATTCCTTGGGCGCCATTACGTCTAATCCAAACAATATTGCAAACTTGTTTTGCTTGCAGTTTTGTAATGTCGAAAAACCTTACATTCCTTCATCTTTGGAGGAGACTCAATGTGCCCGCAGTCATAGTTTATACATGTACCCCACTGATATGCCTGAGGTGTTACGGATCATCGATGATGTAACTACTAAAAATTGCGCTGAGCTTGACGACGTGCCATGTTCTATTCTAAAACATATCAAGCATCAACTTGGGAATCCACTGGTACATATCATTAACCGTTGTTTTGTTGAAGGTATTTATCCTTATCAACTGAAAATCATGAAAACCATACCAGTATATAAAAAGGGTAATCATCTCATGCCTGAAAATTACAGACCAATTTCATTATCATCAGCATTTGCAAAAGTATTTGAAAAATGCATAAATAGTAGACTATCTGGATATTTACAAAAAATTAAATTTATTTCCAATAGTCAGTTTGGTTTCGTATCAGGCAAATCAACCTCTGACGCGATCTATCACTGCTTGAGCTATGTGTATGAGGAACTTGATGAACGTAATTGTGTGGCTGGAATTTTCTTTGATATGTCTAAAGCTTTTGACTTAGTCGATCACTCTATACTGTTATCTAAAATGTCAGAAATTGGAATTCGCGGTGTTGCATATGAATTGTTTTCATCTTACCTGCGTGATCGTAAAACTTGTGTGGCTGTAACAGGAACGGTGGATGGTGTTAGAAAAACATGTTATTCGTCTTTGACCGCCGTTTCCGATGGTGTTCCACAGGGGTCGATCCTGGGACCAGTGTTATTTCTCATATACACCAACAATTTAAAATCAATTCAGGGTCCATCAAGATTATGTCAGTTTGCTGATGACACTAGTTGTGTGGTGGCATCTACTGGAATTAATACCTTGGCCAGTTCTGTTAATACTGTCGTTACCTCCATGATTGAGTGGTGCACAGTGAATGGGCTGGTATTGAATGGTAACAAAACGGGATTGATTAGATTCAAAAATTCAAATATAGTTTCAAATGAAAGTTTATATGTAAAATGTAATGGAAAATCTATACCTGAGCAGAACTGTGTCAAGTTTTTGGGTCTACATGTAGATCAGGGGTCGGCAACGCGGTGCCCGCGGGATCCAGGGTGCCCGCGAAGCAATTTTAAAGTGCCCGGCGTTCAAATATCTAAATTCCTTGCGGATCTTTTTCGGATCCCAATGTAAAGCGGATATTATCGGACATTTTTGTTTCTCGCGTAGGTATTACAATTTTTGATAAATTATAAATTTATTGAATGGTAAATTTAAAAGATCTTAATTGCGTTCAACGTATTATTTAAATTAGAGTAGGTATCTTATTTTAAAGAAAATAGTACTACATCCAAAATATGGATGGCGCTTTTATAGAACATTCGAAATATCTTGTCAAGAGACCATTCCAACTACTTTTTTACTATGTTGGTCACTATTAACTATAAGTAGTTTCCATAATTGACGAATTCACCGCTGTTTGAGTCGTAAAAGGTTCGTGTATTTTCGGACAAAGTCGGACAATTTTTATGGCTAGGGCGGACATTTGCAGAGCTTTACATTGGCAGCACTGCACTTAACACATAACCTCTGTTCGTACATAAACTTGTCATTTCATGAATTTGTATTTCGAGTTGTAAGTATACCTGTAGTTGCTTAATTTAATTGTTTTTATTTATTTTTATTATTATTGTAGCCGCCATGGAAAAAAGAAATAAGAAGCAGAAGACACATCATTTTAATGTTGAGTGGGAAGAACAATTTTGTTTCATTTATTATAAAGAAAAAAGTATATGCTTATTGTGCAATTCAAGTGTAGCGATTGCTAAAAAATGTAACGTGGAGAGACATTTCATCACTACTCATAAAAGTTTTAATATAAACTTTCCAATAAACTCGGAAATTAGAAAGAAAAAAATTTCTGAACTAAAACTCAACTTAACTGGACAGCAGAGTTTATTTACCAGACCAATTTCCCAATCAAAAAAAGCCACCTCTGCCTCTTTCAAAATTGCGCACTTATTGGCAAAGAAAATGAAACCGTTTGTAGAAGGTGAGATTATTAAAGAAGCCATGTTGTTAACTGCAGAAACACTTTTTGATGACTATAAGAATAAAAACGAAATAATAACGGCAATAAATGCCATCCAACTATCAGCAAGAACAGTAACTCGAAGAATCGAAATGATGGCTACTGACATTGAATCACAGTTGAATAATGATATTCAAAAAAGTGTATTCTTTTCATTGCAAGTGGATGAGTCCACCGACGTGTCGGACACTTCTCAATTATGTATTATTGCAAAGATGGTTTTTTACGACTTTTCTGTGAAAGAAGAATTTCTGAAAATTCTACCTTTAAAAGGACGTACAAGAGGCAACGATATTTATTCAACTTTTAAAAAATATCTAGAGGAAAATAATATACCTTTAGAAAAATTGTCCGCAATTACAACAGACGGCGCGCCTGCAATGAAAGGAAGAAATAATGGTTTCATTGCACTATGTAAGAAGGACCCGATATTTCCAAAATTTGCATCTTATCATTGCATTATTCACCAAGAAGTGTTGTGCTCAAAGGTAATTCCTTTTCAGCATATTATAGAAACAGTAACAAGAGTGATAAATTCAATAAGAGCAGCGGCAATGCAACACAGATTGTTTAAATTACTTCTACAAGAAGTACAAGAAATGCTACCACCCATCAGTTTGCCAAACATTTTGATTCCTTATTGGTAGAATTTAATACCAGGTTTGAAGAATTCTACGAATTGGAGGCATTCCTAACGTTTTTTATTAATCCTTTCTCTCACATAGAGGACGATGTGACTAATAAAATTGCAACATATTTCGATATTTCCAATAAGGAGGACTTAGAATTGGAAATTATAAATATAACAAATGACATTGAATTAAAATCACATCATAACGAAGAAAAATTCTGGAATTTGGTGAATGGAAATAGGTTCCCATTGTTAAGAAAATGTGCTCTGAAATTGAACTCCCTTTGCGCGTCGACATATGCTTGTGAATGTTTGTTTTCCAATATGAAATACTTAAAATCAAAGTACCGATCGACCATCACTGACGCTCATTTGGACCAATGCTTGAGAACTGGGATTTCAACTTATGTTCCACATTACAACGAGTTGGCCGCAGATTTACAATGTCAAATATCGCATTAATTATCAATTTTAGGATTATGTTTTTTCAATTAAAATTTGAATTTATCTATTAAAAATGTATGTAGTAAATTTATGCTGCATTAATTTCATGTTTAAATATTACCCCTCCGTCCTCTTCATCCTACGGTGCCCGCCGAACTCACGCGTTTCTGAAATATGCCCTTCCAGTAAAAAAGGTTGCCGACCCCTGATGTAGATAGTAATCTGAAATTTGTTAATCACTGTTCCTACGTAGAGCGTAAGCTCTCATCTGCTCTATTTGGCATGCGTAATTTAAGAGGCACAGTCACAGCAAATTCGCTCAGAATGTTCTATTTTGCATATGTAGAATCTCGTCTGCGTTACGGTTTGGTGTTCTGGGGCGCCGTGCCCGGAGCGAATGGTGTGTTTCTTATGCAGAAGCGCATTATTCGATATATGATGGGTGTATCTTCCTTGACTTCCTGCCGCCCACTGTTCAAACAACTACGCATATTGCCGCTTTGGTCATTGTATTTGTTTGAAATACTTATATTTTTTAAAAAGTATCAGAGTAGCTTTCTGACAAATGGTGACATATACAATGATATGAACACGCGGTCGGCGTCTAATATCAGTATACCTTCTCACAGGACAAATCTATTTGAAAGGAATCCTTACTATAGAGCTATAATATATTATAACCACCTACCCGCGGAGATAAAAAACATTACTCCAGCGCATAGATTTAAATCAAAACTTAAATCTTATTTATTGAATAAATCATTTTACTGTGCGGCTGAATACATAAATTTGTAAAAAGTAACGTAAGAGTTTATAATTAATGTGTTTTTAATGTATATCTGACAATGTCAATGTCTGTAAGACTTATGACAATAAACTTATTATTATTATTATTATTATTAACTTTATGGTTTCGAACCGATTATTTAATCTATTGAGAAAATCATCAAAATCACATTTTTTAGTATCAAATATAGCGAAAATGTCATCCACATACCTCAACCAAACCCTAGGAAAGTATTCGCTCTCAAATTCTCAAGTCCTTTTCAAAACGGCTCATGAAAAGGTTAGCCAAAAAGGGCGACAAGGAGTTACCCATTGCCGTACCTTCCAGCTGTTCATAAAAACTCCAGTTGAATTGAAAAATGTTCTGTTTCATACAGATGTCAGTTAAACGAATATATTCCTGGACACATTGTTGACTCAAACTATTTTGACGCAACAAGTCCTCGAGGTATGTCAAGGTGTCTGGAATCGGTACACTAGGAAAGAGAGAATTCAGAAATTCAGCTATTGTTAAGACGAAGTAAATTATTTAACTTACATGGTGATAATTAAAGTACGGCAACTTCACAAGACTCATATGCAGTTAATATCCGGTAACATCAATATCAAACATCAAACAACATATTTAAAAATGTTAACAACGCTAATTAAAACTCGAAAGTGTAACGTTTCACAAGGACTAACAGTAAGTGAGGTTATAGTAATCGCAAATTTCCCACCAAAAGTTGGGGAATTGATGTTATCAAGATAGAGACAGGTGAAAATCTTAGTGGACAATTTAAGTGTATATACAATGTTGTACAAAAGTATTATAGTAATTGACCTAAAGTTACTTGAATTATTTATAAACATTTCTGAGAATTCTAAATTGTTAATAAAACGATCAATATTGATCAAGTTATAATATATAGTAGAATATACAAAGATTATACGAGGGAGCGTTTTTATATTCGCGGAATAAACGGGTTGTAGGGGGGTGATTAGGCGCATTGGGGGTGGGGCCTGTGCAGCGACTCATAATTAGTATAAATACGAAGTTTTATTGTTATTAGACAGTTAGTCTTTGAGCTATCGTCAACCAAGTAACATAATCAGGAGTGAAAAGTGAAATATGGAAAAAATCGAATATCGTGCCGTTATAAAGTTCCTTCCCAGGCAAGGAAAATCAGTCGCGACCATAATGAATGAGATGTCATTGGTTTACGGCGAGTCTTATCCAGGAAAAAACCATGGTGTACAAGTCGTATAGTTTATTTAAACAAGGAAGGGAATCCCTTGAAGACGACCCGAGGCCAGCCAAGAGCATTGAGGTGACCACGCCAGCACTTATCCAAAAAGTTGAAAAAATTGTACTCGAAGATGCTCGACTAAAGAAGAAACAACTCGCAGAAATGGTTGGAGTATCCGATACAACAATTGTGTGTATTGAGTCGAATTGTTACTGGAGACGAAACTTGGGTTCATCATTATGAACCTGAGTCCAAAGAAAACTCCATGCAGTGGCATAAAAAGGGCACAGCACCTCCCAAGAAATTTAAAGTGTCACAATCAGCTGGGAAACTCATGGCAACAGTATTTTGGGACTCGGAAGGAATATTGTTGATTGATTATAAAGATAAAGGTGTTTCTATAACCGGAGAATATTACGCTTCAATATTAGAGCGACTAAAAGATGCCATTAAGAGAAAAGACGGGGAAAATTGACGAAAGGTGTGCTGCTTGTGCACGACAACGCGCCCGTCTACAAGAGCCGCGTTGCGTTAGCTGCCCTGCATAAGGTGGGCTTCGAAAATGTGAATCACCCACCCTACAGCCCAGACCTGGCCCGAGTGATTATTACCTGTTTCCGAAAATGAAAAAAAAGCTGCGGGGTAAAAAATGTACTGCCGATGATGAAGTCAAGGAGGCAGTTTCGGCGTATTTTGCAGATAAAGAGAAATCATTTTTTTATGAGGGTATAAATAAATTAATTAAAAGATGTGACAAATGTATCCGTCTTGCAGGTGAATATATTGAAAAAGAAAAATAATTTGGTTTTTTTATTTCCGCCCCTTATCCCCCATTCCGCGAATATAAAAACGCTCCCTCGTAGAGTGAAAATCATTAATCTAAATTAAAATTAGTTAATGAACTAAGGTATTTATTTTTAGTTTTATTGTAATGCTGTTTGTCTATGGACAATATGTAGGAGTAAATCGCACTAAGGTTCTGGATGTCTGTTTTATAATTAACAGTACTATCTGTCCTTTGAATGTGAAACATTTCGAGGGATGTACGAGTCGACCATTTGTTTTCCTTTTCCAAAATAATAACGTTGTCAAAGTCAAACGTATGTTTCAACGATGTGCTATGTTCACACAATGCTGTCTTCGTGGATGAGTGTTGACAATCCAAACGATGTTGTCTCATTCTTCTGACCAGATATTGGGAAGTTTGTCCGATGTATACGGAGTTGCAATCTTGACAAGGAATACAATAAACCAGACCAGATTGTAATGGTTTTGGGGTGGAAGATTTCCCCTTGGAAAATAAGATATTTAACGTTTCGATGTTGTAATAACCTAATTTGATTGGTAATTCCTTAAAGAGGGAAGATATTTTATGAGTTAAACCATCGATAAAGGGAAACTTACAATACGTGATGACATTGTTGTTGGGGGTGTTGTTGAGAGGGGGACTGTTCAAGGAGGTCAAAACATCGTCAGTAGACTCCTCATTGATGTTGTTATTAGAGGCCATAAGTGGTGTGTTGTGTAATAAGGAATTCAACAGTTTTTTTTGGGTACCCGTTATTTGAAAAAATGCTGTTTAGTCGGGATAAGTTCTTTTCCCTAAAGGAGGGGTGTGAAATTTTGATAACTCTATTTTTGAGGGCTATGACATATTTCGGATTTCTGAGGTGATTTATAGGGTTTCAAATTTTTTGAAATAGTATGTTTGCAGGCCTCCCTAACGAACTGTTTTGTGGGCTCAGGAAATCGCTGGATAGAGGATTCTATCCCGGCAATAACCCACCCAACATTCGATTCACGAGTCTGCAAACCAAATTTCAATCCTTTATTGAAAAGATTAAGTTCCCGTTCACTAAAAGTTTGCGAGGAATGATTTTCTACTATGTTAATGGTATTCATCGGAACATTATGTTTATTTTTAAAAAAACAACCTAACTTTCTTAATTTCCTATCATGAGAGAATTTCTTATTCTGAACTTTCCTATCGATTGAAATAAACATGTTCGGTTGAAAATAACACCATAGTTGATATTCAACATCATTAAGATGTAATGTTAAAAATTTACAAAGTTGGTAAGCTTGAATCTCAAGTTTACTGCGTTTGGAAAAAAAGATCGATTTCTGAACGCAACCATTTTTCTTTCGCGTAACGAATGAATTTATCACTACTTTTGCAATTATTCGAAACAGTAACATTAATAAAGTTTGGAAAAACAGAAAAACGTTTACAAGTTTTCAGAAATCTAATATCTTCGCTAATAAACCTAATTTTAGTACTAACCTTATGGTATAAGTTCTGATCCTCCAAACAGCATT
The DNA here is from genome assembly GCA_023690525.1 of Holotrichia oblita. Taxonomy (NCBI): domain Eukaryota; kingdom Metazoa; phylum Arthropoda; class Insecta; order Coleoptera; family Scarabaeidae; genus Holotrichia; species Holotrichia oblita. The sequence continues at coordinate 136,012,291 of CM043019.1, read as the reverse complement.
AAATGATTTTTATAAAATAATTTCAAAAGTGCGTAATTCAGAAAGAAAGATTTGTATTTACTAATCATTTCATAGCTGCTTCATCAAGAGAATTTTGAGAGCTTCAGTAGAGAACTACCAATTAATGAAATAAAAACAAACTTATCAACAAAATTTACCCAGATCTCACTCAGGCAAAATTGGAAACTGAACTACACACTTTTTACTCTAGAAAAGAATTTCACAATTTTAAAGGAGTGCTTGAATGAAGAGAATCTAGTAAGCGTTTTTTGTGAAACTATTAAACTTATAAAAATTTTAGTAACAATTCCAATGACTACATCAGAGCCCGAGACTATGAACCAAGAACGATTAAATGTTTGTCTATGATTTTAATTGAAAAAAAATGATTTCTCAAATTGATAATTTTTATGAACTAGTTATAGATAAATTTTGCCAAGGGAAGGATAGAAGAATGGACTTCAATTTCAAATGACTGCTCATTCAATAAAAGAGTTCTAAGTTCATGGTGAATAAAATTAATTCAAATGATCATACCAACACTTTGGGGCTTTGACGTAAACTCTAAAGTGCCTTCTTTAATTTACACACATATCCAGGGGGACAGTTTTTTCAGTCCTTGAGGTGGTTCTTTCAAATCACTCTTTAAGAAAGCTGCCTTGATTAATCATTAGATCTTCTTTATTAGCAATAGTAGCAAACCTCGTGCCACAAGTCGTGCTTTATTAACTTCTTCTCCACAAATGTTGTTTTTCCGAAAAATCCACTTACATTCGATGATTGTTTTGTCGATGGATGGTGGACAGAACTCCCATATTCCATTTTGTTTCAGATTTTCGAGCTCTCCGTTGATTGCATCTTTCCATCCAGTACTAATAGCTTCTTCGTAACTTGTAGGTATTTCAGATGACAGATGCCTTGTTGATAATGCAGCCATGAAGTTTGTTTCATAATCTTGCAAGTTTACTGGCACTTTCCTGTTTCTAGTACTTCTTCTCATCTTCTTTTGTTTCGGTTGATGTTCTGGATTTCTTGGAATGTTGTATTCAATTTGAATTCCTTTTGGTTCTTTGGTTTTACTACTAGCATATATAAATTTCCAACTAGTTGTCCTTCAACTAATACTTTAGAATTGCTCATAATTTTTACGGTTCCATTCTCTAATAAGACTTGTAATCTTTGTTCTATTTTTCGAACAGATAACAAATTAAATGCAAGGTCTCCACATTCTATAACATTTTGAATTTTGATCGGTACACCATTATCACTCTCGATATCTAAAGTGCCAAAATTTTGTGCTCTAATTACTTCTCCTTTTTTTGGTACATTTATGGGAAAATCTACATTAATGAGATATTTTTCAACAGCGGGGTTTACTAAGTGGTTTGTGGAACCAGAATCCATTATAAAAGTTATTTTTGATTTGTTACTCCCCATTAAAGAACTTGAAATCGTCGATAATGTTTTTCCCATATCTTCAGTTATCTTGCCCGCATTTTCACTTTCAATTGTACTTGCTTTCGTCGTATTTTCAGTACAATTTGCCTCATTTCCATTGCCGTACTCAAGGCAACGCAAATTTGCAGATTTTTCTTAACCATAGTCGTATGATTATTTTCAAAGTTGTAATGAATTGTTTTAGTAGAACTATCAAGCGATAGAAATTCTCTATTTATTACAATTTTGACAGTTGTATGATTTTTAATGAAAACGATAGATGGAGTTATACAAATTAATTGACTATTCCAAACAAAAGCTCCTCCATTTAATTTCTCCCGACTATAGAGTTTAGAGATCAACACTTAAACAACACTCTATTCATCATCGAAACGCTCGACGTCATCTTAAAGCAATGCCTTTAGAAATGTACAACGTTCAAATACATCTCTGTAGTCTAGACTGTTATATTCACAATAGCAATCGATTTCGCCCTCAATATCACACACTATAGGAGAAACTGTAGCTAATACGTATGAATGGATTCAAGGTATGTAATTCCGATAATTCGGCTTTGAGATGTGAGACAAAACAAGGTTACCTAAGCTAGAATGCGAAACGTGGAACCGGTAAAGGCGGCATCCAATCAACATCTAACCGGGGCTTTAGCTGCCAATTTAATTGTATTTGTACTGTTGCCTTGTGACCCAATGAATTGATAAAATCGACGCACTATAATCAAGCCAGCCTCGCAAGCGGTAAATACCGGTTTAAACAACAGGATCGCAGTTTATTAAAGAATCCTAACTAAACGATGTTTGATCTCGCTTTACTCGACCGTTCTATTTATATAAAAGTTACCACAATATTGAATTACATCATTTTCCTTTATACAAGACTTAATTCCGCGAAATCAAACACCCATTAAGTTGCGTAATACACCACATAACACGATACGACCGAAGACAAAGTAAAATTAACGGCTTAATTACAAACGAGGCAGCGCCGCTAATGGCCCTGGCTTGATCGAGAGGAAGGGAAGAAAAAATGGTCAAACCTTCCAACGACTGGTCCCCCGAATATAATCAATCAAGTTGATCGTACCAAAGAGGATCTTTGGACGGCGATCGGAGGTTGTTGTCTCCATCTCAAGAAACCGACTGGGGTTTTATTTCAGTTTCAGTCAGCGAACAATGGATGACAGGATCTATCCGAAAGTATTCTGGTCGCCCTAGACAAAAAGGGGGGTAATAATGACTGTGAAAGAGATGGAATTGTGCGGAGATTTCAATGGAATGAAATTTGTGACCATCATTAAGACACTTAGCTTCTTTGTAGGAAGCGTTAAGATTTGAAATTGTTTCTCTGTGTGAATTAAAATTGTACATTCGAGTGCAAAAAAAAAGTGGGGACAATTTTAGTTTATCTGTGTAATTAGAACTTGTTCAATTTTAATATAAATTGACTTGTCCTATATATAAAACGCTTTCTTCCACATCAACGTCCAGCCTAAATTGCGAAGCGATTTTTCGAAATTCCATCTCTAAAGTGCTGAAAGGGGCTGGCAAAATTTCTATCAATAATGGCCGTTTTATAGTCAAACTTACTTGAAACAATTAATGAAACACGTGTTTCAAAATTTGTTGATTGCAGTGTTTAGGTCATCCTCAAAATTATATTTCTTATATACAACATTCTACCGTCTTTGACTTTTCCCTGTGATCACGATCATTTCAACTCCATGACGACTTGTAACATCTTTGGTATCTTTCCAAGACGCTGCTAATATGAACCACTGATTCATTTATCGATTGAATGATTAATATTAAGAGAAGGTAGTTTTTAGTTATCTCTAATACTGCGGTCCAGTGTGTTATTCCGGCCTTAATTTCGTTTTACTCAAACGGATTAAATCTTTCTCCAATTGGAGATGAAATGCGCTTTGCATAGCAACCTTACGTTGCCTTAGTGCTGCACATTCGAAGATAATATGAGAGACGGTTTCCTCTTTCTCATTATAGAGTTTGCATAAGGGTTCATCTTTATAGATCCCCATCTTGTGCAGATGACCTCTTATTAGACTTCATAATGGCTTATCTGACCATTCAGATCAATTACATTTTAAGAAGCACAGTTTGGGAAAGCTAAATCTAAACGCAACTGTAGGTGGAAGATGTTATTCCAAACAGAATTATGACACATTTGTAGCTAGTATATCTAGCTAGTATGGCTGACTAACACAGCAATGTTGGACTTTCTAAACCGATTGTATATTGAAGTGGATTTGTCCAGGAAAGTAATAGGAATATTTATGGATTTAAGCAAGACCGTCGATTTAGTTAATCACGAACTATTATTAAATAAAATGCATTATTATGGCCTTACAGGAGCAATTTATAGTTGGTTCGCTTCTTATCTTTGTAATCATCGTCAAGTAGTTGAGTTTGAAGGCAAAAAATCAACCTATCTTTACAACGAACGTGGAGTTCGTCAGGGCTCTGACTTGGGACCTCTACTTTTCTTAATATTTATTAATGACCAGCAAGCATTTGTACAGCGGGTAGTTTAGTCTTATTTGCTGATGATGTGTCATATGTATATGCCGGAGATAGTATTGACGAAATTCTCATAACTGTCAATTTCTTTGACAGTCATGTATAAATTTTCCAATTGGTTTATTTCGATATCAGACAAACTTTCTTTGAGCATTCGCGAGTAACAGAATACACAGGTACACTTATTGATAATATATTTACGAACGTAGACACATCGGAGTGTGGAACATCAACAATTAATCTCCATATGTCGGATCACTTGGACCAACTCCTTGTGTTCAATGCTGGTCCTCACGAACGACCTGAAAGAGGGAAGAAACTTGTTAGGGATATAAGTTTGAACAACATAAAGACATTTAAAAGTTTACTTGCGAAAGAACTGCACCTACCATGTGATATAACATGTGCATCCAGTATGTATGACTACTTTCACAATCGGTTCTTGGATATCTTTAATAGATGCTTTCCTACAAAGAGAATTAATATTAAAAACAAAATCTATACAAAAACATATGAAACAAATAAAGACATTATTAACCTGAAAAAAAAGTCTGGACGCCTGGGCTTGTATAGCAAACGTAACAAAAAACGATGGTTGCTACAAACAATACAGAGACCTGAAAAAGAAATATTTAAGCAAAATGACGGAAATTAAACGAACGTCCAATGAGAAACAAATAAGAGAATGCGAAAATAAAATAGGCACAATATGGAGAGTCATAAATAATGAAACAAAGAGGAAATCACAAACAAATAATATGCAATCCACCCTGTGCGCAGAAACGATAAATGAGTACTTCTGTACCAGCGGCGAACAGATAGCAATTAATATACTTTCTCAATATTCACCGCACAATTTGTTATATAATATGAAGCTGGATAATAGGCAATCATTTTTCTTCTCACCAATTACATCGGCTGAAATTGTAAACATAATTGATGGATTTCAACCTAAGCGAACTCCGGACATCTACGACATTCCAATAATGCTACTTAAGCATATAAAGTCGGAACTAAGCGAAACTTTAGCTTTCACATTTAATATGTGTGCGGAACAGGGAGTATTTCCAGAACAGTTGAAGATGGCGAGAGTAACTCCTGTATTTAAAAAAGGGGATGTAAATTTGGTTAGTAACTATCGACCTATCAGTGTTTTACCCGCACTATCAAAAATATTCGAGCGAGCCATTGCGAACAGACTTTCACAATATTTGGAAAAAAAGGCTTATCTAACAAAAAACCAGCATGGATATCGAGGCGGCCGGTCCGTGTCATCAGGAGTAATGGAGGTAGTGGAACATATTTACAAGGGATTTGACAATGGCGAATACACAGATATGAACCTACTAGACCTCTCAAAAGCCTTTGACTCCGTGAGTCCCGAACTACTCACAGCAAAACTCGAGTACTATGGTATCAGAGGCACACTTCTCAGGCTTCTGAAATCTTACGTTACCGACAGAAAACAATTCACCATTTGGAATGGTGAATTATCGTCAATAAAAGGAATAAAATATGGAATTGCACAGGGATCGATACTTGGGCCAATTCTGTTCATTATTTACATGAATGACCTACCTGCGAATGTTCGTGATGCGGAGCTTTGTCTATATGCGGACGACACATCCATCATTGTCCAAGCACCAAATACTCAGGAACTTGTTACAAGATCTCGCAACGCTATAAGTGACGCATCCATCTGGTTCGCTGCAAACAAGCTAAAAATGAATAAAGACAAGACTCAGCACATTATACTTACCACAAGAAATACCACCGTCAATCTTAATGCGAAGTTTCTTGGTTTAACGATAGATTCCAGTTTAAAATGGACAGCACATATCGAAACTTTGTCAAAAAAACTGACATCTGCGCTGTACGCGCTAAGAAGATTGAAGCAGGTGGCGACTCATGAAGCAGCGCGTATCGCCTATTTTGCTCTATTCCACTCTCTCCTCAGCTACGGTGTTATTTTCTGGGGAACATCAAATAAAGCGGCGCAAATCTTCACTCTACAAAAAAAAGCAGTAAGGACACTGTGCAACTTCCACCACAACGAATCCTGCAGGAACCACTTTAGAAGTGAAGGAATACTTACCTTAGCAGCAGTGTTCATACTTAGTGTTGTTCTTGTTGCATAGACAGACAAATAAATTTTTGCTCAACGGCTATAATCATTCGTATACCACGCGTAACCGAAATAACTATAGAGTGACACATCATAGACTTACAACTACGCAAAATTCCATCGATTATTGGGGACCGAAACTGTATAACTTAGTACCTGCCGCGTTTAAAACTCTACCAATAAACAGTTTTAAATTAAAAGTGAAGCGTTTGTTAGCAGAGATGGAATGTTATAGTGTTGACGAGTTCGTATCAAATAGCGAACGTTAGACCTTATATCTGTTGTTACGTATACATACATATATGTTTATTCTATGTACTACTTTATTCTGTTTGACCCACATACAGTCATATTATTGTAATATTTTATTAACAAACTTTGACAATATTTGTAATGTTTTTATTGCAGATAATAAATATGAAATATGAAAAATATGAAATATTAATTTCAAATGACCTTTGTTTAAATGAAGATAAAACGGTCTTCATGCATTTCACGCACAAATCTAATAAGGCAAGCTACAGTTATTTAATAAAACTAAATAATAAATCCTTCAAACAGGAAAAAATCAGTCACATTTTTGGGTTTGTACTGAAGTGTTCGATATTAAAGTTAAATAAAATAAAAAGAAAAACATATTTTAAACACTTTAATAATTTTGAAACCCACCCTCTCTTATCTTAATTATTTGTGTATGATATGTAAATATTTTTAGTACCGCTTCTACTTCTTTCATACTCTACTCCCTTTTCAATCGTATCCAAAACCTCTTCCTTTTTATATTCTCTCATCCGTCATTTTTACGAAAACAATCCAAATCTTTTTTCTTTCAATTTTCAAAAACGTTTCTCTTTCTCCTGTCTCGCTAATTTTCAATCTTCTTTTCGAACTTTTGACATTCTATTTTCTATTCTTTAAAACAAAACTTTTTTCCTTCACCTGACATTTCTATTTTTCAGCTTTTCCAAAAAACCGTTCTTCTTCTTTTTCTTATTTTTGTTGCCCTCCTTTTTTCATAAGTTTTTTCTAAATAGCAGTAGCTTGTGTGTAGGTATGTGTAATTTTGACAATTCAATTAATCCCAAATTTACAGTCTTTAATATATGACTCTAAAGGTCATATGTATAGTCCGTGCTTGAGGTTGTGTCGATGCTTGAGCACGCGATTTTGACGTAAATGTCATTACAAATCTGTCAAAATCGCGTGCTCAAGCATCGACACAACCTCAAGCACGGACTATAAATATGACCCTAACGAATTTTGTTGGAAATGATCGAAATGACATAACATGACAGTACATTGATTGCGATATTGGCTGGGATACCCATATTGATAATCTTTGTAGTGGACTGTCATCCGTTTTTTATGCCTTATTCAAACTCGCTGGATTGGTAACCGGGGATGTGCTTTTGACTTATTATTTCGCTTGTTTTTAGTCTAAATTGTCGTAGGCAATAGCTTATTGGGGTACATCTGCAAAATCGCGGCGAGTTTTTCAAATTCAGAAACGCGCTCTACGTAATATGGCTCGTGTGCCAATGCGTTCTTCTTGCCGACGGCTATTTAAAGAATTCAACATTCTACCATTACCATGTTTATATATTTTTCATGTTTTGTGCTTTGTTAAAAGTAATAGGCTGCTACTTTCCCTGCATTTTGATATATCCTCATTACTTTGAAAAGCACTCCTTCCATCTAAAAAATTTTGTCATTACCTTCCTTTTCTTTAAGAAGAATTGAACTGCAACTTGTTGTTTCATCATTGTGCAGAGCGAATACAGCTGTAACGGCTGATCAATAACAATATCTTCCTTCTGTTTATCTAGCTTTTCTAGTTTTAGAAAGTATGTTCAAGATCGTTACCTCGCATACTTGAGTAGGCTTGCTTGTAATATTTCTTTCTCTTCAATTGACTGCCATTTCTAGATTATTATTTTTCTATTGGACAAGAACGAATGCTTCGGGCAGGAATTTATCTTGTTTGCTCCCAGGTTTTTTGCAACATGTTTATTGATTAGTTTTGAAATTGTTGGATTTTGATTGGTAGTGCTGAATTGATTAGTTAAAGCTAAAAAAATTGGAGGGAGTAGAGCCATTCGTTGCTTAATTGGATATTATCTTTTGAATTTAAACTTTTTTTGGGTTTAGTTTCGGCTGGCAAGATTAAAATGTTTCTTAGTTTGTTTGAAATATTGGACGAAATTTTTCCACTTTGATTGCTGATTGAGGGCTGATTGGGCGAAATAAAATAGCAGAATAATTAGCATAAATTGTGTTTTGATTTTGTAGAAATTTTCTTTGCAGACACTCATATAAGCATCTTAAAATTTAATTCGATTGGTCGATTTAGCTTTTTTTTTATCCCTTTTTTATTCTGCATAATTTTGAATAAATTCGTCCCAAATCACACATTTGAGTAAGTTCGAGCTATTCTTTAAGATACCTAATTTGCGGCAACTTTAAATTTTATACTAACAGAAAAAAAATATGCGAGGAAACGTGCTTAAGCAGCTATTTTTTTGTCCCCATCGTAATTTCATTTGTGCAAACATCCGATGAGACGCGACTTCGTAAACTTACTCCGGCCGAAAATCTGAAACGCACACCTCGAAATAATTGCTCCGGGAGCCGCTGCGTGTACCACCTCTCAAAACGTCAACAAGCTAAACGTTTAATTAATTTTAATCTTGAAGTTTGTCGAGTGCGGTTTGCGTTTCTGCTTGAATGGTAGGCACAGACGTTATTAATAAACTTTAAAGACGTTCACGCGGCAGCCGTTTCGTACCTTAAGGGTAGAAAAAGTTTCCTTCGCATGTATGTAGGTATTTATATCGGTATCGATTTGGAAATGAATTTCGTGCTTTATTAAGTAGAATCATTCGAATTCTTAAATTGATTTTATTAGCGATTATGTGATGGTTACGTTCGCGGAAGATCAAGCATTAAATGAAATAAATTTAAATTTTTATTCGGCTGATATTTTTTCACGTTATCTTTAATTTATCGCAGAAGTATTTCTGGTTCAACTAACTGAAAGTTCCGATATATTTTATGTTGGTGGCTGTTTGGAAATGTGCAGATGATATAACGACTCATTTTTTTCCCCAATCGCTCCCAAAGTTTTTTAAGACCAACTCTAGTAGAGTAAAACATCCTGCAAATTTGATATTTTCCTACAACGTATACACTGTTTTATAACGATGACTATAAACATCAAAAAAAGCTGTAATATCGTTTCTGCACTCACCATATGTTCTACTTAATCCAATCTAAAATGCATCCCGTTTATCATACTACACCAAATTGCATCCTTGCTTACATTACACGCCTGCATCCCTCTAATGCATCCGCTGAAGCTGCTGAATTTCCCACGGAGGATATATCGAGCTAAATACAAAACGGATGAGTAGAGTCCATTCGCCGGCTGCAGTTGCTGACGCAAAGCTGTTCGTTCCAATTATGCCGGAACTCTCCGAGGCATCATTGCCGACCGTAATAGATTTCTTGAACGGGGATTTAGAATGCAATTTGTCTGGGATATATTCTCGATTAAATATTTATGTTTTATAAAAAATCGAATCGGAAACGTTTCTCACATCACCCTCGTATAGCGATCCCCGATTCCTGGTGTAGGGAATCCGGTGAGATCACGGGTATCAAACCTGTCTCCGTGAGATGTTGCGGTCGGCAGTAAATTTCCACAGACATAATTCCCCAGCCAAATCTCATTAGTAGACCGCCCCGACGGGTACCTCCGCACACAGTAATTCGGTACAAACCGTTTGTCTTTCCCTTGTTATCGATGTATGCGCCCTTTCGATCCAATTCTACTACGAAACTGTTCCAGTGCCGGGTAGTATTAGTTCAGGTTATAAATTGGTCAATAATCTTTTAAATTCTAATTTATTTATTTTTGTTTCAATAGATTTGGGTCGGTTTGTTCTTGTCTTAATTTGGCTGCAAGTTTTTATAATGGTAGGAAATTTTTTTCAAAGTGAGACTGCAGAACTGAGAAGAGAAGGTCCACAAAATGGACAGTCCTCTGGACTCACTTGCTAACAAACGCGATGAGTTTAGAGATCTCCACAACGCAAAATGGTGATCAAGGGTCGCTTCTTCGTCCGTTGAGGAGGACGTAGATCGAGACGATGAGGTTGACTATCTTGACGTAAGAGTAAGCTCGTTCCTACACGGTCTTCCGAGAATAATTGGCGAACCCATCATAGCTACTAACATGAGACATAATGAACAGGATGAAGTTCGAGCCCACATTAAGATCAGAAAAATTGGAAAGATCCCTGGATCCGATTTGATTACTAACATCACCCTCAAAAGCCTCCCGACAAGACCATACGCAACATTGTTCAACACCGTCAATGCCACTATTTCTTCCACCTAGACGCACGCCCATGTCAGAGTCATCCAAAAAAAGGACAAGGAAGCTTTTTTACCTCAAAATTATAGGCCTATAAGTCTATTGTCTAATTCATCCAAGATCACCGAGGCCGTCACATTGAGTCGACTCAAGGATGAATTGTTTGAGAGCAACGTTATTCAACAGAAACAGTTTGGTTTCCGTGAGGGTCTCTCAGGTTTTAAGAATAACGGAGGAGATCAGAGATGTCCTGGAAAGGCGCAGTGTGCGTTCGATGCTGTCTGGCACGAGGACGTATTGTATAAAATGAATGAGACAGGGCTCAACCCCAACTTAATATCAACTTAATACAATCTTACCTGTCAGATAGATCTTTTACCACTAAAATTAGAAATGACATCTCATCGGTCCTACATACTCTCCCTAGGGCTTAGCAAAGCTCCTAAGCTCTTTTATCTACAATTGAGACAGCCCATGCTGGCTGTGAGTTTTTTAGATGAAGGTATAGGGCGTCTTCTTTATGGTAGTGAGTTGCGAATTAGTCCTGGTTATGTTGGATGCGAACATCTTGGACTCTTCTGACAGTTGTACGAGGAGGAGATCCAGGCCGGCGACTTTGGGCGACGATTGGGTTGGAGGACTTGCCCATTCTACTTAGAGTGCTGGTCGCCCGCGATGGCATCTGCAGATCGCTTCGCAGGTCTGCGTTTCTTACGAACCACGTTGCACTCACAATCATCTTCGACGCCTGATTTTGTTGGGCCTTCAATCTTTTTAATTGTGTTTTGGCCACACACGACCAAGTTCGGGCATCATAAGTGAGAACGGGACGCAGTATATAAGGAGTTTCAGCCTCAAGCTTTTAACGCAAAGAAATGGATAAACAATTGATTTGGCGGCACCGAAGCGATCAATAACCTTGCTGACGTGTTGCTGTCAAGGGTCATTCCAAGATAAGTAATAGATGTACATTAAGGGAGGCGATAGTGTCGCCAATGAAGAGGTGACCATAGACAGGGCGAAGGCGTCTGGTAAAGCGGATAGCCTGGCACTTCGCCTCGTTGATCTTTAAACGCCATCTAGTGGACTAGCGTAACATTGCGTCCAGGCCCCCCTGGAGACGGTGGCACACCAGAGCCTCGCTATTGGACGATGTAAAAATGACTGTGTCATCAGCATAAATTGCCGAATGAACTCCTTGGATCTTAGGAAGATCGTGAATGAAAATGAGAAAAAGCGTTGGCCCAAGAAGCGAGCCCTGGAGAACACCCGCGGAAGCCGATATGGCATCCTCGACTACGAGGATCTTAACGATCTCTAGGTTCAGACTGGCCAGTAACATTTTATAAACAAGACCTCGATGCCACACAGTATCGAGAAAAATCGACAAAACACCGCACCCATCGTCTCTCGTGTATCCATGGAATTACGGACTGCCTCCGTCACTCTAAAGAGCTGATAGTTCGTAGACAGTCCTTTGCGAAAGCCAAATTGCTCATTTTGGATGATATCATGTACCAGCAGTTCTTCTTGGAGGCGATTAAGTATGACAGATTCGGCAATTTTAGGGAGATTCGACAGGAGAGAGATGGGGCGGTAACTAGCAAGTATCGTAGCCTCGTGTCACCCAGGGTTCCCGTTTGGCCCCAATTTTATTTCTTCTTTTTATATCCGATCTTCTGAAGACCGTCGGAATAGAGCCGATGACGCGGCAATCTTCACGAGCTCTAGGTCTAATGCTTTGGTCTGTTCAAAGCTGCTGTGGATTTTGGACTGGTTGGTGGATTTCAACCACCACAGAGTTCACCTAAAATTCCACACCTCCACGATGATTGATCATACCTTTGTTTTTATATTTTTTCTTCGTTTTGTTTTGATAGTTTGTCCTAATAAATTTTAGCTTTTATTACCCTTCTCATTTATGACGGCTAAACTTTTTCTATTAGACTCCATTTTATGCTACAGCGGGGAAGGTTCTGCACTACACACTGGAGAAAAAAGGGTTTAAGGGCATAAGTCCAACCGTAGAAAGAGCACCAACGAGCATAAGAACAACAACTGATTAGTTGCTAGCTAAGTTGTGCCAATTGCAGCAGAAATTTTATACGAGGGAGCGGTTTTATATTCGCGGAATGGGGGATAAGGGGTGGAAATAAAGAAACCTAATTATTTTTCTTTTTCAATATATTCACCCGCAAGACGGATACATTTTTCACATCTTTCAATTAATTTATTTATACCCTCATAAAAAAATGATTGCTCTTTATCTGCAAAATACGCCGAAACTGCCTCCTTGACTTCATCATCGGCAGTAAATTTTTTACCCCGCAGCTCTTTTTTCATTTTCGGAAACAGGTAATAATCACTCGGGGCCAGGTCTGGGCTGTAGGGTGGGTGATTTACAATTTCGAAGCCCACCTTATGCAGGGCAGCTAACGCAACGCGGCTCTTGTGGACGGGCGCGTTGTCGTGCAAAAGCAGCACACCTTTCGTCAATTTTCCCTGTCTTTTTCTTTTAGTGGCTTCTTTTAGTCGCTCTAATATTGAAGCGTAATATTCTCCGGTTATAGAAACACCTTTATCTTTATAATTAATCAACAATATTCCTTCCGAGTCCCAAAATACCGTTGCCATGAGTTTCCCAGCTGATTGTGACACTTTAAATTTCTTGGGAGGTGCTGTGCCCTTTTTATGCCACTGCATGGAGGCTTGTTTGGACTCAGGTTCATAATGATGAACCCAAGTTTCGTCACCAGTAACAATTCGACTCAATACACCATCCTTGTCTTCATTACAGAGGTCCAAAAATGCACGCGAACACTCTACGCGCTGTTGTTTTTCCGGCGGCGTGAGCATTCTCGGCACCCATCTTGCGCTGACCTTAGACATGCCGAGATGATCGTGTAGGATTTTAAAAATTGTTGTATCGGATACTCCAACCATTTCTGCGAGTTGTTTCTTCTTTAGTCGAGCATCTTCGAGTACAATTTTTTCAACTTTTTGGATAAGTGCTGGCGTGGTCACCTCAATGCTCCTGCCCGGCCTCGTGTCGTCTTCAAGGGATTCCCTTCCTTGTTTAAATAAACTATGCCACTTGTACACCATGGTTTTTCCTGGACAAGAGTCGCCGTAAACCAATGACATCTCATTCATTATGGTCGCGACTGATTTTCCTTGCCTGGTAAGGAACTTTATAACGGCACGATATTCGATTTTTTCCATATTTCACTTTTCACTCCTGATTGTGTTACTTGGTTGACGATAGCTCAAAGATTAACTCTCTAATAACAATGAAACTTCGTATTTATACTAATTATGAGTCGCTGCACAGGCCACACCTACAACCCGCTCATTCCGCGAATATAAAAACGCTCCCTCGTACTCCAGTCAAAGATAAACATTTACTAACCACACCACTGGTAGCTTTTACAATCCGACTTGTAGTAATACTATATTTGTTCTATATATTTCGATTCGCTTAATCTGTGATAGCGAATTCGGACCATTTCGGTTTTACGCTATCTTAACGAAAGGGTATTCCTGTTTTGATTGGGATTTACTTGTCTTGTATTGATGCCGTAAGAAGATAACGAGCTTAAACGAGGACGTGACGGTCCCTTTCCGATTCAGATGGACGATTTCGAATTATTATATCAGGAATTATATTATACAAAAGGGTACGTTTGATTCACAGGAGTAGTACATATTTAGGTAGTTTACCTTTAAATGCTAATTTATGTAATCCTATCGAAATTGAGTCGTGAGAATATGAAATTTATAAGAAAATTTTTTACATCTAACATTTCTTGCACATACTTTTATGTCGTCCCAGTATAGGTACCATAAACAATGTAACTTATTTCGCTGGATATTACCTTCTCTTCTTGTATGGAGCTTTCGCTATCGTGAAAACTCGAATACTGCCTACTCTACTGTATAAGGCTTCGCATTCTCGTACGACCCACGTAATTTTATGTTCGCGATTTCGTGTGTGTGTCTTTCGCAGCCTTGATAGAATTTCCTATCCTACCGGAGGGCACCCTCAACCCCTTGACTTTATTACGTATAGAGATACATAATACGGTTCTGCTCCCCGGCAGACATTCTGATTGCGATCTAGGGCGACATCTAGACATCGACGCCGAAAATAGGCGCTGAGAGGAAATAGTGAGGGAGATGATAGTGAATATGTATGTAGGTCTGAATAACCTCGGAATAGTAAGTTCGGAAACTTTATCGCGTTACTCGGATATACATACTATCGTGGGGACGCTGTATCGAAACCATATATACGAAAAAGAGAGAAAAACGATAAGAATGTAGATGTGGTGAACTCGTAAAATTTTGTTAGGTGTCTTTTCTGATATGTCAACTGGACGGTCAAACAAATATATATATATTTAGGAGAAACAGATACAACTCAGATGACAAACGCTGATAAACTTTTTCCGATACTTTTAATTTGTTTTTCCCCGGAGCGAAATCCGGCAAACACACATATTTTATAGATGAATGTCATCGATAACTCGCGATGTTATATCTTTCCTTCTCTTCTGTTGTATCAAACGTTAGACGTCCAACAAATTCGACGCTTACATATCTATGTATAATACGTCGAATCATGTTTTATTTATCTAACAAACTCGGATCATCTTTGTCTATTTACGCGATGTATGTAGATGCTAAGCAAACGTAACTTTGTATGTGTAAACATTTACACATATATATCTGGTGCGTATATGCTGTCAAGTTGGTACGCCTCAGAGAGTAATAACTGTCTGGAGTTCTCTCCAATTTCCCTCTTTGACAATTAGCTCTTGATAGGTATGTACCTGTATAAGGAAGCAATATAACCCATACAAGCTGAATTTCTCGCACGACTAGTTCAAATTATTATTATTACTCAAGCCTTAGGGCTTCGCGTGCAAATACCTAAGGTATACAAGCTGTAACGGGTAACATTTAGATAGGTTTCAGTTAAATTAGATAAAATTTTTATTAAAAAATTAAAGCTGTTATTTCAGTACAAATTAAACAAATTTGAAGAACTAAAAACTGATTGTCCATTACCTTATGTAATAGCAAACAAATAAGATTTATTAAGAAGGGATGCTTCTTAATAAAGGTCTCCCTAAGCTGTATCGCTTGTCTGGCTATCATGCAACTCTCGCGGTGTGTGTCTAATTGTATTCTAATGGCTTCACATGCTCACAACAGCGAATCGTTAGTCGATCCGGATTCTCAATTATCGGAAAAATGTCACCGTCCCTTCGAAGAATTGAAACCCGACTCCTATCGTCCCGCCACAACGATACTCAGCCGTCTAACCACTGCGGTTATCGACCCGTTTTACAATTTTTTTTTTCTTTTATTGTCTTAGAAAATGTATTTTTCAGATGGAGGTCTTTTGAAACAAGGTTATTTTCGCTCTTCACCTTCAAAACTCATAAACTGATTCCTCAAGATTTTCCTCGTAGAATGCAATTTCTGAACAGGGATTAAACAGGGATATTAGATCAGCAACAATAATTAACTTCATTAGCATTAATTTTTTCACGGATGAAGCAAGGCTTACCAAAAAATGGTATCACCAATTTAGACAGCACGCATGTATGGGCTGATGAAAATCCTCAAGCTATTCTTATATATATATGTATATATATATATAGCGTTAGTAAAAAGTCCCAATTTTAAAAGCGTTTTAACTTTTGCATCGCTATAAATTTACTTATTTTAGACATTGACACATTTGAAAATGGCAGTAAAACTTACTGAATCAGAACGAATTCAGATATTAATGATGCGTGGGTACGGTGATCGTCAATGTTCTTTTGAAGAGGTTCGTATTTTGTTTAATACTGTTTATCCGGATCGTCACATTAGTAAAAGTACGGTATGCCGAACAATTCAAAAGTTTGAAGTCCTTCGTCAGGTGAAGTATTTACCTAGAAGGGGACTTCCATTAACAGAAACAAATAAAGAAACTAGTTTGAATGTATTTCTTACAGTGGAAGAAAATCATCACGTGTCCACAACAGAATTACGTCAAATTCATGAGATCTCTCAAAATCTGCTCATAATATTCTTAAATCAGCAAGAATGAAAGCCTATAATATGTATCCCGTCCATGAGTTAACTGAAGATGATCCAGATCGTAGACTACATTTTTCGAAACAATGACGGAATTGATCGAGCAGCAGCTTAATGTTTTAGATCACATCATTTTTTCAGATGAGGCAACGTTTTGTCTCAACGGCACTGTGAACAGACATAATTGTCGCTACTGGTCAATTGAAAATCCGCATTGGATTGAAGAAGTCCATACACAGCGTTCTCAAAAGGTGAATGTGTGGGCTGGTCTTGTTGGAAACAACATCATAGGACCATGTTTTATAAGAGGAAAACTGGCAACGTCTACTTAAATTTATTGCGAAATAAGGTTGTTCCAGCACTGGCGACCCTCTTTCCAAATGCAAACATAGGTGATCACCCTAATGCACATTTTTGGTTTCAACAAGATGGAGCTCCCCCCCATTTTGCCCATAATGTCCGCGATTAGTTGAATGAAATTTTTCCGGAACGTTGGATCGGACGTAGAGGAGCAATCGAATGGCCAGCACGTTCGCTAGATCTCTCGCCATTAGATTTTTTCTTTTGGGGTCACTTGAAATGTCAAGTGTACAAAAATCGTCCCCATAATCTTGAACAATTGGAAGAGAGAATAGTTCAAGAAGGCAATCGCATCACTCCAGAACAAATACAAAATTCAATATGAAATTTTACTGACCGTTTACATTTTTGCCAAATTGTAAATGGACAGCATTTTAAACAATTATTGTAATCGCAACCTGAATAGACAGGTATCTTGATTTTTCTGTATTAGGACACTTTTTTAATTTTTTAACTGTTGTCTTGTGAATAAAAATAAACATCTTAATACTTCCTGAACGTAGTTTTTTATTTGGCATTCAAAAGTGTTAAAAAAATCTGGGCGTTCCGTTTAAAAAAAAAGTTGGACGTATTGCCGATTAAACCGGAAGTGAAAAAAATATAAACTGTATTGCATAAAATGCATTTATATTAACTATACCCCCATACCAAATTTCAGAAATCATAATTTTCAAATAACAAAGTTATTCGACCGTTCCGGGACTTTTTACTAACGCTGTATACTATTGTTTCACATTATCAACATCAGTTCCAATCAGTTACTATTTGGGCAAGAATTATTGACAATTTTTTGATTAGACCATTTGTTTTGCCAAAACAATTGAATGGACAACTTTATTTGGAGTTCCTCAGAACTCTTTTCGAGAGCACTTACCATTTGAAAGCCGCAGAAACATGTACTTCATGCACGATGGCGCATCACCCCATTTCAGCCTTCGTGTGTGGGAACACCTGAATAACGTCTATCCAAACTGTTGGGTGGGTAGAGGAGGACCAATTGCCTGGCCTCCGCAATCTCCTGACTTAACGCCGTTGGGGACACCTCAAAAAATGGTGTATTTCACTCCCGTCGGCACTAAAGAGGAACTTCTACAGAGAATCACGTTTCATTGTGATATAAGAAAGACGGATGGGTTTTTGTTGCGGGTACAATAGTCCTTAATTCGTCGGGCCCGCGAGTGTATCAGACTTCACGGAGCCCATGTCGTACTATTCCGTTAAGGTGCCACCGGGGACAGCACTGCCTTTATATTGAGTAATTTACAAGAAAATGAAGAAAACCGATTTGCAGGGGGGAGGGGTCCTTCAGGGACGCATATCTCTGTAGGAAAAAAAATTATAGGAACTTGTCATCTTATTTGTTCATGTTCTATTTGCATTCAAGAGATTTCCCACGTTTTCCCGGACACCCTGTACACGAATAATCCAGAATTGATTTAATGAAAACAAGCTACTAAAAAATAAAGTAGAAAACCATTCCGGTGATATATTTCAAATAGTGTCGCCTTCTGGAAGCAATCTTGTGATTTTCCACGGATTTAGTGTTTGGACTGCAACAAGAGAGATAAAAGCATTGTTCGATCTAAGAAGAATACGTTTACCACATTAAAATAAACTTCACGATCCATGTTGAGAATCACAAACAGATGGAAGCCGCAACTTCAGACTGAACATCAATGAATAGCCAAACCTTTAAAATTCTGTCATTATATGACTCTACCGACACCATGAAACCATTTTGCGTTGTATTCGATAAGTTACGATGACCTAGAAAATTGTGTATTCGGATATAGAATAGCGAGCACCTAATAGATTCCTTCCCCCAGAGGGAGGCCATCTGTTTTAATTTCCACTCTTAAACTTCCTTGCAAACTGCAAGTTCATCCGTCATATCATTGCCTTTAGTAGTGATGCGTCTAGGCACCCACAACAGGGATAGGTGCCCTGTTTGTTGTATGTAGTTAGTATCATCACATGCATCCGACATTTCCAGACCAATTTAATGTGCATCATAGACAAAGTCATCACTCGGCTCCGAAATGATTTAGTTGAGAGCTTCTAAGCTAAGTGATCAGACTATTATATGGAACCTCAAACAGTTCACTGTGTTTTAAAAGAAAAAATTGATTTAATATTGTAACTTCAATATTATTAAGTTGATACGAAAGAGACGGTTAATTAAAATAGCATCAGTAGCACCTAATTGATTCGTACATCGAAATGGTCCTCTTTCACAAAACAAGGCACTGATCACTGGTCAACAGGGGTTTCTTTTTCTTACACTCTAATACGTGTACGTTATGGACTTTTTCATTGTAATTCTGAAAATATTTTCAAAAATTGGCTATCACCTCAGGTTTCTGAACAATGCTTTATATATATATATACAGGGTGATTGGTGAGAATGGCCTATTAAAAGTATTACACAAACGGATAGGAATTTTAAAACAAAATTTTGCAGTTGGATATGGATGAATATGAACTATCACGTGAAAATATTTTTGAATAAATATCACTTCCGGTTAACCGGAAGTGGACATCAACTTCGATTTTTTAAATAGCGTGCTATAAAATAAATTGCAAATTTAGCTTCTATGATAAATTTTACACATATTTCATGTATCATACCCTATACCTAAATACCATTCCTTCTGAGTTATTCGCAATTAAAGAAAAAAAGTGACAGATACCGATCTTACTTTATAGTAATATTACTTCACGTAGGAGTAAATGAAGCGAATGAAATTTTGCATACGCACAGCTGATATTATGTAGTTATACAGCATTTGAAGTTTTTTTTCTCTAACATTATACAGGGTGTTTAAAAACTTAGTTGCTTATAAATAAGTTCAATCTGCGAAAAGTAGATTTTCTTAAATGGAAAGGTATATATTTTATTAGATATTATGATTCTATAAAATATTCTCTTTGAATCCGTATTAGGTGTTCCTATACCTAAAATGTAAGGTTAATAAGTTATAACCATTTAATTAACCTCGGTACCTAAAATGCTCAAATATATCAATTTACAGAAGCAAGTGTGCTTAGCTCATTTGTTTTACATACTTACTTGCCACTTATTTTGACGTCTGTCATTTTGTTAATCGTATTTTCGAAAATTCTACCCATTGAATTATAGGAATAAGGGATCCTTTAGGCAAATAACACCAGATGATTAGCAAGAATTATAGGAATACGTCTCCGAATATAGAATGCCTCAATTGAAACGGTTGCCATGTCGAACCATTTAGATAACTTATTTATTTGTGTTATTATTATTGTTGTTCTTATAATTTTTCTACTGTAGGTATCTTTTATACCTTTTTATTATCTTTTTTATTATTTTAATTTTACCTAATTTGTTATTACTAATTATTTAGACCTTTGATGTAGATTTACTTTATGTTGATTATAATCTAAATTTTTTACTGATATCGTTACACATTGGGTTTTACTTTACACTTTGGATTTTACTTTTATTTTGGATACACACAAGACTCTTCAATCAACTAATATTTTATTGAGTAAAAAAACGTTCAACAAAATATTTTCTTTTGGACACACTACAACTGTTTTTTAAATATCTACCTTCTTAAATAATTATAACTGTTATTATTACTTAACAAGTATTGTCCTTTCACCATTGTGCTACGAAAATATCGGTCGCTAAAACTTTTTATATATTAAAAATTCTTAGAAATTTTTGCTTATCATTGGTTGTAAATGTTAGTATCTTTCACTAAACGTTTGATACGTTTATTTCACTATTTGATTACATTCACTTTGCATAATAAATAAATTCATGATTACCTGATTTGGTCTATTCTCAATGCTAATCCAATCTAACACAATATACTGAGAAAAATGTATTGCACAGAAACGAAAACAATGTTATTACAGAGGTAAAATAAAAATTGTAAAAAAATACTAAGATAATATGTTTTCGTCTACTCTTCGGTTCTCGGGTTCTCTGCCGCGTAGAAAAGTTGTGGTACTTAACGTTTCGATCATCTTGATCACGACAAGATGATCGAAACGTTAAGTACCACAACTTTTCTACACGGCAGAGAACCCGAGAACCGAAGAGCAGCCATCAACAGCGGCCGTGAAAGCCTGAAGACTACATAATATATTTTGTAACAAATAAAATAATTTTTTGTTATTGTAAAGTAAATACTCGCATTGTTTACCCTAATTATTGTACTGGTGCAGATCTATTTCTCACAGTGTACGTGAGAACAACTAACTGACAGACGTCAAAATAAGTGGCAAGTAAGTATGAAAAACAATTGAGCTAAGCACACTTGCTTCTGTAAATTGACATATTTGAGCATTTTAGGTACGGAGGTTAATTAAATCGTTATAATTTATTAACCTTACATTTTAGGTATAGGAACACCTAATACGGATTCAAAGAGAATATTTTGTAGAATCGTAATATCTAATAAAATATATACTTTTCCATTTAAGAAAATCTACTTTCCGCGGATTGAACTTATTTATAAGCAACTAAGTTTTTAAACACCCTGTATAATGTTAGAGAAAAAACTTCAAATGCTGTATAACTACATAATATCAGCTGTGCGTATGCAAAATTTCATTCGCCTCATTTACTCCTACGTGAAGTAATATCACTATAAAGTAAGATCGGTATCTGTCACTTTTTTTTCTTTAATTGCGAATAACTCAGAAGGAATGGTATTTAGGTATAGGATAATATACATGAAATATGTGTAAAATTTATCATAGAAGCTAAATTTGTAATTTATTTTATAGCATGCTATTTAAAAAATCGAAGTTGATGTCCACTTCCGGTTAACCGGAAGTAATATCTATTCAAAAATATTTTCACGTGATAGTTCATATTCAACCATATCCAACTGCAAAATTTTGTTTTGAAATTCCTATCCGTTTGTATAATACTTTTAATAGGCCATTCTCACCAATCACCCTGTATATATATATGTATTAAATGTACTCTATGTCTAAAGATATTTTTTTATGAGTAAGTTAAAAGAAAGTATCAAGTTATTATCATGCTAACGGGAATGTCTGAACAGGATTTAATATGTTTGAGCTTCATTTGCACGTCATAGTCGTTAAAGCACACCCTTTTTTCTCTAGAACCAATCAAATCAAGGAATTAATAGATCTGACACATTATTCGCCTCAAATTGGCTCAATGTATGGTAGTAACATTAGTTAAATGTTTTTTGAATTCGCAATGTCCTCTAGGTGTGTAAACAATCCTAACAATTTTTGTTATGTATGTGGAGAATTCACCGTTCAACAGCATAGACGAAATATTACACCGTTAATAGAAAAATCGTATAACCTTTATTTTAAATTAAAAATTACAAATCAAGACAAGTTATGGACCCCTGACAA
Organism: Holotrichia oblita; assembly: GCA_023690525.1. NCBI lineage: Eukaryota > Metazoa > Arthropoda > Insecta > Coleoptera > Scarabaeidae > Holotrichia > Holotrichia oblita. The sequence continues at coordinate 135,989,961 of CM043019.1, read as the reverse complement.
TGTCTGTGCACGATGCGCTGTTACTTTGAGGAGCTGGATAAAAGGTAAGAGTATAGGTATGCCATTTGGTAGGGCTATGATTTGGCGAGAACAAAAGGATCATTCGACAGACTGCTACTTTTGCTATACAAGGGCCTTCTGGTTTTCCAGTAAAAATAAAGATAAAATTACCTATCCTAATTTACCTTCTGCCACTCGTCCAGTGCCTCAATCGGAAGCTTTGCCAGTTGCAAGTCCTATGGATGTTTCGAACCAAGAACATTGAACGTTGAAACCGAGATAGAAGAATACATTTCAGAGTTGTCAGACACAGAAGAATATTTGCCATCTCAAGAGGACACGCCTTATTTAATAAATCAATTGGAATTAAATGACCTAGTTCGAAATCTCAATTTAACAAAAACTCAGGCAGAAATACTAGGATCAAGACTGCAAGGATGGAAGTTGTTACCTCCGGGTAGGCGTATCTCTGTATATCGAAATCGCCAGAAAGAACTGTCACAGTATTTTTCAACTGAAGAAGGTCTTTCATTTTGGAAAAATGTTGACGGGTTAATGCGAGAATTCGGTTACAAACACCAACCGGAAGAATGGTGTCTTTTTATAGATGCTTCTAAATTGAGTTTGAAAACTGTCCTTCTACATATAGGAAACATCTACCCCTCCATTCCTGTTGGTCATGCCGTGGACATGAAGGAAACATATGATATTATGACAGGTCTCCTTGATAAAATCAATTACAAAACCTGTAAATGGTACATCAGTGCTGATCTCAAAGTAGTTGCAATTCTACTTGGTCTACAACTTGGATTCACAAAGTATTGCTGTTTCCTTTTTGTGAATGGGATAGTCGAGCGAGAAATTTGCACTATACTATTAAGCAATGGCCAACCAGAATACCATATACTCCTGAAGAAAAGAACGTAGTCCATAATTCGTTGGTGGAGCCTCATAAAATACTTTTACCGTCATTACACATAAAATTAGGTCTGATGAAGAATTTCTTCAAAGCATTGGACAAAGAGGGACCAGGATTTCGATAACTTAAACAAAAAATTCCTAATATATCTGAGGCAAAACTTAAAGAGGGGATTTTTATAGGACCCCAGATTAATCTGTTACAACAGGATCGAGAATTTGACGTACTCTTCAGCGAGTTAGAACGGACTGCTTGGGATGCATCTAAAAGTGTGACAAAGAATTTCTTAGGAAATAAAAAATCTGATGATTACGAAGAAATTGTTAGTGAATATGAATTTCATTTGTTTATAATACCAGACGTGATAAAAGATATTTGCTTCTATAATAATTATTAGGAATATAAAACAAAATAAGTTTGCATATAATTCATACAAAAAAATTAAAAAAAAAATTAAAATTTGTTGTTCTGCGTAATCATTCTAATTAATACGAAAACAGTTAAATTTACGAAGCTAAACCTCCAGTGAAAATCTAACTTTATAAGTTCACCACATCAACTACACACCCGAAACCGTACGAGCCTGTCTAATCAATTCTTATTCAAGCCGCATCACCGGTTACCAAGACACCCTACGACATATATTGAGACGTACACCGAGTTAGGAGGACGGGGTAAAAACGAAAATCTTCTTTATTACATTACGAAGTTCATAATAATATTACTCTTGTATCTACTTGTACGAGAGACAAGCCTTTTAACATGTCTTATGAATATTATATATACCTACATAGATAAAATTCAGCCAACTTTACAATGTTGTTAACGATAATTCTCTTTACAAATAAATTGTGTTAAGTACGCTCAGCTTCATAATAATTTCATATATGCACATACATTACAGTTTTCCGCTCGGAAAGTTTCCTTTTTTTATTTCGTTTAGAAGTTTTCGATGAAAAGGGGGTCCATAAAGGCTCTCCGAGAGATAAAAACGCCGTCGTATACGACAAGAAAAAGTAACCGTGCGGATATAAAAAAAGAACATTACATGCATCTATTAACTTCGTTATTATACTTTTTGTGTAACTTTTTTTTTGTGCTTAAAATGTATACATCTTCCGTTCACGTTTTTTTCCTTTCTTTTTAACAATATCGTGTTCAAATTTTGCGTGCTTGTGTATTGTTTGCAAGTATTACCTTTTCGTTCGGTTTTATGGTTACAATTGCTCAATTACATTCTGAAAAGAACGTTTTGGTTAGGATAGAATTAAGATAAAATTTGCATTAAAAAAGTGTATGGCTACGGACTTAAAAGAATTACAGTTGGTCACAAAATGATTCGACCTAATAGAATGCAGAATAGTTTTGCAGTAAAAAATTCGTTAGAATTTATTAAAGAAATTCAAAATATTCAGTTGCTGGAGGGTGAAATATTGATTTCATTTGATGTTAGTTCTCTCTTTCCTATTGTACCGAATTCCAGACACCTTGACATACCTCGAGGACTTGTTGCTTCAAAATAGTTTGAGTCGACAATGTGTCCAGGAATATATTCGCTTAACTGACATCTGTATGAAACAGAACATTTTTCAATTCAACGGGAGTTTTTATGAACAGCTGGAAGGAACGGCAATGGGTAACTCCTTGTCGCCCTTTTTGGCTAACCTTTTCATGAGCCGTTTTGAAAAGGACTTAGAATTTGAGAGCGAATACTTTCCTAGAGTTTGGTTGAGGTATGTGGATGATATTTTCGCTATATTTGACACAAAAAAATGTAATATTGACGATTTTCTCAATAGATTAAATAATCGGTTCGAAACTATAAAGTTCACTTGTGAAAGAGAAGAAAACGGTCACCTACCCTTTCTAGATACTTTAGTAATTAGAAATAACAATAGATTAGAGTTTGACGTGTATAGAAAGGAAACCAGTACACTTCGCTACATTCCGTCAGATTCCCATCATTGTGTTCAACACAAAATGGCAAGCCTGAATTTTTTGGTCCACAGACTTCTCACTTTTCCCTTGAACAAGGCGAGGTATGAGAAAGAGCTTAAAATTATAAAAGATGCGGCCAAGTGTAATGGTTTCCAGCCTCAGCATATCTATAAGTTAATTAGGAAGTTTAATTATAAGAAAACTGTGAAAGAATCTACGACTTTTCGAGAGGATGTTAAAGCTTCACCCGTTGTGACCCTCCCTTACGCTCCCTTTATCACTAAAGGATTGAGTAAAATCTTCAAAGAGCTAGATCTCAGAATAGTTTACAGTTCTGGGACTAGTTTACGAAGTCTCATCGGTAACCCTAAAGATAAAATACAACCTCTAGAAAAGTCAGGTATTTACGAAATCAATTGTAAAGATTGTAATCAAAAATATATCGGGCAAACCAGGAGAGCAGTCTCAACTAGATTCAAAGAGCATATGGCTCATCTTAGATTTAATAGAATTGAGAAATCGAGCGTTGCCCAATACATTTTTGAAACAGATCACAACATCGATCATACGAATGTTAAATTAATTAGACAAATAAACAATTGTAAGTATCTAAATGTTTTCGAAAGTTTAGAAATATATAAAAATAAGTCATGTGTAATGAACTGTGACAACGGTCCTATCCCGCATTCGTCATTGTTTTCGTGAATCGGAAATTAATGATGCGGATCGGATTGACCGTGCATAACATTTAGGTTACCTGTTTTGTATGTTTAATCGCTATTACTAATGAAAAAAAATTAAAAACTACAATTCAATAGAAGATAAACTTAACAAAAGTATTTCCATTGTACTCTAACAAAGTCACAAAGTGATTCGGTTTTCTCATAATAGTTAACTTCTTCTTCTTCTTCTTCGATTCCCTGAATACCCATTTAGGTGTCGGGTGCGGATTCCGGTTCTTCTTGTATCCATTTCTTCCATTCTCCTCTATTTCTTGACATTAGTCGCATTTCTTCCAAGGTCTTTCCCTTCTCTCTCCCTATTTCTTGAATTTGATTTATCCATTTTCTCCTGGGCCTCCCTCTTCTTCTTGTGGTTAAGCTTCTTGCTTCCATTACTTTTTTGTGATTCTACTGGTCTTCATTCTTCTCACATGTCCATACCATTCTAGTTGTTTCTTCTTTATTTTTTCTATGATTGGCTCTTGTTTTGTTATAACTCTGATGTCTTCATTTTTAACTTTATCCCACCTTGTTTTCCCAGCTATTCTTCTTAGATGTTTCATCTCTATTGCGTTAATTTTCGATTCGTCCCTCCTTCGCAGTGTCTAGTTTTCGCAAGCATAAGTTATTATTGGAAATGTTATCACATTGTGTATTTTAATCTTAACTTCTATGTCTATGTCTCTGTGTCCCAGTATTGTCTTGTTTAGTGCGTAATATACTTTACTTATTTGCTCTATTTGTTATTTCCGCGTCTATTTTTCCGTCATTCGTTACTATGCTTCCGAGATAATCATACGTTGTTACCCTTTCCAGTATCTTGTTTTTACATTTGATGTCTTTGTTACTGTTGTTATCTTGATTTTCATTTATAATCATTACTTTTGTTTTGTCGATGTTAATTTCCATTTTTAGGGTTTCTATCTCTTTCGTCCATATATTAACTAGTTTTTGCATTTTAATTTTCGAGCTGCCTATTAAAACCACATCGTCTGCGTATAGAAGGCTACTTATTTTTACTGGCTGTAGATCTTTGTAACCAATTAGAGTATTTAAATGTTCTGTTTGTGTTTTAGTTTGTTTAATCAACTTATCCATAATCAAAATAAATAGTAGCGGACTTAAACTATCGCCTTGTTTTATTCCATTTTTCATTATTAATTCCTCAGATTTTCGTCCCGCTATTTGTACTCTTGCTCTTACGGTATTATATACGCTTCTGATCGCTCTAACTAGCGCGTTGGGTACCTCCATTTCTTCCAACGTTCTCCATACTTCTCTTCTATCTATTGTATCGAATGCCGACTTTAGATCGATAAATGTTAGATACATTTCTCCTCCTTCCCCTATTTTCCTCTCTATTATGTTTCTTATAATAAATATATTATCGTTAGTTTGCCGCTTTGGTCTAAAGGCTGCTTGTTCTTCTTCTAGTTTGCATTCCACACACCTTCTTAATCTATTCTCTAGAATTCGTGTATATAACTTGTAGATCGTTTGTGCTAAACATATTGCTCTATAGTTCTCACAGTGGGTTTGTTCGCCCTTTTTATATATTGGTACTATTAGATTTTCTTCCCAGTCCTTTGGTATTTCCTGTTTGTTCCATGCCTCCCTAAACATGTTCAATATCCATTCCTTTCCCTTTCTTCCTAACCATTTGATCATTTCTGGGGCTATTCCATCTTCTCCCCCTGCCTTTCCTGTCTTAATTTTCTGTATTGCCGCTTCGATTTCCTCCATTTTTACATCTTGTTCCCGTTCCTGCTCTTCTCTATTTATATCTTCTTCCATTATCACAGCGTGTTTATTGAATTTGTCAGTATAGTGTTCTGTCCATGTCTCTAGAATTTCATTTATACCTGTCTGTAGCTGATTACTTTTATTTCTTATTGCTTTTATTTCTTTTCCTTTATTTCCTCTCAGTCTTTTAATTTTTGTCCAGAATTTCCTGTTATCAGTCTTATGTATTTCTGTTATTTGTTCCCCAAAATCTCTCCATGAGTTCCTTTTCGCTTCTCTTACGGCCTTTTTTACTAGGTTTCTCCTGACATTATATTCTTCTTTCTCTGCTTGTTTCCTTGTTTGCATATATTTCTTCCAGGCTAATTTCTTTTCTTTCACCAATTCTCTGATTTCCTCGTTCCACCATCTCGTTCTCTTTAGTTGTTTATTGTACTTTCTGTTTCCACATATCCTCTCCGCAATTGTCTTCACTACTGATTTAAACGTATTCCATCTTTCATCTAACGTCCAATGCGTTTTCTCTTTTTCCAGTCTTTCGAATTCCTCATCGGTGTATTTTGTATACTTATTTCTATTTTCCTCTATGTTGAGCCTCTGCACCGCCAAGCTGGTAAATTCCGGTATATCTGCGGTTCTACTTATTCTGGCCAGAAATCTAGCTGTTACTAGCCTGTGGTTCGATCCTATTTCAGCTTCTGTTTTTGTTTCAATTTTTTGAATGGTTTGCGTTAGGTCTTGCGTATACACTATATAATCTATTAAGCTTCTGGCATTCCGTTCTTCCGCATAATAGTTAACAACTACCAAAAATAAAATGTCACTATAGTACCTCGTATGACCTCCTTTCGCATCAATGACACATTTCAAACGATTTTTCATCGATTTAACTAATTTTTGTGTAGTATTTTGATCAATAGTATTCCATTCTTCTATTAGAGCTTTCTTCAATTTTGTTTTATTAGTTATACAAGGATTTTTATATTAGTCTTTAGTATCGCCCAAAGATACTAAATGGGATTTAAATCCGGCGATTGTGCTGAAGTATCTAAGACTTTGGAGCAGTTGTATAATAGCCAAGATATGACCCTAAACGCTTTAGGTTTAGAGTCATTGTCTTGGTAATAAACAAATGTATTAGGTACCAATATTGTGTACTGGTAAAGTTATTACTGAACACAATGAGGCAGTTCCTAATTACTACGCGAAAAAACTTTCAGAACCAATACATGGAACCAATCGAAATTTTACAGTTGATAATTGGTTCAGATCCATACCACTGACTGAGCAAATGTTAGAACAATATCAACTCACACTTATTGGGACTCTACGTAAAAATAAGAGAGAGAGATACCTCCAAGCTTTTTAAACAAAAAGGAAATTGGAAGATCTTTATTTGCGTTTGACAGAAACAAAACTCTTGTTTCTTACACTCTAAAAAAAACAAAGAAACGTAGGGTAAGAACGTGTACCTTTGGACATTTATTAAAACACTGATATTGTGATTTTTTTTAAAGAAAACTGATAGAAGCTAGGAAATTAATTTGTGTGCTGTGTAGCAATACGACCTGTTCTGTATTTAAATCCTGAATGAAGTAATGATAAAGTATGATAATTTCCTGTTGATAATTATTTTATAGAAAGTCTGCATTTCGTCCAAAGATACATAGACTATAGACTAACGGATATCTTTGGACTGATTGGTTTGTACCTTTGGACGTAGTACACAAAAAATATTTAAAAAAATTAATACTCAGATTTTGCAAAAATACGAGGGAGCGTTTTTATATTCGCGGAATGGGGGATAAGAGGTGGAAATAAAAAAAACCAAATTATTTTTCTTTTGCAAGACGGATACATTTTTTACGTCTTTCAATTAATTTATTTATACCCTCATAAAAAAATGATTTCTCTTTATCTGCAAAATACGCCGAAACTGCCTCCTTGACTTCATCATCGGCACTAAATTTTTTACCCCGCACCTCTTTTTTCATTTTCGGAAACAGGTAATAATCACTCGGGGCCAGGTCTGGGCTGTAGGGTGGGCGATTCACAATTTCGAAGCCCACCTTATGCAGGGCAGCTAACGCAACGCGGCTCTTGTGGACGGGCGCGTTGTCGTGCAAAAGCAGCACACCTTTCGTCAATTTTCCCCGTCTTTTCTCTTTAATGGCTTCTTTTAATCGCTCTAATATTGAAGCGTAATATTCTCCGGTTATAGAAATACCTTTATCTTTATAATCAATCAGCAATATTCCTTACGAGTCGCAAAATACCGTTGCCATGAGTTTCCCAGCTGATTGTGACACTTTAAATTTCTTGGGAGGTGCTGTGCCCTTTTTATGCCACTGCATGGAGTGTTGTTTGGACTCAGGTTCATAATGATGAACCCAAGTTTCGTCTCCAGTGGCAATTCGACTCAATACACCATCCTTGTCTTCATTACAGAGGTCCAAAAATGCACGCGGACACGCTATTTTTTCCGTATTTCACTTTTCACTCCTGATTATGTTACTTGATTGCCGATAGCTCAAAGACTAACTGTCTAATAACAATGAAACTTCGTGTTTATACTAATTATGAGTCGCTGCACAGGCCACGCCCCCAATTCGCCTAATCACCCCCTTACAACCCGCTCATCATAAAACAAAAATTTAGAATATGAACAATATCTAACACAAAAATTAAGACATATTGTAATTGCCGAAACAAAAATCAAATATAATATGAGAATGTGGTCTTGCAGAATCATCAGCCGCTTGAGGTGATGGAAACTTCAGAATAATATCATCAGCGTCTATTTCATAGGGCCTTTCTTTCCCTTCTAAAAAGTAGTTACTATTCTATTTCGTCTCGTAAAATTTTACAATGTAAACACAATTACTAATATCTTCCAGCACATTAGCAACATAATGTTTTATAAGTTTTTTGGAAGCTAGTTTTACTAATACGAAGTCTCCCTTCTGTATTTTGCTAGCCTTTCCTTTCGACACCACAACTTGATCATATTGCTCTGGCTCAAAATAAAGCTGATCATCAGAAATGTCAATATTAAAATCATCGTCAGAAGTATCTTGAAAAGTCATCGTTACTGCCATCTTCGGAAGAGGAACTACATAACTCATAACTCTTTTGTTTTCGCTTTCGCTTCATTCGTTTTCTTCTTTTTTACTTTATTAGCACTCTGTAGTAACAGCTCATTCTTCTCGGCTGTGTCTGTTAGAATACGTGTCTTTCCTTTCGTTCTACTTTCTTTCATTTTCGAAAATGGTATGGTAGATTCAACAGACAGAGATGGTGAAGACGTAAACGGAATCTGTTTAATCAAAGATGCGGAGTTTGCATTTGTAGGTACTTGAAATTGCTGCAGTCGCAGGTAAAGATCTAGTACTTGGAGTTGATTCAAACTGTGGTACAAAGTTGGAACTTGCGCGTGGACTGGGATCAGTTACAAAAACAACTTTGAACTTTTTCTGGTGGAGGTTCCGGTCCATCTGTCACATAAGATTGAAGAAAATCTTGTTCCGTAAATATATTAGAATTTAATGGCCACAAACCCGTCACTTCAAAGCCCTTAATAATATTATTGGGCGTAAATGCTTGTAAATAGGCTTTACCTGCAATCTCTGCAATGTCATAAATTGTAATAGGTTTGCCGGGGTTCCAAAGCATCCAACAAAAACCGTGCGGTCTAAGGGCTGCATTTTATGCGAGGTATGTGGATGCAATGTCAACAGTACTATACCATGATCTTGGTAACTTGGAGCTTTCTCAATTATAGCAATAGAGATGAGGGTTTTATGGTTATCTATTAGCAGCACCATAGGTTTCTCTTTTATAGGTTTAGCTACCGCAATTATATGTTCTAAAAATTGGAGAAAATTGGTTTCTGTAGACCACCCAGATGGATTCGCTGTTCCTACGCTACCATTTGGTCCCCTTTTCAACATATGAGCCTTGAAATGCACTAGAGGGAATACAAACAATGGAGATATCGACTGACCAACTGCATTTACGCATGCTAGCATTATTACATTCACACCCCTTTCGGCAGATGTCAAACTTCCCAGTTGTTTAATCGTCTTAGGTGCCAATATCTTAGATGGTTTATGTATAGTAAAGTTCGCAGTTTTCTCCATGTTGTAAATGCGGTCAGGAGTAAAATTATACCAGTACATCTTTGTAATTATTAAAGAATTGTTGGACATTGTTTTTATTAAAGCTTGTTTCCCGAGACAAGCTGGTGGCTTCAGGTTTTCGTAATGATACAGCTGGCCAACGTTTTCTAAATTGTACTAGCCATTCTCGGCCAGCTGCCCTTTTAGTTTCTCATGAAGACGGCATTTTTTTATTTAGAGCTTTAGCATACTCGAAAGCTAATAGTCTTGTTCGCTGCTTTGTTAAACCAAAATGAAGGAATGCGGATTTTTCCAGATAATTAAACAATTCTTGCTCCTCTGCAGCATTATAAATAATCGGCATTATTTTAAGTTTCTAGATCTTGAGAACACTAGTCACGTAAAATAAAAAGAGTTTAAATTATCTCTCTTATCAACCATGATATTGGATTTCCACGTACTACGTGGGCACCCTGTATATTAAAACATTGTATTTATTGCATCATATAGTCTTTGTTAGTACTAAACTGTTCTTTTAAATACACAAAACTTTCATATTTGTCATTGCTTTTGGGCAGAGAGATTAATTGAAGTTGATACTCCTTCAAGTCAAGACCAGATTATTGCAGATTGTTATTGAGGTTTTGCTCAATGAAAACAATCCAAAATAAAAATAAATCGGTTGAAGAGGGTGGAGTACTTCCCAAAGGTTACACAAAAATGTTGACCTGCTCAAAGAACAGTTTTTTTCAATTAAATTATTCTATTAGGCCGAATCATTTTGTTCCTAACTGTATATAGATCTTTTAATAAACTGAACATTTTTCGCACTTCTTTGACCTCGGTATAAAGGCTTACAAAATTGAGTTAGTCCACCAAAAACAAGTGTATTACTACAAGAATCAAAAATATACGATTAATACTTCACATCTATTCTATCACTCACTGATCAATTTCTCTTTCATTTTCAGATTCAAAAGCATGGATACAAACGTCACCTGTCAACGAACTGTCAACGCGAAGTTTAGAATAGCGACATCTATAGGAGCCGCCGTCACCATATTGTAAAAACCAATTCTACCAGTAATACCTTGAAGATCGAACAATCTAAATTCTAAGATGGATAACAATACTCTTCTAACTAGCACCGTAGCGGCCGTGGTCGGTAATCGCGACAATTCGAGTACGGTCGTGAGCGAAGCGGAGGTGGAAGGTTCCAGTTTTATCGTGTTACTATTGAAGGCGATCATAATGGCGGGGATAATAATCGCGTCGATATTCGGCAACCTCCTCGTCATCATTTCCGTGATGAGACATCGAAAATTGCGCGTCATAACGAACTATTTCGTCGTGTCGTTAGCGTTCGCGGACATGCTAGTGGCGATGTTCGCGATGACCTTCAACGCGAGCGTGCAGATCTTCGAGAAGTGGTTGTTCGGGTATTTCATGTGCGACGTGTGGAACTCTTTAGATGTTTATTTCTCCACAGCTTCCATACTACATTTAAGCTGCATCAGCGTCGATAGATATTACGCCATCGTAAGGCCGTTAAAGTACCCGATCAGTATGACTAAGAGGGTGGTTGCTTTGATGATATGCGCCACCTGGATCAGTCCTGCCGTTTTAAGCTTCCTACCTATATTCATGGGGTGGTATACGACCCCTGAGAATCAAGCTAATCGACGGAAGCATTCGGACGAATGCGCTTTCATCGTAAACAAACCTTACGCCGTCATCAGTAGCAGCATCTCCTTCTGGATACCGTGCACCATTATGATCTTCACCTATTTAGCCATCTTCCGCGAAGCCAACAAACAAGAGAAAGAATTATACAGCCGACATGGCGCAGCTATGCTTCTACATAATCAGAACAACACCAATGGGGATATGCTGTCGAATTCTGGCGGATCATCCAAGACTTTAATGCATGAAATCAACCAAGATCTGCATCACACCCCAACTAAAGAGAAGAACATCATCAAGATGAAACGCGAGCATAAAGCAGCTAGGACGTTAGGAATAATCATGGGGACCTTCATATTGTGTTGGCTGCCGTTTTTCTCCTGGTACATCATAACCTCACTCTGCACGACATGTTATAACCCCCTACTTTAATAACGACCGTCTTCTGGATCGGTTACTTCAATTCGACCTTAAATCCTGTAATTTACGCTTATTTCAATCGTGAATTTAGAGAAGCCTTCAAGAACACCCTAGATTACCTCTTCTGCACGTTATGCAGACGTCCACCGTCTGATCTGGATCACTACGATATGAGGCGGTCCTCGTTAAGGTACGACGATCGTACCAGGAGCATTTACTCGGAGACCTACATGAAGCACATCGATAGAAGGAGGAGTTCCGAATTCGGTTCCAGTCTTTGAGTAGACTTAACTAGCAGTAGATTGACCACGACGAGTTTCTGAACGGTTCTAATAACGCCCAGTCGTCAATCTTCTGCTAGTGATCATTGAATAAAATCACCACGAAAATTAACATTATAATGGATGAAACTATGAATATATAATAAAGGCTCTATGATAAATGTAACTCTCTTTTTATATCTATGGTGCTATCGATTTCTATACAAAAAAAATTTTAAGGTTGTTTTCAAGTTGATTTTGGTTAAAGATTTGGAATCAGGAAAGATCATCATGAACCATAAGTGATAATTGGAATCAGAATGTTTTTTAACAAGAAATTGGAGCCACCTCCTCCCCCCACCCCTATTTTTTTACCTATTTTTACCAAAATCCAAGAAATTTACTTTTAATAGCTGCCAAATTAGTTAAATAACAGTTTTGGTCAGGTTTGTATCTTGGGCAGAATATCTTATGAGACGACAATGGTCCACGATTTCTAAAAACTGTTTAGTCGATTACTCTGTTCTGTTCTATATACAGACCATGCTACTAACTTACAGCACGTTTTGTTGACGTTTAGGACAAAGCAACAGTATTTCTAATTCCTTGAATCTTGATCAAAACAGTCTAAAAGAAAATAATACGTGGAGAAGAGGGTTATGTCTTGGGCAGGAGATTTTTAACACCTGAATGACCACAGTGAACATGATCGATTCCTGTAGCACCGTAATGGTCCACAGAGGACAGAGACAACATTTATAGAACAGAATTCTGGTTCAGCAAGATGAATCAGACTCTTTTAAGCTTGCCATCTAACGCCAAATACGACAACACAAAACAAAAACTTTAATCATCAAGTTTAATCATCAACCAAGGGTGTTTCCTTCCTCCCGAGACTGTCAGGACTGTAGCAATTTTGGACCTAAGAACCATGGCCATGGAAAAAGATTTAACAATGCTAACGATTTGTACATTTTGGCAGTACTTCTGGATTTTTTTTGCTTTGCTATGAGTTTGAACGTCTACACATATGATGTCATTAAAATTCTAATTTATGCAAAACAGGAAAGCCATGAAGTAGATCATTGCTTATGGGTAGAGAGATTAATTGAGGTTAATATTCCTTGAAGTAAAAACCAGATTATTGCAAATTATTATTGAGATTTTGCTCAATGAAAAACAACAGTTTCCCAAAATTAAAAAAAAAGTCGTTTGTAGAGGTTGGAGTACTTCCCAAAGAGTACACGAAAGTGTAGACCTGCTCAAAGGACAGTTTTCAAGTTTAACTTTTAAATTTGTATCTGTTTAAAAGATATCCAACCGTTCCTGGACTTTTCTGAAGTGCCCTCAGAAATCAGTTTCTTTTGTGGACAAAACCCGTTTCTAAACCAGATTATTACAGCTGCTTATTGCGGTATTCACTCAATAAAAGCAACAATTCCATAAGAAGATTACATAAAAGTGTTGACCCCCTCAGAGGCCAATTTTTTTTATAAACAAAACCCTTGTCTGATTCAGATTATTTCAACTGCTTGGTGAGTGCCAGAGCAACAGTTCTGGGATTGTGGAGACTGTAGTTCCTTCCATAGATTCAAAAGCCAGATTCTTTTGTGGACAAAACCGTTTTCTGTTCCAGATTATTTCAGTTGCTTATTCAGATTTTGCTCTATAAAAGCAACCATTCTTTGGGTTGTGGAAACTAAAGGTGGGCCTCTCAGAAGTCATTTTCTTTTGAGCAATAAGTAATCACCAACTTGTATTGGCTCAAAAGATATCCAATTCTTTTCTGGTTATCTACATATTATCAAGAACAAAACCCTTTTCAAAATGTTACACAATAGTATTGTCCCCTTCAGAGAACAGTTTCTTTTGACCAACAAGCACTTACCAAGCTTATTTTTTTCCCATTCGTATTTGCCCAAAAGATACTCAAGTATTTTTTAACTTTTTCTGCAGCAACACAAGCAATATAAAAAGGACACTTTGATTATATTCCAATATGGTTGTACACACATTATATAAAACAAAATCCTTTCCAGATTCAGATTATTTCAATTACTTATTCAGATTTTGCTCTATGAAAGCAACAGTTTTGGGGTTGTGGGGACTGAAGTTCCATCCAGAGGTTACACAAAAGTGTTGACCCCCTCAGAGGCCAATTTATTTTCTGAACAAAACCCTTATCTGATCCAAAGTACTACAGCTGCTTATTGAGGTTTTGACTCGATGAAAGCAACCATTTTTTGTGTGTGTGTTCACACCCTCAGAGGCCAGTTTCTTTTTACCAACAAGAAAACCATCAAGGTTAATTTTCTTCAACAATTTTTGGACTTTTCTAAACTTTTCTACAACGATCCTTTTAGTACGTCAACAGCATAACAAAATTGTTTTTTTTTATCTGTGGGGAGTGCATTAAAATTCAGACTCCTTCACGCAAAATCTTCTTCTGATTCAGATACTTATTGAGATTTTTGAAAGAAAACAGTAACAGTTTCCTAATGAAAAAAAAACAGTTGACAGATCTTGAGAGGTGCCCCAAGAAAGCCCCAATTGAAAGATCCTGAGAAAAACGAGTTGAGTTTGCTCGTCATGCCAGACATCATGTGCTTTAGTCAGGAAACCCAGAATTAAGTCTATAAGATCAAATGGAACGAGGTTATAGTTCCATAGTTCTGGCCAAAAAAAAATACAGCTACATCAACAACAACTCATGCGTTCATCATAAATACACCAAACCTGGTGGTCTCAAAGATGTTTAGCTTCTATTACTTAAATAAAAATAGCATCGATAGAAGACCAACGCAATGATCCAAAGCCAAGACACTAAAACAACTCTTTTGGAGTTAAGTTTTCCAGGATTTGATAAAACTCTTCTACTAATTCCGTTAGTAGGAGGCTATCCTAGGCTTGAAAGCACAGAATAAGGCAGTTTGTCCTCCAAAGTGATCCTCTTGTTTAGAGCCAAGAGGAGAGGAGGCATGGGGAGTCCAAAATCGCCCAAAATCAACTAAGTACTCAGATCCAATATAATCAATAAAATAACAGTGGGGGTTGGTAGGACTTATTGGTTAATAAGCCAAACATTGCTGGTTTTCCAAATTTTCAACCATCAATTAAAAACAGAGTAAAAACAAGTTATAAAATATAATAAATAACACACTAGATACATGTTTAAAGAAAGAAAAAAAAACATTTTCGAAATACAAAGATGGAGACCAAAGCTTTTCGTTGAATTGTGATTAAGTGTGATATATTTACTAAAACAACTTTTTCGACAAAAATTAAAAAATATATAAATTAAAAATTAATGAATCTATATTGCTAGCCAACTAACTCGAAAAAAATTTAGAGAAAAATATAAATGTACATAAATATGATGAAAGCATACTTATTAGAGCAATACATAGTTTGTAAGTTTAAATTGAGGAATCTAGGGAGGTTTTATCGAGATATAAAATTAAGTTGGCAAAATTACTGCAAGTCCAAAGATGTATGCAAGAAGACGAACGCGATTTTTAAGGTTAGAATTTATATATAAATAGAAATCAATAAATTGTGTGTATATTAAATGTCATTTCGAAACTACATATATTATGTATTTATTAAGTGAGAAATTGTTCTGATCATGTACTTAATAATAATGGGAATTTGTAGCGAAATACAATCATATTATAAAACAAAAAAAGTATTTAAATTAAATATATAAATTAGTGATTTAATGGAACCAATGAGAAAAACGTGTCCTTTCTGTAAATAATAACTAATATTGCTAAATTTATATATGTATATATAAGGGGTTTTCCGATAATAATTGATGAATTTATCATTTTGGGTTTTTAATTTTTTTTTAAGGAATCGTCAATTAAACAATAAAACTTTTTGAAATTATTTTATTCGGACGCCCTGTAATAAGATCATGTATATAAAACAAATTTTTTCCAACTTTCGTTTTATAGAACACTAAACACTTTAACCCACTAAACACCAAAAAAGTTTTAACTAAAACACCGACGCGTTTCAACAGCAATGCTGTCATTATTAAGGCGATAATAAAACTAAATTAAAATAAAATCTACAAAAACAGGTAACCTAAATGTTATGCACGGTCAAACCGATACGCCTCATTAATTTCCGATTAACGAAAGCTATGACGAATGCGGTATAGGTCCATTGTCACAGTTCATTACACATGACTTATTTTTATATATTTCTAAACTTTCGAAAACATTTAGAAACTTACAATTGTTTATTTGTCTAATTAATTTAACATTCGTATGATCGATGTTGTGATCTGTTTCAAAAATGTGTTGGGCAACGCTCGATTTCTCAATTCTATTAAATCTAAGATTAGCCATCTGCTCTTTGAATCTAGTTGAGGCTGCTCTCCTGGTTTGCCCGATATATTTTTGATTACAATCTTTACAATTGATTTCGTAAATACCTGACTTTTCTAGAGGTTGTATTTTATCTTTAGTGTTACCGATGAGACTTCGTAAACTAGTCCCAGAACTGTAAACTATTCTGAGATCTAGCTCTTTGAAGATTTTACTCAAACCTTTAGTGATAAAGGGAGCGTAAGGGAGGGTCACAACGGGTGAAGCTTTAACATCCTCTAGAAAAGTGGTAGATTCTATCACAGTTTTTTTATAATTAAACTTCCTAATTAACTTATAGATATGCTGAGGCTGGAAACCATTACACTTAGCCGCATCATTTATAATTTTGAGCTCTTTCTCATACCTCGCCTTGTTCAAGGGAAAAGTGAGAAGTCTGTGGACCAAAAAATTCAGGCTTGCCATTTTGTGTTGAACACAATGATGGGAATCTGAAGGAATGTAGCGAAGTGTACTGGTTTTCTTTCTATACACGTCAAACTCTAATCTATTGTTATTTCTAATTACTAAAGTATCTAGAAAGGGTAGCTGACCGTTTTCTTCTCTTTCACAAGTGAACTTTATAGTTTCGAACCGATTATTTAATCTATTGAGAAAATCGTCAATATTAGATTTTTTAGTGTCAAATATAGCGAAAATATCATCCACATACCTCAACCAAACCCTAGGAAAGTATTCGCTCTCAGATTCTAAGTCCTTTTCAAAACGGCTCATGAAAAGGTTAGCGACAAGGAGTTACACATTGCCGTTCCTTCCAGCTGTTCATAAAAACCCCCGTTGAATTGAAAAATGTTCTGTTTCAGACGGATGTCAGTTAAGCGAATATATTCCTGGACACATTGTTGACTCAAACTATTTTGAAGCAACAAGTCCTCGAGGTATGTCAAGGTGTCTGAAATCGGTACACTAGGAAAGAGAGAACTAACATCAAATGAAATCAATATTTCACCCTCCAGCAACTGAATATTTTGAATTTCTTTAATAAATTTTAACGAATTTTTTACTGCAAAACTGGGTTGCTGTGTTGGCAAATTATTAAATTCATTGGTCAGCCATTTGGAAACCTTATAAGTCGGTGCGTCAATTGCCGAAACAATAACATTTAGGCTACCTGTTTTTGTAGATTTTATTTTAATTTAGTTGTATTATCGCCTTGATAATGACAGCATTGCTGTTGAAACGCGTCGGTGTTTTAGTTAAAACTTTTTTGGTGTTGAGTGGGTTAAAGTGTTCAGTGTTCTACTTCTGCACCAAGAAATCCAGTGAAGAACTTTCGTTTTATAGTCGGAGTTAATTTCGCCAGGAGTTGCGATCAAAATTGCGAGGAGGTATTGAAACTAAGTATCAATACATTCTCGTAAATATGATTAAACTTATACACAAGATGTTAGAGTTGATATTATCCCTAACACCCTGTATATAACCGTATAACCCTATTTAATAATACAGGAAAATCAGACATCGAAAAAAATTATTTAAATGAGGTGTAATCTCCTGTGTAGAATTAATTTTTTTGTTCCGATTTCATTACTTGCGCATACAACGAACTATACAGGGAGATTGCTACGCGAAAATTTTATTTTATTACCTTTTTTTACTACATATTTAATATAATTTATGTTAATAATTTTTTTCTAGATTTTTAATTAAATATGTATATATATTTTTTCTAACACCAAGATGTATATAATCATTAAAAGAAGAGAACTGTACACCAATTATTAACAATATAAAATTAATTTTTATTGTGTAGTCTTCCCAGTTTTTGTATAAAATAAAATAATATATTTAATGTGTGTTCATGTATAAGATATGAATGAATAGGTGTTTTAAGAATTAAAACAAAACAAGTAGCTTGAACGTCAAATATATATGTTTAAATGTATTTTTGTGTAATGTAATGACTTAAGATGAAATAAATATTATCTATATACTATCTACGATTCAATTTCCGCTAAGAACTTTTAGTAAAATTAAACCGAAAAAGAAGAGGATCTGTATAGCGATGTATTTTGTATATATATAATCTGTAAAAATTCTCATATAGTTGTATGACTTTGTATTATATTGTATAATATTATGATTATTTTTGATTGAATTTCGAGTTGTGCAACAATTATTGTAAAGAAAAAAAACTGTAGTTACTTACATATATATATATTTAAGAAGAAGAAGCTGCTATTATTAACTATTTCATGTAAGTGTACATTTTTTTCAAATCTAGATTTATGTATTTATTAAGTGAATAAGTTAGTAAGTTTGTTATTGGAGAAAAAATGACTCTATTATATTATATATATATATATATACACAAGCATATATATATTACGAATATTTATTTTTGAATTTATTTTCTCTTTTGTAAGAACTATGAGATGAAAAATTAAACGAAAAATTCCAAAAAAAAAAAGAACTCGTATTTTATTTCTACTCCACTACATCTTATACACTTGTCAATGTCAATTATTTACCTTTCAAGGTCAACTTAGTTAGCAAAACTCGATCTCAAAACTATCATTGGAAGTAACCAACAAAGCTAAAGGTATGTGTAAATGGTTTGTAGAAATTTTGATAGGAAAAAATCGAATGTAGGCTTTCACGGGTGTTGCCGTGGTCGTTGTAACAAACTTGACGTTTCACTGATCATACTGTCAGCTTCTTCTCTCAGAAGTTCTCTAAAGACTCTTTAGAGAGACTAAGGTCTAAAGAGTCTTTGGAGAACTTTTTTAAGATTTTAGACTCTCTAAAGAGTATTTAGAGAACTTCTGAAGAAGCTGACAGTATGATCAGTGAAACGTCAAGTTTGTTACAACGACCACGGCAACACCCTTCAAAAATTAGGGGTGCAACTTAAACACCCCATGCACAGGATGTACATACACAGCAATAAGGAGACCAACGGTTATTTTAGAGGTGGTACTAAATCTCAAACCTCTTAACATCTTAATGGGGAGTGTGGCTAGACAAACCACATGCAGACTAATATGAGAAGGCGTCATCAGGTGGAAATAGAAAATCCTACTTGGAGATAACTCGTATTTGGACATGCCCCGATGGGATGCCGAAGAAATTCAGCCTTCATTACGAGTCTAGGCTTCAGAAGTGGATGGAATCAAACCACTATCACGAAACTGAACAGGAATGCCATATTCTGGTATACAGACGGCTCTAAAACAACCGGAAGGATTGGAGGAGTATATGGGCTGAGAACCAAGTACTCCGAAAATCCAGTCCAGTTAATTCAAGGAGCCATTAATGTGTTGAGCTCGTTCATAATCAGCTCAAAAATGGCTTGGGAATGCCTGCCTGAGCTAAACGAGCTAGGCAAGAAAAACAAAATCATCCTCATGTGGGCGTTGGAACACATCTGAATAAATGGAAATGAGAAAGCAGACAAACTTGAAAAAAAATGAAGCAAAACACCTTTTTCTTTTGGGACCTGAACCTTTTCGGGGGATCAGTCACATCATAATATTAGGGAAATTAAAAAAAGAAGCTGATCAAAGGAAAATCAAGCACTGGTTTGATCAACACCCAGGACAAATTCAATGAACTCACCACCATGAGCAAAGGACAAACTTCGCTTACTGACAAGAATCCTATTGGGTCACTGTCGGCTCCGAAGTTATATGAAAGTAATAGGACTAGCAGAAACAGCAGAATATCGTGTATGCGAGGAAAAAGATGAAACCTCCATACACACTACGAAATACATAGAAGAGGGAGACTTACCTAACATCAAGCCATCTCATATTCAAAATTTTCTAAAGCAGATAGGTTTAGGAAGTCAGCTATGAAGCCGCACACAAGCTAGAAACGAGAGACAAAATAGATCCTCTACAACGTATACCTACATCCACGGTAGAAGGTTAAAATGTTGGAAAAATGTTTAGATTCACTGAAACAATGGAGAACATTATTTTAAAATTTCAATATTCCAATCTTTGAAGAATTCTCAAAAGTTTTATTTTTGAAACAGCATGAGAGCAGAAAAAAAATTGTTTTTGCCCATTATTTTATTAATTATACATTATAGGAGGTTGAAACTTGGGAACAGTTTAAAACATATCAAGAACAACCTTAAAGGACTATCAAAATTTTGATTTAAAAAGACGATACAGTTTGGCATCTAAATTTGGTTTTTGTTTTCACTTATTGGGTGATCTATCCATGGTAGGGGGTTAAAATTTTGGAAAAATGTTTAGATTCCATAGAACAACACAGAACAGTTTTTAAAATTTTAATTTTGCTATACAAGAAGGGCAGAGGATCGCAAATTTTGAGTTTCGCCAATTAATCTTTTTCTTTTAAAATCTTGCAATAATGTTTGCATCAACTACACAAAAAAACTAGGATAAAACTTAAATTTGCGAAGCTTACAAAATTAGGGCTGTTTGTCCCATCTTTTTGATTAATTATATTAGTATATAATAAGACGGAGTCCACCGAGGACACACCCTCGCGTTCTTTGTCTGAAATTTGTGCACAAGTTATTAAATTGAATGAAAATAACATTAGGTACCAATAATTTTGTTTGGCGTAATCTTTCTTTCCTAAGAAGATTTATTAAGAAAAGGACGAATTGATCTTCGAACACCTCGATGATTTTACCAATAAACCTCCTCTCGTTTTATAATACTTATTCCAGATTTAAACCTGGATCGAGCTATATCTTTCAAAATCAAATTCGTTGTCTTCCTTCATATCAGAGTGAAGATCAACTTCAGGCACGTCTTTAGAGAGACTTTGTTCTATCATCGTTAAAGGTAGATTTAAATCATGTCTTGGTACAACATCATTTTTTGTCAGTCGTTTTGTAGTCTGCTTGTCTTCTAATGCTCTTGATTCTTTCAAAAAGTTGGTAAAGATCGTTAAGTAATGACGGTCAATTTCAACGCGCTTTTCTTGTTGCTGTAATCATCGTTAGGTTTTGGAAGATTCTTTAAAACACTATCTCTGCTACAGGGAATAATCTCACTGGTTCTAAAACCGGAAAGAATATTGTTGGTAGCATTGACTCCCACATCATCTCCTCGACAATTCAGATTTGGATAATACGCCTTTATTTTTTTTTGTTTCTATAGCAGGATAAACTCAATATCGCTTTTCTTCACATAGCTGTATTACTCGCACTGATAGATGACTGGATAAATTAATGCTAACATCTTCGAAAATGCTACTCTCTCGAACCAGTCTTCATAAATAACTCATTCGAACCAGCCACTTTTAGAATTATTATAAACAGCGTGTTGTAGAGTAATAATACTGTGTTCTGAAAACAATATAGCACTCAGCTCAGTAACATTTGATATTCTGACATAGACGTTCTCTTAAAGCCTGATGTCTTTTCAAACAAAATTATAGAACCAGTCTATGCCAGGCATGTTATCAACCCTCCACTCTGCAGCTTTCTATATCCCAATGAAAGGCTGATGATCTCTTCTTGATTAGTTAACACTGTAGGACCTCTTGTTGTTTATTTGTATGTTATTGCAGAGGGTAGAAATAGAGATGCCTATACGAGGTTTGTCCGAAATGTATCCGCCCTGCGTTCATATCTCCGCGTTGGTGCTAGTCTTCGTCGTCCGGGCTGTGGCATCCTTCGAAGTAGTCCCCATTTGATTGAACCACACGCTCCCAGCGGTGCTTCCACATTTTCAAGCAGTCCTCGAACGCAGATTTTGGAATGGCCTTCAGCTCGCGCGTCGCATTACTCTGAATCGTCTCGATGTCGTCAAACCGCTTTCCTTTGAGCGCCATTTTCAATTTTGGGAACATCCAAAAGTCGCAGGGAGCTATGTCGGGACTGTATGGAGGCTGACGAAGCTGCACTTTCTTGTGTTTCGCCAAAAATTGCTGCACAAGGTTTGATGAATGCGCTGGCGCGTTATCGTGGTGAGGAAGCCAGTCACCGCTTGACCAGAAACGCGGTCGTTTTCTTCTCACGGCATCTCGCAATCTTTTCAGAACTTCAACGTAATATTCTTTGTTGATTGTCTGATCTCTTGGAGCAAATTCGTAGTGCACAACACCCTCACAATCGAAAAAAGTAACCAGCAGGGACTTGACATGGCTCCGACTTTGACGTGCTTTTTTCGGCCGTGGTTCGTCTGGACGCTTCCACTGCGAAGATTGTTGTTTGGTTTCAGGATCATAGCCATAAACCCATGATTCGTCACCAGTAATAACTTTCTTAAGGACATTTTCATCATCACGGACCATTTCCAAGTTGTCCTGAGCGATTGCGGAGCGAAGGTCTTTTTGCTCGGTCGTGAGCAATTTTGGAATGAACTTCGCACACGCGCGAGTCATTCTCAAATTATTGTGTAAAATTTCCCAAACAGCAGTTTTAGGTATTCCGAGATCATTTTCTAGTTCACGAACAGTCAAACGACGATCACCTTCAATCGCAAGTCGCACACGCTCGATGTTTTCCGGTGTTGTTCTCAGCGAAGGTCGACCAGAACGAGGGTCACTGTCAACAGATGTGCGGCCATTTTTAAACCGCCTGTACCACTCCTTTATCTGTGTTATGCCCATACTTTCGTCCCCAAAGACCTTCTGTATCATTGTAATCGTTTCCGTACAACTCTTGCCAAGATTGAAGCAAAACTTGATGCAAATGCGTTGATCTGTTCTTTCTGTCATTTTCACTAGTACACAAATGCGACGAACGGAAAAAACACATTGGATATAAACACACGCTGCGCGCGACCCAAGCCGTCTGGCTGATAACTACGGCATCCACGCAGTTTTTGAGGGACTAGTGGTTACGCTCATATCCCGCAGAGGCCGCTCGAGTTCTCTGGCGGGAAGATATGAATGCAGGTCGGATACATTTCGGACAAACCTCGTATGTCATTTTTTTTGCTTTCACAGTTTTCACTCCCTTCTGTAGTGCTTTATTTAGAGTAAATTCCATAATACTTAGAACACTAATACAACTAAATTAAAATAAAATCCACAAATTATTTGAAAGCTGACAAAGGGAACAAGGTTGTTATTTTAGATAAAGAGGACTACTATGACCGGGTTAATGACCTGTTGAGTAGTGGTCCTTATAAGTCAATTTCAAAAAATCCCTTACCGAAAATGATTAGAGACGTCAACAATGTGTTTAAAGCTTGTAACAACCTTGTTACTGCCGATGTTAGACGTAAGCTACATGTTTCCAATCCTGCTATCCCTAAATTATATTGTTTACCTAAAATTCACAAACCTGCCAAGTCGCTAAGGCCAATTGTTTCCGCAATTGACGCACCGACTTATAAGGTTTCCAAATGGCTTCATTGGTCAGCCATTTGTTTTTGTAGATTTTATTTTAATTTAGTTTTATTATCGCCTTGATAATGACAGCATTGCTGTTGAAAGGCGTCGGTGTTTTAATTAAAACTTGTTTGGTGTTCAGTGGGTTAAACTGTTTAGTGTTCTACTTCTGCAACAAGAGATCCAGTGAAGAACTTAGCACAAGTTAGTTTTAAAGCTAAAGGGAGTGAGTTAGAAAAGAAAGTCGTTCCAATTAATGTGTTTTATGATTGGGAGAATAGGTGGGGTTGATTGGACAGAATAGGTATAAGAGATGTTCCCCTCAAACCGTTCGTATCGTATAGGAAACAAATTTTGATGTACCAAGAGGAGCATTGCACTCTTTCTTGCGAATTTTGTCATAGTTATGTATGCCGATGATACATTGTGTGCTTAAAAAGGGAAAGAATTTTGAGAGCAATGAATATGAATGTTTAGGTGTTTTTCTAAAAAATTAGCGAAGGAAAAGTCGAGAGGTCTTCAAATTCGTTTTAGTATCTTTATCTTGTGTGGCATCATTTCATCATACATAGATTTTTGATGAAATAGATCTTGTAAGCAGGTATAGTAGAATATCACGACGATGGGACGATCTGGGACTCGAAAAATGTCCTTGACTCTTTCTAAATCCATCTAAATCATTCGAAAAATTATTATGATTGCACAAGTAAGTACATATTTCGCAGAAATTAGTTACAAAACAACAATAATTTCTCATCACTCTACTACACATCAAAATTCTTGTTATTGACGTAAGAAAAAAAAACAACTTGATTACTACATTTATTTAGCGAGAAAACAACAAAACACACATAAATAAAATACCAATTAAACCGTGCTTTCCATTATATATATTTAGATCGAGAGAAAGATAAACCATTAGCGATATAAAACAGAAAACAAAAAAAAAACAAATTAACCTTGAACTTTGTGTCTTTATAATAATAAAAGAAAATATAATAACTAATGCACCTATGACTAGCACATCTTACATCACGGATTTCGTGCATAAACCAGCGAATGTTGAGCTAGCAATAAGCTAAGGTTTTACAATTCCCTAAGGTGTATCCTCTCGTGGGAAATTTTTCCTGAGCTTTATCGTAAATTTCCAGGACCCTTTCTACGTATTAAATTTACAGTAACATGGTGGTTAATATCAGTAACAAAATGGCTTTATAAATATTACGTTTTAATGAAAATTATAAAACGCCCATTGACATTTAACACAATAACTTCGTCTCCAATTATATTACATAATTCATCGCGATATTTACAACCTTGTACACTAAATAAATTTGAAATTTTCTTTTATTATCTGCTCGACAAAATACGAGAGAAAAGAACGAGAATAACAAGCGTTAAAATATAATTAATCACTATGTCCTTACATTTATATTATTATCTCTTGTTTCATGTTGTATTTTTCGCGAAAACGAATCAGCTCAATTATGATAAATGACCGTCTTAAATTAATTGTTTTCTATTGACTACTTTATTGTCTATACAGCGCAGTATAAATGAGAAATGGAATTGACGAGATCTTCTTCCAAGAGAAACTTATTGTGTCTGGTTTTTAGCCGGAACTAATTTGGGGGGAAAAAAAACTTCTAGACAGTTCGTGGGAAATAATACTAACTGGTGTTAATTATATTGTCGGAAATGAGAGATATGTTTGCAGATATTGAAATTGTTTTCACGGAGAAATTGTACAAAAAGTTTGACTTGATGCTAATTGACTTAATACACTAACACAAAAAAACCTTCTTGGTTTATTACACCAACCAACTGGTGTGTTAATTCCATCTCTCAGCAGAAAGCCGATAGTACATTACGTACAATTACACCCTCGATAAAGGATAAACAATCTGTGTATCAATAGAGGGAAATTATGTTATATTGTCTTTAATGTTAGGGTGACTGATATTGATCTTTCTCTGCATGGCAGACGTGAGTTGAGCATGCACACCAACAAGTTGTTAGATTTGCGGATTGACAATGATTTGAAATGGAGTACTCATCTTGATTACTTATCATCTACCCTTGCAAGTAGGTGTTTTGCATTAAAACAGCTTTCGTTTCACAGCATAATAGAGGAGGGTGGTGCAATTTGCCCCAACAAAATGTTATAATGATATAAATGCACACATGATGGTTTTTTATTTTGGATTTCAAGGCCAAAATGCCGTCCAACTATCAAAGGAAAGTTAATCGCCGCCTGTACATTAATCAACAATTTTAAATCGCTTGTGGTTGCTCCGAAACAAACTGTTGACAAGCAGAAACGCTGAGGGATATCCTAAAAGGTTGACGTGGCCTAACGGGCTCGTCAAGTTATGTGAATGCATAATACAGATTTCCTTGGAGCACCATGGATAACTTTTAATTTTGAAAAGAGATACCATCTTGACAAGTCAGTGGGAAACCAAAAAATGCCTGTAATAGATGCTCATGGTAAGTATATTGTTGGAGTAAGCCGTATAGTTGTTAATGTAGTCCTCTGATGATATTCAAAGCCTATAAAAAGGGTGGATGACTCAGGAAGTATTTAATAACTGGTTTGAACAATAATTCATTATATTTCTTAGTGATGCTAGGCGAGTGCTTTTGATCTTCGATTGTCACATGAGTCACCACACTCTACAAGTTATTAAATTGACACAAGACAATCAAATTGTAATTCGAAGATTACCAGCACATACCTCACATACCCTGCAATCACTTTTTGTTCACTATGCACTTGGCAACGGCGTAATGTGTGGGAAAGCTTTACTGTAGATAATACTCGGGTTAGTTTTAGAAAAACAATGACGAAATGGTAATTGACACTGCAATTTTTTATCCGTTTAAGCTGACGAGATATAACGATCTGCAAAAAGAAGAGTTTAGTAGTAATATTAATGCAGCTCAAATGGCAACTCAGAAAACACTAAAACAGGTGGCTCCACAAGAAAGAACAACACCAGAATCTAGTTCTTCACGTGCTTCCTAAAATGCGAAAGCTGACACACCGAATTCCTCGTCCAACGAAAAAGATTATGAAGAACAACTCTCTGATCGTGTTATGCAAAGCAGAGTTTAATTCTCTCACAATAATAAATAATGCGGGTGCAAAGCTGGACGAAAGAAAATTAGTGAAGTTCCGAACAGAATCCGCACTAAGATTTTTAGTTGGTAAAACTATTAAAAGCGATAAATGCAGAGAAATTTTCAAGTGGCCTCTCATTGAAGACGATTGTCGAGTGTTAGAAAACGACACCATTAAATGCGTGGTACCAGATTTATAATTATGTGTTGTGAGAAGGTATTACAAATGCAACGTCTTCTATCGATATAATTAATGAAAATTTGGAACAATCTGTAATGAAAATGGGCGTCTTGTTTCAACAGGACAACGACCCCAAAGATATCGCCGAGACAAGTAAGAATTTTTCCTAGAAATCAACATCCTATAAAACAACATCGAATTTGAACTTTTAGGCAAAAAATTAAAGAAGAAAGAATGGAGAAAACCTGCTTATCAAGACAAAAATACCATTAAGACAATGAAATTCGAAGGTGAATCCATAATGGTATGGGGCTGTTTCTCATGGTACGGAGTAGGAAATTTGGGTCGTGTAGAAGGTATTACAAATGCAACGTCTTCTATCGATATAATTAATGAAAATTTGGAACAATCTGTAATGAAAATGGGCGTCTTGTTTCAACAGGACAACGACCCCAAAGATATCGCCAAGACTAGTAAGAATTTTTCCTAGAAATCAACATCCTAGAAAACAACATCGAATTTGAACTTTTTGGCAAAAAATTAAAGAAGAAAGTATGGAGAAAACCTGCTTATCAAGATAAAAATACCATTAAGACAATGAAATTCGGAGGTGAATCCATAATGGTATGGGGCTGTCTCTCATGGTACGGAGTAGGAAAATTGGGTCGGGTAGAAGGTATTACGAATGCAACGTCTTCTATCGATATAATTAATGAAAATTTGGAACAATCTGTAATGAAAATGGGCGTTTTGTTTCAACAGGACAACGACCCCAAAGACATCGCCAAGACAAGTAAGAATTTTTCCTAGAAAACAACATCCTAGAAAACAACATCGAATTTGAACTTTTTGGCAAAAAATTAAAGAAGAAAGTATGGAGAAAACCTGCTTATCAAGATAAAAATACCATTAAGACAATGAAATTCGGAGGTGAATCCATAATGGTATGGGGCTGTTTCTCATGGTACGGAGTAGGAAATTTGGGTCGGGTAGAAGGTATTACGAATGCAACGTCTTCTATCGATATAATTAATGAAAATTTGGAACAATCTGTGATGAAAATGGGCTTCTTGTTTCAACAGGACAACGACCCCAAAGATATCGCCAAGACAAGTAAGAATTTTTCCTAAAAATCAACATCCTACAAAACAACATCGAATTTGAACTTTTTGGCAAAAAATTAAAGAAGAAAGTATGGAGAAATCCTGCTTATCAAGATAAAAATACCATTAAGACAATGAAATTCGGAGGTGAATCCATAATGGGATGGGGCTGTTTCTCATGGTACGGAGTAGAAAATTTGGGTCGGGTAGAAGGTATTACGAATGCAACGTCTTCTATCAATATAATTAGTGAAAATTTGGAACAATCTGTGATGAAAATAGGCTTCTTGTTTCAACAGGACAACGACCCCGAACATATTCCCAAGAAAAGTAAGAATTTTTACTAGAAAACAACATCGAATTATTGGAATGGCCACCTCAATCACCGGATTGAGAATATGTGGTCAGTTTTAGACAACAATGTTCAAGTGATGAAGAGAGGAAGCATCTCACGATGGTTACAAGCTGTAATAACAGTAAAAGGTGGCCATACGAAATATTAAATTGCTTTTGTTTTAATTTCTCGTTAAATTTAATTCTTATTTTATTTATTAATGTATTTGTTGCATAATATTAGTATGGTTTTGTATATCATTAAATAAATATGAGTAAAATCGCTAGGTGTCCACTCAATTTTGTCGGTGACTGTATGTCATTAATATAAATTATAAATTGCATCGGTCCGAAGACTGGGCCTTGCAGAACTCCATCTGTAGTTTCTATCACTGGAGAAACAGTTCCGGCTATTGAACAAAAGCTATCACATTCTTTATTTGGAAACTTTAAAAATTATCTTAGGGAACATCATTTTACGAACGATACTCAATCGAAACACGGAATAATTTAATTTAGAACAGTAGATGTCATTTCTCTTTCACAGTGGATACACTTCTGGCGTAAAAATTACGAGGAAAAAATCATCTCAATAACAAAAAATAAATCGCAGTTCGCACGCGAGTCACCGTAAATTAAAACCTTACCAGTTGAAAAGCAGTATCTCTCGGAATGACAGCCACGAATTTTACGATCGCTAACACCAGCGGCGTCTGGAACAACCGTTACCGTTCCTACCGTCGAATTTATCCCCCTTGCTCGAGTCTCCGTCCCCTGAGGAGAACGCCAACGAAAAGAAGAAAAAAAAAAGGGAAAATCTTTGATTTATTTCAGAAATCACCCATCCCTCTCTCTCCCCATCTCTCTCCATCTTGAATTTCTCGCAGGATTCCGGAGAAATTCAAGGGGGTCAAGGCATCCTAATGGCGGAGAATTCCCCGCAGAGCGGACGTTAAATCTCAAAAACCGGTACTACGAATTTATTTTAATCGTCTTAATTTTAATTACTACCCTTCAACAGTTGAAGAATCTTTCGTTATATCTTGATTATTTTTTTTTATCTTCTCCGCTTTATAATTACGCTCTTTCTTAGGTAAGATTTAAATTTAATTTATTACATATCTTTACCGGTAAACAATTTCAATCTGGAAGTTTTAACGAGACGAAACTACATCGCAAAACTCTGACGATGACATCCAGTAAAATAATAAATCGTTAGGAGTATAAGGATTATATGTCGCAGCATCAATTCTCATCTTTTCCCCTTCTTCTTCTTCTCTTCTTCCTTCAAACCAGTATGAAACTCCCAACTCTGAAATCCACCCCAAGCAAGTTCAGAAATTAGTTGCACTGGCTGCTCTGCCACCAAGACGATATGACGCGCTAACTGGGCAAGGGATCGTTATTTTTGCTGCGTTACTACGATAAAATATCGTCTCCCCCTTCCCTTCTCCCCTTCCGGCCCGAAATGCCGTCATCTCGAATTAATTGGGCCAATAAAAGAGCCCCCCGTCGACTGTGGCAGAATTGATACGCGGTAATTCGTTTCGAGATGTGTTATTTCTGAAGTTAATTCTTATTAAACGTCTTGGTTATTTTGGCGTGCGCAAATACGAGTGTATTTTGCTGTTGGTAATACTGTAACGTGTATTTATTTCTCAATCATACACTGCCCTGTTAAGCATAGAACAAAATCAGCGTTTTGAGATATTATCTTTTTTGTTAAAGTAGCTATGCCAAAAAAGTTGTTGCTTTTTAAAAAACTGAAACTGGTCGTAGAAGTATATGTTTTTTAATTGAATTTCACTGCATGGAACAATTATTATCTAACATAAACAGAAATTTGATTTTTGATAGATACGACGTTTACTACTAACATTATACTAAACAAATTACAATTTAATTAAAGATACATAATAATTTAAATATTAAACCAACATAACCTCAGAAAAATACCGGTAAACTGTCTTCTAGTCGGCCAATTACTGTACCTGTAAAAGTCACTCCTACTTTTTAACAATTAACAACTGTATTTTCACATAATGTTGGTTTATTTTCCCAAAATAGCTTAATGGGATTCCTGTTTGTGTGTCTTTGTCTTATTTAAATAAAAGTGTGCAAGAACGTCAACTTATACAGTCGCTGGCCGTGGCCAATTACTAATCAAAAAATAGGCCAGTAATTATGCCATATCTTTTTTATTCATCCATTGGTAGCTCTCATTAATAGTTCCTATAAATTCGCACTTTTAAATTAACACTTTCAGATCATCATTATATTTATTACAGAATGCCGAAAACAGTAGAAAAAGGGAAATATGTTAGAAAATGGAAAGAATGTGAGCTTTCAAAAGCTATCGAAGATGTCGAAAGAGGGGTTCCAGTTAGGACAGTTTTCCGAAAATATCCCAATATCCCAAGGTCCACACTTCAGTTTAGATCTTCCAGTAAGTTTATTAAGACACCACCCCCAATTCTCAACACCGCCGAAGAAAAAGACTTGGCAGAATGGATAATAGATTGCCAGAAAAAGGGATTTCCTCGTCCAAATCTCAGTCAAGCAATTTCTTGATGATAATCCCCGTGACAATCCATTTACCTTGGTGATGGTTAGTATAAAGCATTTCTTAAGAGACATCCTGAATTGACTGAGAGAAAATCTGAAGCTATAACATCAGCATCATCCAAGATAAGTGAATCAGACATCAGAAAATGGTTTCAAGATATTAGCTGTTACCTAAAAGAAAAATTTTACAATCTCCATATTCTCCTGAACGTATTTTCTATGGAGATGAGACAAGTTTTCAGCTGTGCCCTGAAATAAAGGGCAGAAATGTTTATGAGATAGATGGACCTCAAACTAAAACATCCCTGACAGTATTACTTTGTTTTAGTGCTTATCCCTATAAGAGATTGCCGAGTGAGTACCCGAAGAGTGTCACTCTGCGTGTAGTGATACCGGATGGATGAAATCAGAAATTTTTATGAGTGTATAGGCAATGTATTCCATTCATTCGTAAAAATATTAGGTGTCACATTCCGTTGTCGATGGATACAAGACACATTTGGACCCTACTAAAAATTATCCTTATCGCATTATATCCGAATGCTACAAGAATCCTTCGACCTGCGGACGTTTCGACGTTTAAACCACTGAAGGATAGCTGGAGAAAAGGCGTACTTGGATGGAGACGCACTCACCCCACAGAAGAACTTAAAAAAAAAGCATTTGCCCCATTATTAACTTTGTGATTTGTAGAACTTTACGCCCAGAAATAATTATTAATGGCTTTAGGGCATGTGGACTTTATCCTTGGAATCCTTCCTCTATTGAATTTGACAAATGTCTAGTCAAAAAACTGCAACGTTTTAGATTTTGGCCTTTCACAGAAATTATAAGGGACAACAGATTAGAAAAATTTCAAAATTATAACACCAGTCAGGAAAACGATGATAGCAGTGAAATTTTTGAACTAATTAAAAAAACAGCAGACTCAAACAGTACTATGGTGAAATACCTATCTTATTATGAGCAGAAAGAAGCAGAAAAGCAAAAGAAATTAGAAGAAAAACAGAAAGAGCAGAGAAAAGAACAGGAAATTGCCGATAAAAAAAATAAAAGAAAAAGAAAGTCAAAAAGAACTACGACTGTCAACCTTCCAGTGAAACAATCTTTACTTGAAAATATTGAAAACAAAATACCGGTTGATAACGCTAAAGCTGAAATCTCCAAAAAAAAAATATCCTCTCCAATATAGTGCTACGTACATGGTAATAAGAATGACAATAAACATAAAATTCATTATCAAAAGCTAGTTTTGACGCTATTAAATGTCTCCTTCTTTAGTAATTCCTCTGAGGACCGTTTTGGGCTTAGTTTTCAAAACACCTTGCTTTGCCATTTTAGTATTTACGAAATTTAATTCTCTTTCCTTCTCGGCAAACACTGTTTTATCGGACCAGTTCTTTTATTTTCCTCTTGAAAATCTAATTTCAACCATCTCCTTCAGGTATGGTCTAGGAGTTATTTTATTTAGTTTGTATTGGGATGTCCCATTCTCCCAATTACAAAAATTATGTATGTCCATGCTAATAACTTTTGTATTAATTATAGCATGTTTCACTGCCTCAGTAAAGTCTTAAAAATCGTATATTTTACGAATCTTCTTTCGAGGTCGCTCTACTTAGTGGTGAAATGAATCTACCGCCATTAAAGTTTGTCCTGCTTCAAAGTGTTTCAGTTTAAAAGACTCTAAAGCAAGCTCTTCTGAATTTACAACGTATATGAAAAATGTCGATAAAGTCCAATTTTTATTTTGGGCTGCGCAATTATCCAACCACAAAATGTTTTGTGTGTGTGTTGGTGATGTCTTCTTTTTATCTTCCAGCAATTGCTTCATGCCCAATGGCAGTTGTCGGCAATGGATGTTTGAACTTTAATTGAAAGCAATTATTCGAGGTATAAATATAACTTCTTTAAACATTTTCAGTCCAGTCAACATAATTACCTTTTGTAAGTGTGCTGATACCACCACTGGTCCATCGGTTGGGTTCACGGACGGATCTTTGTGGTACTGTTTTCGAACGGAAATATATTTTATTTGATGTGCAGCAAACTTGCTACACTCTTTACAATTATCCTACGGGAGTCCTTCTTGTGCGAAGTTGCCTTTGAATGTAAATCAAACAACTCACAAAGCCAGCACTCCCCATGACCTAATTTGCCGTATTATCATCTCACGATCAATTTTTTCTTTTTGCGGTTTTTCCTTGCAGACTTGATTTTGCTGTTACCCCTAAAGTAGGTTTGCTGAGTGCATCCCTATCTACTCTATCATTTTTTCTTTCTAAACCCAAATTTTCAAGAAAGAAAGCTTTGCACACGTTTTGTCTACACCCCTCTTCGTCTTTTAAAAAGTAAAAAAACAGTCTTAGATCTTCTTGAATCTTGAAAATTACCTGTAGTTTTCCTCTTTGTAGTTTCTTACGATGCATTGTTTAGATTGAACTTCCTTTTTCTTTGATATTCAACTGCCAAAATTCTTTATTTATCTCCATTTGCCTGTTTTCGTTAATCACATTTTCAGCTGCATTTAGTCTTACTACATGACAGTTTCACTTCGCGGTTTGTTCTAATAGTAAGCAGTTTCATACGTTTTCTAGACTAGCTAGACTGGTATCATACCTTTTTCTTTTACTTAGAGTTCCTTTCTTTGTGTAATCCTTTTTTTTTAGATTGGTCGAACACTATCGCTACAATTATCAGATTCTTCAGTAGTATCGGAAGTTCCAGAATAGGAAGGGAAATATTCAAGGTCATTATCCACTGTTTTTCGTTTCTTTTCTAAAACTATCCCTTGTAGATATGCTTAACCTAAATGATCAAAAAATGTAGATACGACTTCTATGCCTAACACGGCAGTACAGGCCTTATGTAGTCAATTCTGATCGACCAACACTAAATTAAAGACAACACTATAGGGTGGCAACAATAATTCGCCCATCACCTGTAGTAAGTGGAACGATTAAACTATCAACGTGAATCGACCAACACGAAGCATTAAGAATGAAACAGTTCTCTTTTATACTATTTCGTTAAAACAAATGCACAAACTACCTTAGTATCTTATAAGGGAGAGACTTATGGATGCCGATAAAACTAAGACGACGTTGTAATACTCGCCGAACCCGAAACTACATTACCATCCCGAACGCGTAAAAATCTCATAAAGGGAACATAATTCGGACACACACGCTACAGTTAGTTTATGACCGTGTGTTAAACTGTAAACCCCTTGTCGTTCTAGAGATTTTCAAATAATGTCCGCTACGTACATGCAAGATATGCAGATAAAATAGACGACCAGCATGAATCACCGGATGGAATGGCTTAATCTCAGAAGAGAAATTGCCGCGTAAGCGGTGGTGAGACTGTAAATATACCTTCGAGTAATGTCTGGTCGTCCATCAACGTAATAGTGTACTTACTACTAATATGAAATTATACAGGGTGGTGTTTATTTTCTAACGCAGGTTCGCATTCAAATCCGACTCTCACCTCGTTTATATCCACCTCAATAACCCCTATTGAATCCGGCTAACACTACGAAGACCTAAAATTCAAATCCGCCCATTTCGCGTCTTCCACCTACATATACCTTAGGAAGCAGATATTTCACACATTCCGCTATTTCTACCCCGTTTACTTGCGACTACCCCGGATCCCCATTCCCAGACAGTGCTTTCCAGGTGTGTGTGTGTGTGCTTCCCCCGATACCACCTCATTCTACGAAGTTAATTAAATTTCAACAACTCACGGTTCGCTTCGCTCCTATTTCTCTTTCTCTCTCACTCTATCTCTCTAACCCACTACCTCTGTTCTCTGTTAGTATGAAGAGGGGAAAGCAGCACAAATCAGAGTGCCCTGTGCCTGCAAGCTAACATGCACGCTATCTATTAATACGTACGCAAATGAAGCTACAAGACGATGTTCTACCATCTTCGGTGTAGATGTTACCTTAGAGATTCAAGGGGTAGCTAACGAATGGTGTTAAAGCAGTAGCGATTGTATTTAATTAAAGAAATAATCATTTTCTATCTATATTGTTCTATTGTGTGCCAGAAAATTCTCTTCTACCAAATGAGTCATCGAAATGAAACTGGACGACAAAGAAGCACAATTACTGCACACAATTCCATTGGAATACTTTGCATGTTGTCGTTCAGGTTTCGATTCTTACACATCTCATCAGATATACTTAGCACTACTTGAAATGTGAAATCGAAGAAAGCGCCAAATGATTGGTAAAAATGGAATTATTTGAGGGAACATTCTTTCGAGATTGTCGTGAGTACTTGTGCAGCTATTAACTTTCCAGCCAAGAAATAGAATCGAAGATAGTGGGCTCTCTTTGTTGGTCAGTCAGCTGCACGGAAATTATTTTTGTGTGAAAAAAAAACAAGCAATTCAGAGTTCATAATTTTGTCAAGATTTCTCCTGGAACAATATATTCATGTCAACGCTAGTGGTCGATTTTCTGTAAAAATATGGGGTAGGGTGGATTAGTTATGAAGATTATGGGTGTATTATGGCATATATGTAGATAGTAAACTAAACGGACAAGTTTAATTTAACGATTCTAACGCTCTTCAAATTATTTCAGGATAAAGAAATGCCAAATTGAGCAAATTAAGTTTCTTTAATTAATTGTTATTAGCTATGTTTGCTACGTTTTGGCCTACACTGGCCTTTTTAAGCTCAAATTTTTAACAAAATTTAACAACACTAATATCAAAATACATTACTACACTGCATGGGCATACTGGCCCTATATAACCACGATGGTTTTCTTTAAAGAATTATTCCAACTACACGGAGAACAAACTGCTAAAGAAATCAGAAGATGGGAAAAAATATCTACGAGACTGATGACGTCCAAAGAATATTTGCAATAAATTTAAATTCAACATATTACGTCTCGAAATTGAACTACTTAAATATGCCAAAAATTTGTCACAATATCAAAGAGAAAATTATGTCATTAACACCACAGATTTCGAAATACCTGGCTCTGTGACAAATATTTTAGGGAAATGTCCACCTTCATGGCTCCTCACACTTGTGGGTAGCTGTCCAGAAGGTTTGCTTTTGCTAAATATTGATTTCTGATGACAGGCCAAATCGTGACGGACAATTGACCTTTGGAAATCAAGTTGACAACTGAAAAAGTCTCCATGCATTCACGACAGTCATATTTATCATGTTTGTGAACAGAACCCACCACCACTTTTTACCTCTTATTGAAATTCTATAATTGTTGATTCCTTGATCATGTAGATCGACACCACCCATTGACCTATTGTAATTATGAAAAATGTTCGGTTGAGGAACATCAACTTTGCCTTTGGCAACTGCTGACCAACGTTTGACATGACGTATAGGTTCTAAAGTATCACAGTTCGTCACCATGGTAACTGCATTATTGTCCTGCCAACTTATGAAAAGAAGGCCTGCATCACTGTCATATATTTGTTCAAAATAGCCTCTACTTTGTTTTTTAAAAGTTTTCAAATCTGTGAATGGACACTTTTTTGCTCGGTTCTCCCTTATTGTCCCGGTGGCTCTGTAACCCAGATCCTTTAACAGTTTTATGCTGAAATAATTATCAAAAAATATCACAAGCTTGTGATCATCAGTAGTTTGAGATCTGTTTTTGGCACCACAATATGTGTCAAATCCATAGCAATATCCTGAAGAGCTACAGAGCAGCCAGTTCTTGTATCCAAAGCGAACTGGCTCGCCCTTTATAAATTGTTTTCTTGAATGTCTACCGAAAAATTTTACCATGGATTCATCAATTGAAAGATGCTCATGAAAAATTCCCCACTGTTGTAATTTTTGATTTAGCATGACAATCACAGGGCGAAGCTTAGCCATCTTATCGTGAGCGTTCAGATTATAATTATCAGCTAAATGAACATACGTTTTGATTTCTTGAAATCTGTTTCTTGACATAGCATTCTGAATGGTGTTTATTCCCAAATCTTCATCAAGATTTTAGTAACACTGAACACAATCTCAAAACCCGACAATGTGTCATCTGGGACTGAATGACATGGCATCATTATAACAAGCATGCACCACAGTTTTATTTTAGTCAAACTATAAGATAACTGCATTATCCTCCTACCTTTGATGCCGAAACTACTGTATTACAAAACAGAAAACGCCAACATGCAGTTTTTGTAGGTGTGCCCAAATGGGGACAGTGGGATATAATGGCTTAAAACAACATCAGTACGACATTGCTATTAATACAAATTCAACGGGTTTGTCACTCGTGTTCATAAACAATAATATTAACAATCGATCGAGATATTAAAAAAATGTTTTATTAGATAACCCAATCATGTGGTAGTCTAATGGAGCAAAAGCAGGCTGGGTAGGGTCGAAACCATAGTTCGGAAAGGTGAAATGAGGGCGCCAGATAACTACAAAGTGAAGCTATCAAAACTAAGAAGGCAATGAGCCGAAGAGGAGTCAAATAACAACTCAGACAAGAATTCAGTAGTAGCGAATTTATCAAAAAAAAATTTAAGTGAATACATACAACAAAAAATGACCAATAGCATAATATGTACTAGCACAACAGTCAGTTTTTTGTTTTGCTTGATCGCAACGAAAAAGCAAAATTAGAAAAGACAGGAACAAACTTCTAGACACAGATCCGAATTAGAGATTCGGTAACCAGCAAACATGATCGCTGAAAGTGTTCGATTTGACGAGCTTTTGAAGCTAATTTGTTTTAAAACTTAGACTGTCATACCTTTTCTTTCCTAAGGGTGGACTGTCAATGAAAGGCTCTTCAAGCCTTATGCGTCATTAGAGTGTATGGGGATTGTATTGTAGTTGGTTTATTCATGGACTTGTCCAAGGCCTTCGACAGTGTGCACTATTCTGTTCTTTTAGAAAAGCTTGAAGCCGTTGGTTTTAAAGGAGTTTCATACTAATGGATGGAATCATACTTATCAGGAGACACCAGTGTGTTGTCATCCAAGACGTAAATGGAAGAGAGATAAAATCTGAATGGAAAGGAGTAACTTTTGGGGTTCCGCAAGGCTCTATATTAGGACCAATGCTGTTCCTTTTATATGTCAATGACCTTCCAAATGCAACTAATAATCTAACAGTTATAATAATAATAATAATAATAGATATATTTGCCCAACAGATATACATCTAATTACAGGACAATATAAGAATTTGATAATACAGTTCATGTGTTACATATACTGAAAGAAGGCAGAAGTACATAATAAGTAGTGTGAGGTAGTTGATACAATGCTATGCGATAAAGCTATTAGGAGTGTGTATATGAGTTAATAGGATGGGTAGGGGGTGGAAAATAGATCAATACTGTTGTTGACTGTGAGAATTTCATTGCAAATAGTACACATTGAATAGATTGGAGATTTCCGCAAAATATTAGTTTTAGGAGTTTGGCAGTATAATGTGGTGCCGCGAAAGGCAGCCTACTTAGTAGTTTGGGGGCATCAATGTTATTGTGCAGTAAGTTGCAGAAGAATGTAACGCTGGTCAATTTGCGACGGTGTTCCAGTGAATCAAAGTGGAGTAATTGAAGTAAACTGGTATGATCGTAACCTTGTCATGAATATTCGCCATATTCTTTAAAATGAAGATATTTTAAAAATCTACGTTGCACTTTTTCAAGAGACTCAATATGAGTTGTATATATAGGTGACCACACTAGTGAGGCGTATTCTAATTTAGATCTCACGTAGCAGTTGTATAACTGCTATAACTAACTATAAATTAAAAATAATAGTGGCCCCAAGTTACTGCCCTGTGGTATTCCCGATGTTGGAGAGAATATTTTAGAGGAATGTCCACGGTATGTGACTAACTGCTGTCTGTCGCAGATATAAGACCGTATAAAGCAAATCATGGATGGAGAGAACCCTATAGCCTCAAGCTTCTGTAATAGGATGTCGTGATCTATTCGATCAAAAGCCTTGGTGAAATCCGTGTACACGACGTCAATTTGTCCGTTGTTGTCAATGGATTCAGACAGCGTTTGCGACATAATTGTTAAATTAGTAACTGTCGATCTCCTATTGATAAAGCCATGTTGATCTCCAAACAGGTGGCATCGTACACTGGGAAAGATATAAGTATACAGACAGATTTCGAATACTTTTGCGAAGTTATTAATAATCGCTATGGGTCTATAGTTCTCTACGCGCCCTGTGTCGCCTTTCTTATGAACAGGAGTGATTTTAGCAATTTTCCAGCAATCCGGAAAGGTATTGGTTTCTAACGACAGATTAAAAAGGTAAGTTAATGGATTCGCAAGAAGGTAAGCACAATCTTTAATTAAGAAACTTGGTATATTATCGTTGCCCATTGTGAATTTATCTTTTAGCTTCTTTATTGCTACTAATACATCAGACTGTTGGAGTACTGGCTTGCCTACTAAATTACTGTCTATTTGACGCAATGTTGGCTTGACAGAAGACGAAGAAGCACCGTATGTGGACTGGAAATAGTCTTGAAAAGCTTGAACGATAGTTTCTGGTGTGGAGTACGATATATTGTTGACGTCGCTAAGCGTATCGGGAATTCCTGATCCTACCTTTTTGGAAGAGATAAAGTTCCAAAATTTATTTGGATTTTCCTTCAACTGTGATTGGATTTTAGCTAGGTAGTTTTTGTATAGGATAGAAGTGTTCGCTCTAACTTGGACTGTTGGAGATCATCGGGATTCCCATACTTTTTATATCTCAAACGGTAGGTATGTTTGAGCCTTACAGTTTTGATATGCTCATAGGTAAACCAGACCGGGTAGGAATGAATTTTAGTTTCTTTCTTTAATGGGACGGAGGCATCCAAATATTCATAAATTTTATAGGCATTCAGAAATGACCAATCAACAGCCAACAGAGCTTCATATAAATCGAAGTAGTTAGCCCTTCTATAATTGTATATCTTTGCTTCAGGATTGGTAGGTATTGATATTGTGCGGTTGTTGTAATAACGGTAGTTTAGAGTAAGCGATGGATTATTATAAACTCAAATAATTAAGTAGCCTCACGTTGGATGCCAAAAATATACCCCAATTTAAATAATCTAAATTTCCAAGAGTAAATACAGCAAAAATCCAATCCGATTAAACACTTCTATAATCTTCTATACATTTCTGTGTGTGTAGGAATAAATTTAAGTTGAACATGTTCAAAAGACACCGCAGGTAAACCGCAAGAATTTGCAAATTCTACATCCGCGTTACCAACGCGATAAAATTGAATATGCTTGATTTAATTTTACCCGGAATAAGATTACCTAAGCAGCTACTTCGTTCGTACAGCTTAACGCATGAATGACTATTTGTAGATGCAAGATATCGATATAAGCTGCCGCTGTATAAACATATATCTCTCTACATATACATACATAAGTAATAATCATGTTTTAAATTTAACGTCAAGCACAAATCTAACACAAATAGGAGATACTGTTAGTTTAGATTTCATGTAAATGTATTTACATTAAACACACTAACCGCATTGAATAGTAGTTGCTACATCTCAGTTCGCACTACTCCCTAATACAAACACAACCCTTATTGTACTTGCACTGAATAAAGCTCGTCTTACAAAGTACCAACATAACATACAATATGTATTTGCTCTCTCTCCTGCAACGGAATAAATATACTGCGGTGGAATTTCCAGAAATCGGGTTACAAATTAAAGGGAATAATACGCTACTAAGCTGTTGTATTTCGCCCACAACACAATGAATATGTTTACTAAAATTAAACTACCTATTTCTCTCGTTTGTCTATTTTTCATCAAGTTTTTAAGAGTATCGTTGCAGATTTGAGATTAAATATCTCTAGACTGCACAAAACACGAAAAATGTAATAAAGGAAATTTTCTCTTATATTATATTATATTAGATTAGTGTACCGGTCGCTATGAACACGGATAATATTAGTGAATCGAGGAGGTCATGGCCGATATATTAAAGGGAGACTTTGCCGCCCATATTATTGTTGTTTTGTTCGCGTTCCATCGCCCAGCTCTCAAAAACACCCTGACGAGGTCGTATAGTCGTGTTTCCGTGACGTTTTCGGGTATATAATTTGAGACGGTCGGGCGATACGGTGACCTCCTCACGAACACATTCGAATAACTTGGCATATCTCGTACATGTAATTATCGAAGATGGAAAATGAAATTTTCGAGATAACTCCTAGCTCCTTATTTAACGTAAATAAGATTCTTATATGGTATACGTGACGAAGAGACTATAATTTGGCAACTTATATCGACCAACATGTCTCATCAAGTGGTAATTGGAATTTTCACTGGTAAAATCGGGTTCAACGTTCAAAATTTTACCAATTCGACAGATCAAGACCGGTATTTCCAAACAAAGTAACAGAAACAACAAGATAGAAATATTTTAAATTCAACTCTAACTAAATATCGTATTTTCTAAACCTGACTTTGTTTGGAAATGTCATTAGTGTCGAGCTAATCCCTAGTGGCATCTACGCTAGGAGAAACACAACTTGAATTCTCTAGTGAAGTGAAATATCTGGGTATTTTCTTAGACCAAAAACTTACCTGGAACACTCATCTCCTAAAGACGTCAGAAAGGGTCACAAGAGCATTGTGGATCTGTCATCGTCTGTTTGCCAAAACCTGGGATCTAAAGCCTAAAATGATCCTTTGGACTTACGTGGCTATAGTCAGACTCATAGTCACATACGCATCATTAGTATGATGGCCAAAAACGAAAGCTGATGCAAAAAAATACAGCATCTTGCCTGCGTAGGCATCACAGAGTGAATCAGGATGTCATTCCCTTACACGTAGAGGTGAAAAGGGAAGCGATGATGGGCACTAACAAGCTGGAACTGAACATGATCTCCAAATCAGGAGATTTAGTGGGCCATCTTCAAGTCCGGTGGACCTAAACTACAAGACCAGGAATAGGTATCTATAGGCCCAGATGCAATGTCTCGGTCTCAGTAACTGTTTGCCGTTATGTGACAAATGTAGGTTAGGTAGGTCTGCCTGGAAAATATATTATTTATTTTACATAAAATACGTATATTTTCAAAAATCTCAAAAGAAACTATTCTAAAAGGATGATCCCTTAATTTGTAGTTCTGTGGTAGTGACAGATGCATAAAATACCATAGTTTTGCTAGAACAGGTCTGAGCCCGATTTGTTTTGATACCGTGGCTTGTTAGTCTAGTTTTAATTTTTTTTTGGTAAAAAGTACATTTTAAGGGATGAAGTGGATCAGGACGTTTTGTAACAATGTTGTCGTTTTTGTTCAATTGTAGGATTGTGAAATTGATTATTACTACACTGATGCTTTACCATATTTGCGAAATTTTGATGGTCCGAAAGTAATGATTGGCGACAATTTGAATAGTCACTTGAGCAGTCTTGGAAACATGGGTGTTCCCGAAGACTTGTTTTCCTCGTTTGTTAAACGAAACTATATATTAACAAAATTGGTACTAAATCTGAAGCCAAAAAAAAAAAATTAAGCATCTTAGAATAAACCCAGATCAAGAATGCAAGCACCAAGAGGAAGCATGGTGCAGTACAGTTCTCGACCACCTCAATCAAATGAGAATCGAGAGTAGGGAAGCTCAAAAACGTGGAAAGAAAATAAATGTAATAGCAGGAAAAAATTTTTCGACGTCTAATCTTATACCAACCCTTATAGATGGTAATATGGAACGTGACAAGAACCAGGAAGATTTGGTTTTTGATGATGCTGCTGAAATATCAGAGCAGGAAGCAGTACCGTGTTCGTCTCATTCGGAGGACAATAAAAGTGTGGATAATGATATTGACCTTGATGATTTTTTTTATTGTGAAATTTAGTACAAACAAAATTGTTGCCAAATGTAGTGACCCAGATGAGGAATTTGCCGTGAGTGTTTTAAGAAAGAAGTCACTGCTGTCCTAGTAGATAACATCTCGACAATCTTAGATACCTTTAATTCTTTTAATACCAAATTAAAATTCACTGTTGAGACCGAGACAGACAATGCAGTTCCATTCCTAGACACTTTCGTAATAAGGAAACCGAATCAGCTTATCAGCATTGATTGGTATACTAAACCGACTTTCTCCGGAAGATATATGAATTTTTACTCGAATCATTCCTTCAATATGAAGATTAACATGGTAAAAAATATAAAAAATAGAGTCTGACAACCCCCACCTGGGTAAAAATATCAACAAATTACACGATATTTTCATTAACAACGGCTATCCCAAGAGCCTGCTTAAGAAAGTTCTATATAACTCCCAGGTCACTGGGATGGACATTAATTATTCAGAGAGAGACAATTTTTCGCTCGCTGTTTCCGATAGGGACAATAACACTTCCACTTAACGGGTCGATGGCCGCAGTGGTTAGGCAGCTGACTATTGTTGTGAGAGGACGATAGGTGCCTGGGTTCAATTCTCTGGAGGGACGGTGACATTTTTTCAGAAAGTTTAATCCCGGATCGACTTGCCATTCGCTGTTGGGAGCAAAGTGATTAACAGCGCGGCATCATAAAAGGCGATATGATGCTGTCACAAAGCCTTTTTAA
The DNA here is from genome assembly GCA_023690525.1 of Holotrichia oblita. Classification (NCBI taxonomy): domain Eukaryota; kingdom Metazoa; phylum Arthropoda; class Insecta; order Coleoptera; family Scarabaeidae; genus Holotrichia; species Holotrichia oblita. The sequence goes on along the minus strand of CM043019.1, from coordinate 135,946,606 downwards.
CACAACTTACACACACTAAAACTACACCGCAAGAGTTGCAGTGATAGCCAGACAAGTAATACAGCTTACGGAGTCACTGCAACTAAGCACCTACCACACATAAAAAAAAAATTGCTTATTGCAAATTTCCCCTAATAGAAGGTCTCACTGATAGAATTTCTAAATTCTTCCCCACAAACTTGCTCCGTACAACATAGTTACGACTAACAACCTGTTCTGCAGAAGTAAATTTCCCACTCCCACATTGCTAAACTCAAACGTTGTGCATAGCATCTCATGTACTAACTGCAATGAGTTGTATATTGGTCAAACTTCACAGTATCTGGCTAACAGGCTTAGACAGCACGAATTAGATTGCGTACACAAATCCAAAAAAACAGCCTTAGCTGACCACTGTCAATGATTAAAACACATTTTTGATTTTGAACACGTCAAGATATTAGCCCACGAAAACAACTGATCCAAATGTTTATTTTTAGAAATGTACCATATTAACAAACAGAAAGACCACATTAATTTCAGGACTGACTTGGGTAATTTAAGCAATATGTATTCCTACATTTTACTGTAATTTTTACTGTGAGGATGACCATCGATTTATTTTGATGGCTTGTCTTATTATTCCGATGTAAGTAATTTAATTGTAATGCATCGTGTCTTCTAGCTTGTGTCTCTGATGTAGTAAATAAATTTTACGAAAGCTTAGACAGTAATAAGGAATTGCTAGTTTTATTTGGCTGCTTCACCAATAGTGTGTCTCTGAAACCTAACGTTGTACAGCCAGTACTTCCAAAAAGTTCATTACTTTTTCAGGCACTAAAGCTAAATCTCTGCTGGATCTTAATAAAAGAGATCTTAGCACCATCACTGCTTTATTAACTGGCCACGGCCCTCTTAGATATCGCCTCAAGAAGATGGACAAGGTAGGCAGCGACAAATGCCGATTCTGCTCCGAATATAGTGAAACAGCGAACTCGACAAAGGCACTGTCACGTTGAACAAGCGCACTTAGAACATCCTAAATTTATTTAGAAGTTTGGAGATCAATTGGGACTGAAGGATCAAGCGTATTCACAATAGATCTCATTGATCGCAGTGAAGAGAGGTTGGATTGCCTTAACAATCCTCCGGTAATCTAATTTAATCTAATCTAATCTAGTGTCAATTTTATTATTACATGACATATCAAATTAAAGACACGTCTTCTACTTGATTAATAAATTATTTTGTCAAAGTTTATAACAGAACATTGTTTTGTTTTGTCTATTTCATTTGCTTTCGACTATAGAATAAAATGCAGTTTAGAATACCGGCGCATCCACCAAAAATATTATTTACGAAATTGAGAAAGACACTCATCAATTTTCAATCCTGCAGGACATCTATTGACAGGAAACTGTAAAATAAAGACGATCTGTAAGCCAAATCTTTCCAAGTTAAGCACTTCTTCTATTAAAGGAGGTTGTTAAGGAATAGAATGCTGTAAATATAAAAAGTTGAAATAGAAAGCTGACTAATCAATATTATCTAACTTGCGCTTTACAGGACACTAAGCGAAGCATTCTATGAAAATTATAGAACACAGTCGATAGATGGCGCAAAGTGTAAATGTTTTTAAACATAAAATTAAAAAAAGAGAACACGGCCCTTTATTTAGTAAAGACTAATTCATAATATAACTGATTTGTTGGATATTTCTTTTCTTCATTCTCTATCTCAAACGATAGGACGAATTTGTTGCTTTTTATGAACAAAACTATGTAATCAAAGGAGGAGAAACAGCAACAACAGATTGCAATATTTTTTAATTTCATTGATCAATTCCGTTGTTTTTATTCATCATTGTCTAATTAACTTAATTCCTAATCAGAGTGATTTCAATGACTGTGGGCTCGTAATAAACAGATATAATATCGGTATCACCAAAGGCCACAACTTTGATTGATTAGTCGGGACATGTGTTTCGAGAACGTAGCTGAATACAAAAGGTTAACCTCGTTATGCATGTCTCAAAATTGGAGATTTTACGAACAAAATGAAGCCATTGCAATAGGTAATCCTTTATCCCCTTTCGTTGCTAATTTGTTCATGAGTTCTTTTCCAATAATCTGACATTTTTACCAATACATCATCAGACGATTGTGATGATTCTTTGCTTCTTCGGTTCTTTACTTTTCTTTTTCACGTTTTTATTGATACTGGCTCTTTCTCAATTTTGAAAATATCACAATGTGATCACATGAATGCTTCTTATTCATTTTTAAGAACAAAGAATTATTTATTGACAATGATGAAAAGACAAAAATATTTAAGTATAAAAATGAATTAAGAAAATCTACCTGATATTGATTTCCTCCAAAATAACATCAGCTATTCTAATCCCAAACCTAGACAAAAACATCTTTAACCTTAACCTCGACCTAAAAAAAAAAGAAATCTAGGTTGGATTTCGTCCGCATCCCACCAAGATAGCATCGATTTCATCTCGATGAAAAATCTCCCGAAAATATTAGTAGTCCTTTAAGCCTCCCCCTACTTAGCCTACACTACTTTAACATCAGGCGAAGATCGTGCTGCGAAACCTTAATTCCTTACGCAAACATTTATCACTGGCGGATCTCTAGGTGCATTTTATCCGAGTTTCCGTTGAAAAACGTAAAAGTAGGCCATCCAGACTTGTTGCGAGGGAGATGGAGATACGGGCGAACACGCAGAGTGGTAGAGAAAGAGAGATGTACCTCTCGGAATGGAGGTCTGGAGCTTCAGTTGTTGACCCAGTGCTCTGTATGCCATTGCTGCAACGTTGCCCAAATCAATATAGTACTCTCTGCTGCTATATATACTCACGGTTACGTTGGATATCCGCCGAAAATGTTTTCGTATTATATATATAGTACGATGGTATTTTTAATGTTTAATTCCGATATGGATGAAAATGAGTCATAAGCGACCCTAAGTAAATTTCGTATGTTAGATAAAATCGAGGGGAAACATAAAAAAGCTCGTATTTATGCGTTGACATTTCGTTTTTACTTCGTATATTATAAAAATGATCGTAAACTGTAATCTAGTTCTTGTAATAAAAAGAAAATATTACAAAAAAAGTATACCTAACACAGTATATAATAAAACAACAAAGAAGTGATATAATGTGTTAATTATTACAGATGAAATGCGGCGACAAACTAGATTAGTAATCACCGATCCAATTATAAATTCTGGTGGATGTGATGGGGCGTTATTCGCTGCAGATGTTGCACAAACTTTTCACCGCCTTGAGTTTGAACTAATGCGATTTATCATCGTATTTGTCGTCACATTTCGAGCAATTATAATCGCTAACGAACTACAATTGAGTTAAAATGAAAATGTTATACGAAAAAAGAAGTACATTTAATCAATTTAATATTCGCTGACATCATGTGTATTATATTACTTCAGAACATTGTTCGGAATCCTTCTATTCATCATCTGGTTGGGGCTTAGTTTTCTTTTGTTAGCGGATCTCGAGGGAAATTTTCCACTCCTACGTTCTTGCAAAGGAAAGAGGGATACTTCTATATATGTGTCGCCTATTGTTATTTACTATTGTTTTGCGACGACGAAAAAGAGAAATCTTGTAACATATACGATGAGATACTTTAGAGATTTTAAAACCGCAACTGTACAGTAGGAAATAACTGCAAACTAATTTAAACATTTTCTTTTCTATTAAATATTATTGCATTTGTTTTTCTTTTTCCTCGAGATTAGTTATTTCTTTGAAATCGCAAGCAATTACCTACAAGGAAACACAGGCAAGTGGTGGTGACCGATTTAAATGAAATTTAGTGGGTTTGTAGACTGATGCAGTGTAAGACGCTTATTTGAAAGTTTGTCAAATATTTAGTCATCGGATATTCTTCCGCACCATCAAGTGCACGTTTTAAAAATATTTTGATCTATACAGGGTGTTCCAGATGGAAATGCCAGATTACAGTTGCATTTTTTTAATGGAACACCCTGTATATTAATATTCTGTTAACCTGCTCTCTGCGCAGACATAACAGAGAGGAAACAAATAAAGGAGGTTCCTTATCTCGTAAAGATGAGAAAAATTGCTTATTTAGAACGATTGTCGTTCTGTTTCTCCTTGTTTCACTCTTTAATTTCTTTGAATTCGAGGAAAGTAGGTCTCCCGATATAAATTTTGGGTTACCTTTAATTTGATGTTATCCTTTACTAATACATTTATTTATCTGATTTAAATATATCGAAGTTTACATTCGGATGTTTTATTTATTATTTATGATTCCTTTTACGACTGCGAATGTAGGTTTCGTCCTATCTACTAAAGCCGAAAGTTGTCAATCATAAGGTTTTCAGATGGAGGTCTTTCTTCTTCTAAATCTTACAGCCACATATTTTGTTTGATTAATGTTGAGATTCCACTTGGATGAACAATCCAAGATATTATCGATGGCAGACTGCAGTCTACGATGTATCAGGTTTTCATCGCTGGACCCATTGCTGTTTGTGAAAATAGTGCATTTATAATGTTAGCAATACCAAATATTCGTCATAACGTTTTATTTTATGCCTGACACCCCATATTATTTAATTATGAACAATGATGCTAAAAAATCACTGCAAAAATTACGATGTTGTCAAAACGTTGACGTCGAATTAAAAAAATTAATTCAAGATTATCTGAGTCAGGGAAATTTAAGAATTTATGGTTGATAGAAAGCAATAAAAAAGCTTGAATCGTAGTAAATTGATGCAATTTTTTCCAACAGTTTTCAGGATATGGTTCTTTAGTAGTTTAGTCACAGTTAATTTTTCTTGAAGCTGGTTTAGGTATTTCGAACGGAGTTGCAGCTATGATTGTTTCTGGTATCCTGGCGGTTAGATTATCTTGTTTTTGTGCTGGATTGTACTTAACATCTTTTAAGAAACTTAAATAACCAACTCTTACTTACATCATTTTTAAATTTTAATTGATGAGAGCTATGAGAGTATTTATAGGTTTTCTAAATAAGGAATGTGATTTGGGAGGTGTGCTTGAAGGATGTTACTGACAAAAATTTGCATGAAAAAAGTGTTTGGGGAGAACTGAAAACTCTGCGACTAAATACATTTAAAAAATGTGCTTTTAACAATTTGCAACAAACAACCCGAACAAACCAAAAATTTCTAACTAAAAAATTTACCACTATTAACTTGCTTGAAAAATTTGGTACATTTGACCAAAAAAATTATGATTAAGCAATTAGTACATCTCTCTTCTGTCTCATATCTATTTTTCCATATTTTTACCAGTGAAACAAAGACAACATTGTATACCGGATGGCCAACTAAGAAACGTATAAAAAAAGGGAGTTAATTTTTATTTACTTCCTCTCTTATAGTAGAGACTAACAAGGAAATACAGGCAAGTGGTGGTGAGCGATTTAAATGAAATTTAGTGGGTTTGTAGACTGATGCAGTGTAAGAACAACGGTAACTTCCATAGATGCTAAATCGCCCGTTTTCGGGGGGTGGAGCGCCCTAAAGCCAACGCTACCCTTCGCTATTTGCTTTAATATCTCCAAAACTATAAGACATATCAAAAAAAATGTTAAGATAAATATATAACTGTTGTATGAGTACTAAAGGTTAGCGATAATAGTTTGCCTGTCATAGTTCTTGTTTTCCAGAAACAACCCCCACCCCCTATATATTTTTTTAAATTTTAAAATTTTTATTTGTTGGAGAAATACACAAAGTTATGCAGAATTCACCCATATATATTTAACATGCTATAAAATAACTCATTTTAATATAAAACAATAAGATACGAATTGTGTAGGTATACAGGGTCCGGCAACGAAGCGGGGAGGGAAGATTACACGTTTATTTGAAAGTTTGTCAAATCATCATCGGATTTTCTTCCGCACCATCAAGTGCACGTTTTAAAAATATTTTGATCTATACAGGGTGTTCCAGATGGAAATGCCAGATTACAGTTGCATTTTTTTTTAATGGAACACCCTGTATATTAATAGAGAAAATGATCCGCGCTTGAAAGCTGGTTACAACTATACAGATCAAACAGCCGCCCTATAGTCGGGGCATCGAATGTCGGAAGCATCCGGGAGTAGAGAGGTAGGGATGCGTTAGTAGGCTTAACTCGACAGCGCACAGTTGTATTGTATTAGCGAGATAAAGTAATTCATGCTATCGTAAATATACGATTATTATTGTTACTATTACTGATGCTGATTGTTTTGTAATCCATTATGGACATTTTTATCCTTCAACAAAAGAAATATGTATGTTACAAAACAACATCATCGTGATTACTCAATAAGAGATATTATGCGCCTATTTATCGATGAGTTCCAACAAACTATTTGTTTTGAAACAGTTCGTCATATAATCAATAACTTTGAAATGTATGGCTGTTTAAATCCGTGTAAAACTTGTATTTACAGACGAATCTTCGTTCGCTTCACATGGTCGACACAACCCAAGTGTTGCAACGTATTGGTCACAAGAAAAGAGACTTTGTACTTATGACGCTCGAACACAATACTCTGCAAAATTAAATGTTTGGGCTGGCCTATTACATAACAACATAATTGGGACATTTAATTTATTTACTTATGAACAGAAATTATTGTCTTTGTTACGTGCGTAATTGCTTCTCCTATTTGTGACGAGTTCATCATCTATATTTTCACCACAAACTTCTGTTTAGTTTAGAAAGTTTATAGAAATTTTGAGAATAAGCAAACAATTATTGTATTGTGCAGATGTATTGAACAGAATACAACCGTGCGGTTTCGAGTAAAGCGTGCATCTAACTAACTATCTACTAATCTGTATAGTATTGTATAGGTCGAAAGTTGATAGTTTCTGTGTAAACAATTATTTTACTTGATAAATTGATACATTTCAGTAGGCTATTCTGTATAGGGAAAAACAAAAGATTCGAAACCAACAGAGTAGAATATTTTTTACTAGTATGGATTGTCGTTACTATGTGAAATAAATTCTGCAACTACTCGCTTTATACAGGGTGTTCACAATTTTTCGAAATGGAAGAAATCTCAAAATTTTTAAATGGAACACCCTGTATATTTTTAGCTCATTGAGAACCCCTTTTACCACGCTTTGTATTGATACAGCATTTGATGCACCTAGGATAGATCATTTTCTAATTATTTCTTCTTAAAGTTGAATTAATGAGAAATGCTTGTATTTTTAATAGCTAATTTGCACTTCAAACCTACTGTAAGATTGGATATTCAACAAATACTCCATAAATGGTCTATAACAAGAAGAAACTCCATTTAATATGAGAAACAATTGATTGACGGTGTAAGCACCACGCACAACGAAGAAAAGCAGGTTTGCCACAAATACTGCATAATGGTGTACTTTGTAAATCCTTCGGGAAGCAGAATTGTACAGGATTCTCAAACATCGGTGGCCGATCTTCGATGTATCCACTTTTAAACCACGCATACTTAGATAGATTGAAGAACCTCGGCGATGATAATTGATTATGTGCCAAAGATTGTAACTGAATAATAGTGTTTTTTTGATGTAGCATTAAATCGTGTCTCATAAGCAGTACTTCATCTGAAAACCTTCTAACAATTTTTTCCATATTCTAAAACCGTAGAAGTCTAGAGGTTGTACAACTGAAGTTGTTTTCTTAGGTATTGTAAAAATATCAACTTTTTTTGTTTGTTGGTAGGTACTAAATTGCTTACTTCGTTAGAACAGTGCCCACTCCACGAATCCAATAACAAGATACTTTCAGCGTTTGGTAAGAAAACATCTGTAAACCAATCTTTAAAATGCTGCGAGGTCAGTTTCCCTGATGTTGATGCAGATATATACACGTTAATAGGCCTAAAAAGTGTTTTTTGTACGTTCGGTCCAAATTGACCTGTTGTTTCTTTTAACACAAGAAAGAGGGGATATAATAGTCGTCCATTTGATGAAATTGTTGGCATGATTGTGTAACTATGTGTAATAGATAGACAGATTCTAACGAACGTCGCTTTGCTTTTCCACTTCTCCAAAACTCAACGGCTCGCGTTTTTTATTCAATATCAATTGAACTACCTCCTTCTTGGGGTACACAGTCTTCATGTTCATAATCTTCATCATATTCACTTCTTGGTTCAACGAATTGCGGTTCCTGTGGACGAGCCAAGTCTTCAAATTCGAGCGCTACATCTGTTTCAAATACAAAAGATGTCTCTCTCATAATGATATCCGTTATAGCATCGTGTAACTCTCGTTCTTCACGTGTTATAGGTGTAACAGCGATGTTTGCAACAAGGAATGTTGTACGTAGCAAATTCAGTATATTGGCAACGTTGATCCTCATGACTTCAAGAAACACTTTTCGACAGCCAAATTGCGAAACGTAGTCGTCGCCAACAAAATGAAAACTGGGCTTGCTTTATATACATGCGTATGCAAAAGCATTTATGGCATGCACGATATCCTAATACTTACATTAATCTAAATAACATTTAAATATTATAGAAATCATGTAATCTGTACGTGAAAATCAGCCCATGAAGTTTCAATGATTTTTCAAGAATAATGGATGATACGCTTATCGAATATTTTTGAAACTAAATAATGAAATGTAATGCATAAATTGAGTTACTTTATAGCATGTTTAGTATATATGAGTGAATTCTGCATAACTTTGTGTATTTCTCCAGCAAATAAAAATTTTAAAATTAAAAAAAAATATATAGAAGGTGGGGGTTGTTTCTGGAAAACAAGAACTATGACAGGCAAACTATTATCGCTAACCTTTAGTACTCATAAAACAGTTATATATTTGTCTTAACTTTTTTTTGATATGTCTTATAGTTTTGGAGATATTAAAGCAAATAGCGAAGGGTAGCGTTGGCTTTGGAGCGCCCCACCCCCAGAAAACGGGCGATTTAGCATCTATGGAAGTTACCGTTCTTCTTACACTGCATCAGTCTACAAACACACTAAATTTCATTTAAATCGCTCACCACCACTTGCCTGTATTTCCTTGTTAGTCTCTACTATAAGAGAGGAAGTAGATAAAAATTAACTCCCTTTTTTTATACGATTCTTAGTTGGCCATCCGGTATACAATGTTGTCTTTGTTTCACTGGTAAAAATATGAAAAAATAGATATGAGACAGAAGAGAGATGTATTAATTGTTTAATCATAATTTTTTTGGTCAAATGTACCACATTTTTCAAGCAAGTTAATAGTGGTAAATTTTTTAGTTAGAAATTTTTGGTTTGGTCGGGTTGTTTGTTGCAAATTGTTAAAAGCACATTTTTTTAACTGTATTTAGTCGCAGAGTTTTCAGTTCTCCCCAAACACTTTTTTCATGCAAATTTTTGTCAGTAACATCCTTCAAGCACACCTCCCAAATCACATTCCTTATTTAGAAAACCTATAAATACTCTCATAGCTCTCATCAATTAAAATTGAAAAATGATGTAAGTAAGAGTTGGTTATTTAAGTTTCTTAAAAGATGTTAAGTACAATCCAGCACAAAAACAAGATAATCTAACCGCCAGGATACCAGAAACAATCATAGCTGCAACTCCGTTCGAAATACCTAAACCAGCTTCAAGAAAAATTAACTGTGACTAAACTGCTAAAGAACCATACTCTGAAAACTGTTGGAAAAAATTGCATCAATTTACTACGATTCAAGCTTTTTCATTGCTTTCTATCAACCATAAATTCTTAAATTTCCCTGACTCAGATAATCTTGAATTCAATTAGTTTTAATTCGACGTCAACGTTTTGACAACATCGTAATTTTTGCAGTGATTTTTTAGCATCATTGTTCATAATTAAATAATATGGGGTGTCAGGCATAAGATAAAACGTTATGACGAATATTTGGTATTGCTAACATTATAAATGCACTATTTTCACAAACAGCAATGGGTCCAGCGATGAAAACCTGATACATCGTAGACTGCAGTCTGCCATCGATAATATCTTGGATTGTTAATCCAAGTGGAATCTCAACATTAATCAAACAAAATATGTGGCTGTAAGATTTAGAAGAAGAAAGACCTCCATCTGAAAACCTTATGATTGACAGCTTCCGGCTTTAATAGATAGGACGAAACCTACATTTGCAGTCGAAAAAGGAATCATAAATAATAAATAAAACATCCGAATGTAAACTTCGATATATTTAAATCAGATAAATAAATGTATTAGTAAAGGATAACATCAAATTAAAGGTAACCCAAAATTTATATCGGGAGACCTACTTTCCTCGAATTCAATGAAATTAAAGAGTGAAACAAGGAGAAACAGAACGACAATCGTTCTAAATAAGCAATTTTTTCTCATCTTTACGAGATAAGGAACCTCCTTTATTTGTTTCCCCTCTGTTATGTCTGCGCAGAGAACAGGTTAAACAGAATTTACATAATCCTTATTTGGAGAACGTCTTGAGCGCTTAAGCTTCAGAGATAACGCTGCGTCCACATCCTTCAGTTTGTAAGGATAAGAAATTCAAATTACGCCCGTACATAGATGATTGCTTGATTCCCTTGAGATAATATATTTAGAAATTGTCTTATATTGTGCAATAATTTCCTTTTTATTTTGTGTTAGTTTCATTTATTTATTATTACAACTTATCAAACTGTTCCACCGTCCACTCCAACTTAAAGTTTGAGTTTAGAAATCCTAGCAGCGATAGCCAGAACACAACAGTCGATACCACCAACCTATATATGTAGTTAGGGAAGAGTTTTCAATTCTAGAGAATAATATATTTGCCAAGTTCGAAAACAAATTACGTCGATATAGGGCTTCTGTTATTTTCGTGAAAATCGAAGGGTGTATTTTTAGAAAATTCCAACATAGTTGTGCAGGAGGAGGTTCGTAATTAATAATTATAACTTTTACTCTTTCCGAGTTTCGAATTTGTCGGTTTGATTTAAGGATTATACGCTCGTAGAGGTGTAATTTTAAACGAAAATTAATTTTAGAACTGATCGGAAGGACAAATATTTCTCTTCTAACTTGTTTTATAATAATACGTTTCGGAGAGAGAAATAAGTAAGACCGAAAACGAACTCCCATTTTGTTTACTTCAACCTGCTGACGTTGAAGTAGATAAATGGTAACTACATCCGTTACCTTCTATTGCACATTGTATTTTCTATGACAGTTTGAGGAATTACACTTCCATCGCAATTCTTCTTGTATAGTAGAGAAGTATTACCAGAGGAGAAAATTGGATGTAAATTCCAAGTTTACGTCATTAATTTACGACGAAATCGAAAAAGACAGGTCGCAATAATGTAATCTGATATCTTCATAATTATCGCATTGTATTGTGTTTTGCGCTATTATTGAAATCAAACGAATTTCATATTGTACAACATTTCTGTTTTTGCTCGGTAACACAAGATACAAAGAATTGACGTAATATCACTGTGCAGAAATACTTAACCGCTATTACACCGGAGAAGATGAAGCCATTGAAATCGGAAACAATTTTAATGAATGAACTAAGATTGAAAGTCAACGATAAATTAAATGGAATATACGTTAACTAAGACGAAAATATCTTGGAATAAACATGAGGATGTATGACTAAATTTAATTAATAGGAAAAAAAAAAAATTCTGGTGGGACATGTCACAGTGATGGGCCAATTATTGTGCTCATCAAGTACCAGCATCGTTTTCCTGAAACTCAACAGTTAGTTAAGTAACTGACAGATATTGCTAACTGGCAGATAAAATTCAGCAACTACAATACTTTATCTTGCAGATAACTTTTATTTAACACTCAATAAACGTTTCGTTGTAATTATCTTACGAACAAAATTTTATCTGCAAGTTAATTTATTTATCCTCACATTGTTAAACCCACCCTACGCCAAACAAACTTTAAAAAATATAGAAATACAAAACAAAACGGTCCTGTACCTCGACCTTGCAGAACTTTTTGTCAATTTTGATCATTTTTGGGCATATCTGTTTATTTTTGATCATTTTTTTCTGTAATTTTTGGCAATTTTTTATTAATTTCGGCAGTGTTATTTTTTATTAGTGTTTTGCCATTTTTTGGTCATTTTTGGTCTGTGTTGGTCATTTCCGTTACTTTTTGTAATTTTTCGTCACTTTTTGTGATACTTGGTAATTTTAGGCAATCTGTTTATTTTTAATAATTTTGATCAGTTTAGGTAGTTTTTGTTAATATTTTGTCATGTTTTTGTCATATTTCGGTCATTTTTGGTAATCTCGGTTATTTTTTATCATTGTTTTGGTCAGCCTTAGTCATTTTTTGTCACTTTTGTGATATTTGGTAATTTTTAGGCATATATCTGCTTATTTCTGATCAATTTTTGATCAATTTTGGTTAGCTTTGCTTATGGTTTGCTACATTTCTGTAATTTTCGGTCATTTTCAGGCGCATTGGTTTATATTTGGTCATTTTTTGTCTTTTTGGTCGTATTTATGTATTTTTCTCAGTTTCAATATTTTTTGCTAATATTGTATGAGGTCATTTGTTGGTAATTTTTAGTATTTTTGGTCATTTCGCTAATTTTTTTGTCAGTCTCGGTTATTTTTGTCAATATTTAGTCATGTTTTTGCCATTTTTGGTTATTTTTAACTTTTCTTGGTCCTTTCAATTATTTTCTGTCATTTCTTTTTATCAGCTTGCGTCATTTCCTGCCACTTTTTGTAATATTAATATAATATTGGTTAGCTTTTGTAATCTTGTGTGTGTTTCTATATTTTTTGGTAACTTTTGACTGCATCCGTTTATATTATTTGGTGATTTCTTTTGTCTTTTCAGTAATATTTGGGCTTTTTTTCAGTTTCAGTAATTTTTGTTAATATTTCGTCATAGTTTTGGTCATTTTTAGTCGCGTCTGTTTATTTTTGCTATTTTTCTGGGATTTTTTGGTAATTCTGTCAATAATTCTTTTTGCAATATCTGTCATTTTTTGTAATTTTTGACAACTTTTTTGTCAGTTTCGGTCATTTTTGTCAATATTTAGTCATGTTTTTGCCATTTTAGGTTATTTTTAACCTTTCTTGGTCTATTCGATATTTTTTTTATCAGTTTGGGTCATTTCCTGTCACTTTTTGTAATATTTGCTAATTTTTGTCATGTTTTTGACATTTTTAGTCAGTTCGGTTGTCTTCTGTTAATTTTTTTATTACTTTTGGTTAGCTTTGCTCATCTTTTGCTAATTATTGATCATTATTGGCCGCATCCGTTTATATTTGGTCACTTTTTCGTCTTTTTGCTAATATTTGAGCATTTTTTTAAGTTTCATTCATTTTTGTTAATGCTTTGTCATATTTTTGTAATTTTTTATATTTCTTGGTCATTTCGGTTATTTTTGTCATTCTTTTCATTAATATTGGTCAGCTTTTGTAATCTCTTGCTACATTTCTGTAATTTTTGAGTTATTTTTGGCTGCATCCGTTTATATTTGGTGATTTTTTAGTCTTTTCAGTAATATTTGGGCTTATTTTTCAGTTTCAGTTATTTTTGTTAATATTTCGTCATTTTTAGTCGCGTCTGTTTATTTTTTTGGTAATTTTGTCATCATTTGTTTGCAATATCTGTCATTTTTTATAATTTTTGACAATTTGTTTGTCAGTTTCGATCATTTTTGTCAATATTTAGTCATGTTTTTGCCATTTGTGGTTATTTCTAAACTTTCTTGGTCTTTTCGATTACTTTTTATCATTATTTTTTATCAGCTTGGGTCACTGCCTGTCACTTTTTGTAATGTTTGGTAATTTGTGACCATATCTGTTTATTTTTGATGAATTTAGACCAATTCTTTTAAATATTTTATCATGTTTTTAACATTTTTAGTAATTTCGGTTGTTTTTTTATTAATTTTTTTATTCGTCTTGGTTAGCTTTACTCATATTTTGCTAATTATTGCTCATTATTGGCCGCATCCGTTTATATTTGGGTCATTTTTTCAGTTTCAGTCATTTTTGTTAATGCTTCGTCATATTTTTTGTCATTTTTTGATCTTTCTTGGTCATTTCGGTTACTTTTTGTCATTTTTTTTTATTAATATTGGTCAGCTTTTTGTAGTCTTTATATTTGGTAATTTTTTGTCTTTTCAGTAATATTTGGGTCATTTCTAGTCGCGTCTGTTTATTTTTGGTAGTTTTTTGCGATTTTTTTTTAATTTTATCATAATTTTTTTGTTAGTTTTTGTCAGTTTTGTTATTATTTTGTCGATCATGATGGTATCTATGGTAGAAGACTGTATAACAATATATAGCAAACCTAAAACTACTCTTAAACATTGAGATTTATCTGTTCTAAAAGCCCCAAACCAAAATTATTTCACTTTGTAGTAATCAAGAAAAAATAAACTTAAAAAAATATAGAAATATAAAACAAGACGGTCCTATACCTCGACCTTGCGGAACACCAGATGCGGAAAAAAAAAGAATTTAGAAATACGAAACATTTTTGCATTATCGTACACATCATCGCGAAGTAAACAGTGATTATTGGAGCGGCTAAGCACGCAGACATCTCGCTTTTATCTTAATTTATATAAATAGCATCTCGATCTCGGAACGCACCACCACCCCCTTGCGTTATTTATAGGGTGCGTGTCGTGAATTCTCGTTAGATGGCGGTTCTGCGCTTTTGAGGCTGTGATCGATCCGCTTTTATTTCGTAGGTATACAGTATAGAGACTCAGGTGTACTATATGCGAATAACCTCGGGCATCTTTATCTGGTCCCCCGGAGAAGAAAGGAAAAAAAACCCCGAACGAGAGGAAAATTATATAAAATATAACCGATGAGAGGATGTATTTTTAGATCGTGAATAAAATGTTTATGTTTCATTCATAAATCTCTTATTCTAACAATAAAAATAGCGGTCGTGGTAGACAGATTTGTGGCGCGTGGGAAGCAAATCATCACTGATATTTGACTTTTAATTTTTCGTTGAATCTAGATAAAATATAGTGACGCTTCAGTAAATTTTATCATCTTTCAATTCGAACTAAATTAATTTAGAAATCTGGCGCAGGTCTTATGAATTAAAATTATGTAAATCAACTAAATCGTATCTTAATTCAGCTTGAAATTTCAGGGCGGAAAACATTTACAAACGCAGGCAAGGAGAGGGAAGTTTCATCCTAAATAATGGAAAGCACGTTTCATATCCAACAGAACGAAATTAACCAAGTCGTGAAACAAGCTTGAAGTTTATGAAAATGAAAATATACGACGGCGTAGAAACTTTAGACAATACTCGTGATACAATACCTAACCAGAAATGTTTAGAATGATAAACGCGATTGATTTTAAAAGTCGGTCAAACTTTTCGTGGGAATCGCAAAGAGTTTATTGTGCAGGTTGTTGGAAAAGGTAAAAAAAAAAGGAAATACTTTTAAAAGAGATACGAATCGGGTATAAAATGCTCGATAAATATTATAGAATCGGGTAAGGTAAGAAAATCATAGAAATGTGAGTGTTTTCCTACGAAATAAGGAATGATTTCGAATCCAGGTTGTTTTCCTTGGGTATCGATGCATAATTTAACGTTTAATGGAGGGTTTATTTCTCTCTGAACGCAATCGAAATTGTACTTAAACATTAACGACGTAGTAGTGAAACTCAATGGATGTGACCTTTACCCCGTACATCGATACACCATCAATTTATTTTTGGGAAAGTGGGAGGGGGTATTGTTTTCGATTCCTGACCTTTTTGATTGCGTCAGATTTAAAATCAATGTTTAACTTGATTTGATTCGATCGAAATTTTTATTGAAAATGTTCAGTAAGGTGAAACCATCTGGCCGAGAGCGAAGTAGATTCATCAAACGGTTCTCGAGAAAATTTATCTCTATAACGCGTTAATGTGCCTTGCTGGGAGTTTGGCCTCTCGTTTAGGTTAACAAGATGAACCAACTTGCCCAACACTCAGGGCGATGAGTACAATCTTTTCCACCCTTCGGAGATCGAAAATTCGACAAATGCCCGGCTAGATTTTTTCGTTTTTTTGAAATATCTCGGCTATTCAGAGAGATAGGACCGAAATCTCTTCGGTACAACACCCAGGGCGATGAGTAAAATCTTTTCCACCCCTCGGAGATCGAAAATTCGACAAATGCCCGGCTAGATTTTTTCGTTTATTTTGAAATATCTCGGCTATTAAGGGAGACAGGACCGAAATCTCTTCGGTACAACACTCAGGGCGATGAGTACAATCTTTTCCACCCCTCGGAGATCGAAAATTGACAAATGCCCGGCTAGATTTTTTTCGTATTTTTGAAATATCTCGGCTATTAAGGGAGACAGGACCGAAATCTCTTCGGTACAACACTCAGGGCGATGAGTACAATCTTTTCCACCCCTCGGAGATCGAAAATTCGACAAATGCCCGGCTAGATTTTTTCGTTTTTTTTTTAAATATCTCGGCTATTAAGGGAGACAGGACCGAAATCTCTTCGGTACAATACCCAGGGCGATGAGTACAATCTTTTCCACCGCTCGGAAATCGAAAATTCGACAAATGCCCGGCTAGATTTTTTTTTTTTTTGAAATATCTCGGCTATTAAGGGAGACAGGACCGAAATCTCTTCGGTACAACACTCAGGGCGATGAGTACAATCTTTTCCACCCCTCGGAGATCGAAAATTCGACAAATTCCCGCCTAGATTTTTTTCGTATTTTTTAAATATCTCGGCTATTAAGAGAGATAGGACCGAAATCTCTTCGGTACAACGCTCAGGGCGATGAGTACAATCTTTTCAAAATAACCCTAAGATACAAAGCAGATTGGCTGCAGGGAAGTCGATTATCTCCAACAAAGATATTATCATGGGGGTGGGGAGAAGAACTTTCTTCCTCGTGAAACGGATCGGTGACTTTTGAACACAAAATTTATTAAGCCTTGCAGAACCAGAATGTCTAGATTGTGTAAATCAAGACTTTGATATTTAAAGAAAGGCAACAATGGGGACCATAGATGCCATGAACTTCTTTAGGAAAGTAGAAAGAGATTAACCATACTTATTAGTTCTCTTGAATCTGGGTGTGATGAAATTCATGCTTAAACTGTGTACCCCGGAATTGTCGTCCATATTTACACATTTATTGAAGCGTTCCTTAGTCAGGTCAGCAATATTACATTACGTGGGTTTTAGTCACGGTGTATTCGATTTAGTATAATAATTTAATGATTATTTAAGGTGTCGTGAAGAGGTGGTGGTTCTAAACAATACAGTTTTCTACCTTCAAAGATATCCGGACACGATGAGGTTGCGCTCAATAGTTTATTCCAAAGAGTAGGAGGGCCAGCAACACCAGTGCGTATATTGGACTTGAATTTACCCTACCCAAGTTCTTTGAGAGGCTCATTTTGGAGATGGACGTTCGTCCTCTTCGTAGCCCT
The DNA here is from genome assembly GCA_023690525.1 of Holotrichia oblita. NCBI lineage: Eukaryota > Metazoa > Arthropoda > Insecta > Coleoptera > Scarabaeidae > Holotrichia > Holotrichia oblita. The sequence goes on along the minus strand of CM043019.1, from coordinate 135,929,176 downwards.
AGTAAGAATTTTGGATGAGGTATATTCGAAAACCGGTGAGAGAGGCACAGTTCTATTCTAGGAACATTGTTAGTTTCCAATAAACCGTTTGATATTCTGCATTACGAAATATTGGATACCAAGTTGGAGGTCGTCAGTTTCAGAGCTACCTGCAACAGCGGCATCGCATGTGAGTAGCCAAGAACAATTCATGAATCATCGATAATATAAAATCTTCAGAGCTAACATTAAGTAAACGTTCTTCCTCAAGGTATCCTATTGGGTCCAGTATTGTATATAAAGTACACATATCAGCAGACTTTATGCTTTCAATAAATGAGTGACGTCACCAAGTGTCAAAATATAATGATATACTCGTATTGGTCATTATCCATATTGGCCATTATTCATACTGGTCATTATTTATATTAGTTAAATTAGCTGTAAATGCTGGAGACTCATTTTTACCTAATAAATCTAAGTTTCAGTAGGAAACTATTTACAAAAATTTTTTGTGTTTTTGTTATTGTAAGAGCGACAAACTACGATTACACTCAGCAGGTAGTAAGCTGGCTCTGTTGCTCTTTAGAATGAAGTATTGAGCGCAAGATATTTCTCTATGTAGTTGTGTCCGGATACCTTTGAAGGTGACTGTACAGACTATGATAGATTTTCTAAATATGCTTAAAATGTAATTAGCATGTCTGGCACTGGTGGTGAACCACCCTCCGCCAAAAAAATAAGTCTGGCGATTAAAGATATTAAAGAGGTCTTCCTAATTATGTATTTTGATAATGACGTATAAACTGAAGCTAAATTTTCTGTTGAATCTGAACCTCGTTGTAATTTTTAATCCCGTTAAAGACCTTGAGGGTAGAATACCAACTCAGGTTGACATGGCTGTCAACCCTTCTGAAACCCATGGCGCTAACAATTCTGTTGAAGCCGATCGAGTTTGCGTCCCCACTGAAGTCAACGGAACTGAAATATATCCTGAAATTAATGTGTTAGCAACCCTGCTGCTTGTAATACTTACTAAAGTGGTTTCTTGAACGTACGTTTAGTATTAGAAAAATTGACTTTATATATAAAAGATATAAAGCGTTTAAAATATGAACTAAAAAGCATTTCTTAACCACCCACTTATTTAGACAAGACTGGGTTGAATTTTAAACTTTTGCCAAACAAAATGTTGGCTACTGCGAAGGAGACTTCAGCTCCAGGATTTAAAGCCAGTAAAGAGAGAATAACGGTGGCGATATGTTCAAATGCATCAGGGTCCCACAAATTGTCACCATTTGTAATTGGAAAGTCGGCAAAACCCACAGCTTTTACAAACTTAAACACGTCATCCCTTCCAGTCTACTACAGAGCACAAAAATCGGCCCGGATGAATTCGTATTTATTCATGGAATGGTTCATATGTGAATTCGTTCCTAAAGTGAAAAATCATTTGAAAAGCTTGAAGTTACCAATTAAAGCACTTCTAGTGCTAGACAACGCACCTACCCATCCGACAGAACTAGATTGTGAAGGTTATTCTGATATAAAGCTCTTGTTTCTGTCACCTAATGTCACCAGTCTTTCACAGCCAATGGATGAAGGGGTCATCGAAAGTTTTAAAAGCAGGTACCACAGGAAGCTTCTTTCGGAAATTTTAAATAAACTGGATAATGAAGACACAGAACTTATTCAGGCTTTAAAGGCTATTAACATAAAAGACGTGATGTAGATGGTGGCATATGGTGAAAAGTCTGGCCAAATGTAACAGAAATAGTTGAGAATAATAAAGAAGAAACTACTAAAGCAGAAGAACCTAATCTCCAGGATTCTGAATCTAATGATAGCGAATCTTTATTACAAGATCTACTACGAGTTCCTCACACTGATGATTTTGTCCGACAAGACATTGTGGAATGGATTGCTGGTCAAGATGAGGAACTTCAAAATGAAATCTTAAGTGACGATAAAATTGTGCAAATTCTAATTTGGCAAGATGGTGAAAAAGAAGAAGCAAAGGTAGAAGAAGGTGATAATGAGCAAAAAATAAGTCATGTTGAAGGAAGAGCAGCACTGGAATTGACAACAACTTACATCGAGCAGCAAACAGAGGCAACTGCAGTTGATATTATGTTCTTCAAGAAGTGGCGTGATTTCGCATTTAAAAAAGCAACTGAGCAAAAAAAACTAACTAATTTAGTTCCAACTGGAAGATCTGAAACTGGGGTGTAATTCAAAAATAGTTGCTTAGAAAGGGTGCAGGCAAATAGCAAGCATCCTTAGACACAATGTTTTAAATAGATTTAGCTAATTTATAAGATGATTCTTAAAGCTCATTAATTGATTATTCTGATTTGTGTGCTGCTGCTTCAAGGACTTTGGGTTTTGTCCTACGATCGTGCAAATTTTTCTATAACATGTCCCTTCTTAAAACACTATACTTCAGCTTTGTTGTAAGTAAACTGGAATATGCATCTGTGGTTTGATCACCACATTACATCCACCTCCAACTGAGCATCGAAAAAGTCCAACGCCGTTTTCTAAAGTATCTGTCCTTCAAACTGGATAACCAGTATCCTGCCAGGGTACTGACTACGAATCCCTTTTGGAAAGACATGGCGTACGATCGTTGGAACATCGTAGGAGGGTGTCTGGAGCTGGGTTTCTTTGGAAGATTGTTCGTGGAAGAATTGATTCTCCTGATTTACTATCCTCTATCGATTTCCTTGTACCTCGTTTATCCTCTCGCTCCTCATCTACCTTCTCATTACCCTCCCCTCGCACAAATTTATTAGTACAATCACCCTTATTTACAATGTGTCATAATGCTGATTTCTTGTATAATGATATATTTTTTGATAGTGTTGATCAACGATGTTAGTTCTTTGTTTTTCTTCGAATATATTATATTATTTTTATACCTTTCATATGTGTTTACTTTAGTCGTAGAATATATGTATGTACTTTAGTTTGTCCTGTAAAAGGTTTTGCGTTGGACAATAAATCATTATTATTATTATTATTATTATTATTAATTGTAAGTCCAAAGAGCTCAATTTCTATTTTTCTCCCTTCATTTTTTAAAACAAAATTCATCGTAAAACGGGACATTAAATTGAATTGCTGCCTTTCCCTGTAGTTCATTATTCCATTGTCTCTTATATTATGTTATAAAAAATGTTTAAGGGTACATCTTCAGTTTTGTTGGCTTCACGGCCTAAAGCGGAAATTGTCAGCTAATCTCTAAATAACAGTTCTCGATCATAGTAGTCTTTCATGAGAACTATCAGGTCTCTATAAGTTTTGGATTCAAATACATTAATTTGCGGCGAAATTGGTCGTATAATTTTGAATCCATATAATCTAATAAGTAGGAAGAGACTTCGAATATTTTAAAAGGACCTCCTAATATAAATAAACCCCCTCAATCATCGTTTTCGTTATTACCATCAAAGAATTCGTTGTAAACATATTTTCAAAATCATGTATACATATGTTATGTAGGTAGGCGTCTGTTTTTAAAGTTCTTCCACTTTATATTATAGCCGGGAATTTCATATTATTATTATTGTTGTTTCGCATGCTACCCGAACGTAACACTAAATAATTAATTCTAAGATTACCGGACCCGGTATTCAGTAGAGGTCAAAACCCCATTGCAGAAATAACTAACGCCGTTACAGGGCAGTACACGCCATTAGCTATGAAAAGGGGGGTGCCCGACTAGTATTACGTATTGCGACCTTAACCCTACGGAGCGTAGGCCTTCAATTAACCCCATTCCTACGTATTTCATTCTTCGTACGCCCCAAACTCCGGAGGGTGGCGGCCTGGCTTATGAAACTGCCGTCTAAATTCGTAATAAATACGATTACATCGATTAATATAAATAATAATTAAATATTACTATCCCTTTTAATCCCAAATATATTGCCAGTTGCGGATCAAATAAGGATTTTTAGAGCTTGATAAAAAAAATAACATTGATATACGGATACGTCGGCAATAACCTTGGCCCTCCTTA